>OX457025.1:100694438-100947062 GCA_949752745.1 Protula sp. h YS-2021 | reverse complement strand
AAAAATTCGCCAAAAATTCAAAAATCACCCGATCGACTAAAAAAGCACAAGCCGTATGCACGACCGCTTAGGAAATCCTCACACCAAAAATAAATGACATCGAATCAAAATTGTAAGAGTAGATGCATTTTTTTCAAAATTTTTGCTTAAAAAAATCCCCAAAAATACAAAAATTGTCCGATCGACTAAAAAAGCACAAGCCGTATGCACGACCCTTTAGGGGTGCCTCATACCAAAAATAAATGACATCGGGTCAAAAATGTAGGAGGAGATACATTTTTAATTTTTTTCTTTAAAAATTCGCCAAAAATTCAAAAATCACCCGATCGACTAGAAAAGCACAAGCCGTATGCATGACCCCTTAGGGATGCCTCACATCAAAATTAAATGACATCGGATCAAACTTGTAGGAGGAGATGCATTTTGAAACAAAGTTTACAGCGAACTAACTAACTAACTAACTAACTAACTAACGGACGCCATCCGCAGACCAATAGGAATACCCCAGCTTACGTGTACCGTAAGCTGGGCTAAAAAGCCCCCATTTTAGGCAATTTCGAGCACATCGCCAAAAAAAAAAAAGTAATTTTTCAAGAGAGGCCTAAATAGAAAACATTCGCACAAAATTTAAATAAAACCTGTTCATAACTGTGGCAGAAGCATTTTGAAAGTTGGCATTCAAAAAATTTCAAATGAACCCCATTTGACCAATTTTTTCGGATTGCCAAAATAACTAATTTTTCCAGAGAGTCCTATTTAGAGAACATTCGTACAAAATTTGAAAGGATAAGGATAAGAAGCATTTTACACAAGTACATACAGACGACAGATGCCCCTCTATTGATGTGACAAGACCAGCCCGACGAAGTCGGCTGGTCTAAAAAGGGAAGAAATTAGTATAAAGTATAATTGTTTGATATATTAATGAGCATCCATAAATACATGCGGATAAAATGCGGGATGTGCTTGAACCAAGGCGTACACTGCATCATACGCAAATTGGATGATGTCACAAATGTGCGTATGGGGCAGCGGGTGAATAGTTAAAAGACTGCACATGTAATTTATGTATGATTCTTTAATATATAACTGTGGATGTATCCGTGCAGCATTATATGACTTGAATAAGGACCATGGCATATCCTTTAACTTCTCCAACTAGACCCCGATATATCCTGTAACTCTTCCCCATTAAGATGCTTTCCCATGCAGACCTCCTCCCAACGTCCTTAGTTAATGCCTTCAGACTCTAGGATACCGTGCACACATTACAGACAGGCAAATCAGGCGAGGATATAAATCTCCCAATGTGAAATAAAGAAATAAGCTTTACTTTAGCTTAAGTATCAACTAAGGTATAAAAGTAATAAAATTATTAAATATTGCCCACTTTTTAACACATACTTTCTGTTATGAATAAACGATAGTGAAAAACATTTATATGTTAACATCGTGAACAGACAAATATGATTTCTTGTTTATGGCATCGTTTGCCAGTACAAATTTATCATACAACTGTATTGTGACAAAAAGTCAGTAGTCGGAAAAATATTTTAAGCCAAAAATCTCTGTAGATCGTGTAGGCGAACTTAAATTATATACAAGGCCAGTGATCAAAGCCTCACCCCCCCCCCCCCCCTCAACCTGTGTGAGTGATGTGTGAACGGCCTAAATGTGTTACAATCACAATGGACATGGAAATATTTATCTTTGTTATCAGAAGTTCATATGATAGTGTCTACGATCTACCAGACTCTGATAAATAGGACAAATGGAAAAATCATCCTATTTTTATATAATTATATCAAAATTTGGATATGCATATGAACATATAAATAAATTAATTATGATTTCGATTTCCAGGAGTCTTGAGGGAATTCCAGGAGTTTTCCAGGAGGTTTTGTTACCATTTCCAATTTCCAGGAGATTTCCAGATTTTCCAGGAGGCGCAGAACCCTGCAGAAGCTAAGCTGGCGGTGCCAATTAAAACAAGCTGATTTTTGTGGCCAGTTTTGCTAATTTGTGTACTGGGCTAACAGAGGATACCATCAATTTTATGGCATATAATGTCCCCAGTATACGGCCCAAAAGATTACGCATCGTGTAAAGCATTTGTAGATCTATACTAGTCGAACTTCTCATTTTTCGGTTTTCCGGTCGCAGAATATCGTTTAGGATTTCTCTATCATTCTCTTTTCTGAAGGGTCACTTCTTTTGTTATGGACGTTTATATCGTTACGCCTGCATGCCGCAAAATGTTGTTTTCTTACTTTTACAGTTCAGAAGCAGTTACCTGTTCGAATTTTATCACGGCATACTTAACAATATCATGGTAAATTCTAGCCCCCCCCCCCCCCCCTCCCCTGAAGCGGTTCGCGGATCGGCTTACCGCTCCTTTTCCTCGCTGCGAAACGCTTATAGAAGTCAACTGCGCTCGCTTTGAGGCACCGCTGGGGCGATATTATGCGAGATTAAATGACTCACAAGTATTTATTAGCGTTGGCTAAAGAAACTCAAAGTACCAGGGCCATGATAGACTTCTGTGTTACGCTTCCTTTCCAAGAATATTGAAATAACCAAAAATCTCCCGAAATAATAGACAGTTGTTTATATAAAGGAAGCGTGTTTTATTACATAAAACTGTGATAAAATTTTTGTAATTATACACAAAAAATTTCTGAATTTGTTTTTCAAAAGCATGAAAGAAATTATAAGTTAAATACGACCAGGGTGCAGTAACTGTCGCAAAGGACTTGATATCAGAAGCTTCTTTGTTTTTTAGACCAATGAATTTTTACTTGCAATGCTTCTTCTCCCTCGCTTTTGGTCAGATTGCTTTCTAGGCGTTGGCGTAGTTTAAGGTTGGGAATTTCTTAAAAATAAATAAATAAATTTTTGGGATCCGACAGAGATAAGGCCTACTGAGGTCACTGACAAATTTTTCATCACCAGTTTTAAAGTATTAGTACCATTTTTTGGCGACCCTACAAGCTTCTCCCAAGTTTCATTTATGCTAAACTGCAATTGTTTAATCAAAGGGGGTCTGGAAATCTTGCATTCATCCTATCTGGAACCGGGGTGTGTGTTTAGTCGCGGATAGTTTGGCCCCGGGATGTGTTCCGGTGTCGGAACCCTCGTTTTACACATAACACACAGCCACTTTATTTAAATTCTTGGTAGCTTGACTTTTGAAACACAAAACGTAAACAAATATTTGACAGCTGAGTGTGAATACCATTTTATCTCCACGTTAAAGAAAAAAATTCAAAGATATGCTCCCCATTAAATTTTCTCCTGTTTGGTAAAACGGGCATACTGCACATGGACTTTCCGTAAATATTTGTATAACTGGGACTGGTATGTAGAAATCGAGCCTGACAACATATTAATGGAACAATGTAAGAATTCGTGGCTCTAACAGAGAGATAAACCGAGTAAGTGTAACTAGATCTCTGTGACAGCTACGAAGCCTCACATCGTTCCCTAACACGGGTCAACTTCATATGTTCTGAGGGGGTCTAGGACCGACCCCCATCCACCCCTGTGCCAAAACCCCCCGAGAACTGGCGAACGGAGAAATGTTTCTGTTATTCGACAGGGGGGTTGGAGATGCCAACCGCATTCTGATCTTTGGCACCGACGGAACAGGGATATCCTTGACAATGCCAGGCACAAGTTTAGGAGTTGCACAGCAGCTCCCACACGATGCCACCCCAATTGCGGACTAGTTTGAGGACAATTTTATTGGGCGCATTCGACGAAACAACAGGATAGATCCTAAATTCGAACATGACATATGGAATATGCACGCACGCACCGCAGACGAGCTGCCCAGGACCAACAACGACATTGAAGGCTGGCACCGCAAAAATGTTGGCATCGGTGTCTGCCTATCATCCCGACATGTGACATTTTTTGGACGTACTCCGACGAGAGCAGAGCCTCATGAATGTGATTGTCATCTAAATCCTCGATGGACACCTAAAAGAACTACCTAGATCGAGGAACGCTCACTCCAGTGAATGGATAAAGAAACTTCGTGCATGACTTTGCCAACAGGCACATACTGGATTAAGCTCGGGGAATAGCCCACAACATGCTGTTTTGAAGGGAACTGTTTAAGAAATGTACGCTAATATAGCATGTTTCTTATTGTAGAATCGCAGATCATTTATGTAATCACAATTCAATCATTTAACTTGATAGAAGTATTAATTGCAATTCCATTAGATTTTTTAGAACCGTTGTTTCTCAGTTTTGTGCGAAGAATATTTGTGTATTTGTAAATAAAACGCGATTTAAACTGATGGTGTTTACAACAAAATTGTTGTAGCCTGGGGGGTTTTGTCCTCCCTAAATGGGGGTGGTACGAGGGATTTTACCCCCCCCCCCCAGGGGGATTTGTTCTGGGGAGGGGGGAGGGTTGGTCCTGTACGAATCCTCGAACCAGCCCCTATTGTTCAAATATTTACTGTAATTTGATGCACAAAATACCCTTCTTGCAAAACAGGCACAATATTCAATGGGCTGCATGTCTTTTATTTTTTTAGTTAAAGTGCAGAAAAGTCAGCTTCCTCACTCACCTGTCAAATGTATTTAAATATCATGTGATCAAAGGCAACTGACCAAAAATTTGCATGAAGATCTTATAGATTAGCTGTAAAATATACAATAAAATAGTTTATAGATGCAGAATTAGGGACAAATTTATTTTGTACACACACAATACTTAACTTCTAGTTTCTTCCATCCCTTGAAATATCAATTGAAGAGTTCTTTGGTGGATAACTGCAAAAATTAATGTTGCTTTTTCACGTAATAAACTATGTTACCTGTATATGAACAAATGTCAATTATTGCGAAAGGTCTGTGGTTATTTCTGTATTCTTTCCTTTTAAAGAATGCGTGACACAGAAGTTGCATATCATTACCGTTGTACTTTGACAGCTTTAGCAAATGCCAATAAAGACCAGTGGGTCGTTCCGCTTTTTTGAATAGCTCAAAGTTTCCAGGCACCGCTTCAAAGCCTCGCTATATAACGATAAGCAAGTCAACTGCGCTCGCTTTGAGGCACCCCTGTGGCTACTTTGTGCGAGATTCGACGACCCATAGGTTTTTATTGGCATTTGCTAAAGGCCCTCAAAGTACAACGGTAATCATATACAACCTCTGTGTTACGCTTTCTTTAATTAAAAGAAAATAATACGGAAATAACCACAATCTCCCGCAATAATTGACATTTGTTTGCATACAGGGAGAATACTTTATTACGTGAAATAGTAACAATAATTTTTGCAATTATGCAACAAAAAACTTTTAAACTGATATTTCAAAAAGAACGTAAAAATAAAAAGTCAAATATTGTGGGCATACAAAATAAATTCATACCCAGCTCTGAATCTATCAACTATTCTAGTATGTATTTTAGAAATAAACTATGACCCCTTTATTTAAATTTTCGGTCCCTTGACTTTGGTCACGTGACATTTAAAGGCCAAAATGTAAACAAACATTTGACAGGTGGGTGCGGAAGCTAACTTTTCTGCAGTTTTATGAACAAATAAAAGATATACAGCTCATTAAAAACTGTGCCTGTTTTACAAAAAGAGCATATTGGGCATGAACTTTCTGTAGATGTTTGAATAATAGGGGCTAGTATGCAGAATTCGTGCCTCAGAAAATATGAATTTGACCCCTATTAGTGAGAGATGTACGATGCTATACAAGTAAGTATTTGTGAAACACAAGCAGGCCCACACCACCCCCAAATTCATAGGGGTATAAAGCGATGACGGACAGACGGACGGACACCCCAAACCTATAGGCCCCAATCCGAAGGGTTGGGGCCTAACAAGTCAGAGCTACTCGGAGCTATTCTTGGAGCTAGGCGGAAAACCCAAAGCTTTTACTCGTTCTAATCTCATTTTATCTGGCAAAGCATTAAGAAATTATTCAAAGAACTGTCTTATTGAAGCATATGCACAACTTTATCGTATCGAAATAGTACACCTCTGAAAAACCATGCTATTACCTCACAATCTACCCGTTGTGGAGGAGGAAATGCAAGAAAGTGCAAAGTTGCAACAAAACTCTCATTATCGCTCAATTTAAAAAGTTCTTATTCCCACCTAAAACTGTTGTTTTAGAAACCTGCAGTTCTATTTGAGAAGCTCACTTTAAGTTTAACAAATTTCATCTTAATAACTCCTCAAATGTGCCGAAACAAACTCGACATATGATCTTATGACAGGTTGAAACAGTGAGAAAAAACTAAAACTTTGATCAAGACGCTTTTGCACCCCAGATTGCATTTTCAACATTCGTTTAATCCAGAGATCAATCAATAAATAACTAACACGTATTTTGCCAAGAACCCCATTAGATTCAAGGGTCTGTGCTACTAAATCCCGAAGTTCGGTATCTTCGTCCGCCGACATTTTCGAATCTACCCAAACATTCCCGTTTCGATAAAATGGTTGAAAACTTGCCACTTCACATCCCCGAAAAAATTGTTTTGGGAGTGTTCTTTAATTCCTTCTATAGCGAATTATTGATGTAATTTACTTTCATTTATAATTGTTTAGTTTATCAATGTCTTTCAGTTATAAAACAAATCATACAGCTTTAAAAAATCCTAAAGTCTGTCTTAATTACAAATAAAAAATACAAATCTCCGAACCAAAAAGCTTCAATGCAATAACTGATAAAACCTAAACCCGACGATTGTACTTTAAAATTCTGATTAATACATCAAGTGACTGTTACACAGTGCGTCACCAAAATTCATATTTGTCGTAAACTATAAACTTTACATAGAAAATTATGTTTCAGTTTGTTCTGTAAACTTTAATAACAAATAATATTTGAGATATTACTAAACAATGGAACATTATTCCTCTACTCTGTAATATAATGCATTCCATAGTGGTATACCTGTAATTCATTCCATTGGGTTATACCTACAATGCTAAGACATTTTATCTAGAACTGTGCTGGAGTAACAAAATTTAATTTTATCACAGCGTCTTATATCATTTTGAATTTTACTAAATACATTTGAACCTTACCCGCCAGCCGGTAATAGTTTACAGCACACATAAGAATTATTATAATAACCATAAACAAACGAAAAACTTCAAGCAGTTAGTTGAACAAATAATCATCTTTGCGTGAAAATTATATATTATCTGAAGATTTTGATTAATAAACCTTTTAAATGATAAGTTATTTATATGCTTGAAAGGCTATAAAGTGTAATTGAATATTCTTGCTACAGAATACTTTCCAAACCACTATAAGTTTCAGTTTAATTTATTAATGATAATCAAGCAAATATGTTTTATCATCAACATATGTAAAAATATGATACTAACAATTCTGTTTTTCAAAAATTTAAAAATAACATTGACTTTATTTTTATTTTTATTTTTTTGGCTAGCTTTTGATCCACGCTAGTAAGGGATGTGTCCAATAAGTTACATAGTAGTTTTGTTAGATTTTATCTTGTTATAATCGCGAACCAAATCTTCAGAAAGATTGCCTATAATTTACCTACTCGTAGTTATGCTGTTTAATTTTTTTCAAGTTTCTTTGATATTAATAGTTTTCGTTTTTTAATACAGCAAAGTAATAATGTTGTTTGTAATATTATAATATGGATGTTACCTCAATTTTGTATTTTTAAATTTGGACCTGTTTTATACATGCTCGTTTATGAATGCGCAACAGTCTAGTAGTTAACTATAGTTTACTTTCCCCTTTAGCTTCTGTGCTTGGGACGGTGATTACCAACTGAGATATTAAATAAACCTTCTATGATTGTCAGCCCTAGTGCTACATTTTGTTTGCTTTGCCGGGTGAATTGGACATTACTTTGACCGCAAATCGAACAAGAGCAACTACGCTTAAGATCAGCGATCATTACCTTTCGTCAAAACTAGCGATTCAACAGCAATATGTAACTACTAACGTGCCGGTTGGGATAATTTACGAGTAGAAGATATAATATCTTCTTAGGTGAAATGTAAAAGAAGTAATAGCGTAGAAAAAATGTTTAAAGCAAGGTTGGAATTAGAGAGAGGGAGCGAGAGAGAGAGAGAGAGAGAGAGAGGGAGAGAGAAAGAGAGAGAGAGAGAGAGAGAGAGAAGAAAGAGAGAGAGAGAAACACGATTACTAGGTCGGAAGACAAAGAAGCATTACAGCAGAAATGTTGAATAAGAAAACAAGCAAAAAAAAAAAACGACAATAGAAGTACAGTGGTAATATATAGAGTTTACACCGCTTGTACAAAATAAATCATGGTTCGAGCCTCAGTTTTAACAAATAACAACGCGTAGAACCGTTTTTCACACGAACTAAGAAAGAGTCATAATTCTTAAGATGTAAAAACAAAATATGCCGTAATGCTCAGGGCATTGTGCCCAGCAATTTCTTTACTAACACTTATTTTAGTGCCTGAAATATGACCGACTAGTCTTTTTGTTGTGGGTGGCATACACAACGGACATTCATGGTATTGCATAGCAAAGATAAAATATTTGTGGTACGTGAGCAACCAAAGCCAATCAAAAGGCAAACAATGAGAAAAAAAACATGAATGCCAAAACAGTAGCAATTGAAACTCTAATTTTTTCTGCATACACGCTCCTTTTATTTATTTAAGTTGCGTTGGCTAAACATTGTTTATTTTAAAACTCTACCATGAAATTAACTGATTATATCTGAAATTCTTGACCTTGCTCTGCGTAAAAATAAGCTTTGTATCGCATCTCTTTCATTGAGTATTAAAACCCATTCATTTGAATATATGTGTGTTCAGCAATCTCCAATAGTCCCAAACTATTATACAACACAGTTTCAATGTAAACAGGCCAGGTACACCAAAATAATAAAAGTTGTCAGATGCTTAAAGTCATAGCTTTGTGTTTGAGCTATAAATGTAAATTTTGTGTCGGGTATATATAAACATTCATTAGTTGAATCTACTAGTCCTTTATGCAACTTGGTTCGAAATATACTTTTATCTACATACCTGGAGTTTGACGCCAGGCAAGGAAAGAGATTCCAGTTTTGTTCTCTGTAATATATCTATAGGTATATAGTAAAAACATACATTTGCACATGACAATGTTTGCGTATAGTATAAGTACGCAATGTATGTTTCGTTAATCTTTTCTGTGGTACAATAACACCCCTTATGAAATAATTACAGATCAAAATAGATACTATACCTTGGCATTTGATTAAACGCCATACTGAGATACAAGGTTACAAAAATTTTGCATGGCCGTCAAGAGTGACCTTATAAAGGAAAGGGTTGTTTCACAGTTTTACAATGTTTTTGGAATAACTGTGAAGCGTCTCGGGGGAATGTTTTGTTATCATGTAAGAAACACCAGTTGTTGCAACTGCTTAATCTGCATATTGGTAGAAATTCTAATTCTTCACTTTGCAGGATCAATGTAATGGCTAAAGAGATATGTTACCGTAAAAAGAAATGACAGTACACTATGTGAAGATAATTACGTTTACTCTGAGTACTGCGCATAAAAAATGTACAATAAAACACAATCGATACGAGAAAGCATAAGACACAAAGGCTATCAGTACATGCAATACATGAAAACTGTGAAGCTGTTCATTTTCTGAGATTTTAGAGAATGGAATGGATGAGATACATACATAGATAACCTTTAGTTAGTACAAATCCATAACGCGTGATCTGTAATCGCCAACATGAATCAAACGCTTATGCTCTAATTGCATTCGATTTATCTGATGAAAGCGTTTCCAAAGCATGTTATAGTTTCTGAAAATTTGTTTTGACAAACTCCCAACTCTCAATGTTTATTGTCTGCTCAATTCGTGGGACCAACGTATGTCTAACATAATACCCGCATCTCGCACAGCTCAAATTTATTATGTTTCGTTATGGTGTTATGGTGTCCATAGCTATAAAGTTTTTCACAAACATGAAAATAATCTACATATCACAGGCCCCCAATATATGGCTTTTTTGGTGAAGAAAGAAGCTGATTCCGTTGAAGACTTGATGAGATATAGCGCGTTCCAAATTCCTAAGCTGAAAGCTATATGGGCAGTCATTAAAAATGATGATATTTTTATGTTTAAAAGAACGAAAAGATATCCCCAGGAAGCACAACACCAATACCTGGTTCTTCCTTGTGGAAGGAATAATGGAATCCCAACGACTTGCGGAGCTTGGGCGAGTCTACAGGTGTAATTACGTTTGAAAATGATATTTTTTGAATTTTTGCAAAAAAAAGAAACATAATAACCACACAGTTCCAATATGCTCTTTCTTTGGGGAAGAAAGGAACCGTTGGAGAGTTGCTGAGATGTGGTGTGCAGAACTCCTATATATGCCTTTTTTCTTGTGAAAGATAGAAATGAAATTTAATGGCATTTTGTTCTGTAATTTTTGAAGTTCCACCAAAAAAAGTTATACACATGTAGCAGTTGAGAACTGCAATGGCATTTTTTAATACATAGATTCTTAATCTGTACAAAAACAGAAAGGTTTAAAATAGAAACGCGTCACACAGCTCTATATATGGTATTTTCTCGTTGAAGAAAGAAACGGAACGTTTTTGAGATGTGGCGCACATAAGCATATTACTATACTATATATCAGTTCTTTTCAGCAACGGCGCTTTGGTGATGCCCCGATCAAGTGACGTCATTATGGGGCGTCTTTTCAGCGCTAATAAAAGATTGCAAATGGAAATCGGAACAAAAGTAAGCAGTGAAATTTGTTGAAAATGGGTGTCTATTGCTGTGTAGACATTGGTTACAATGTCAGGAAGGTGATCTAGAATCACTTTCTGTAGTGACAATCACAAGGGGTCCTGGTCATCGCACCATCAATATATCCAACCTTTAGGGTAATCCGGTGACGTTGGATATACGTAGGATGCACAGAAAATTTTATTGTGTTATCGCTCGCAAGAAATGTTAGCTATCACAGTTCACTTTGATAGCAGACCGAAATGAGGACGTAAACTATGAGACTTTCAGGAGAGGCCAAGTTTTTGGACACCTACGTATGAAAAACATTAATTGAAATCGGCTTAATAATATTCTGCTCGACCAAATGACAGCAGCTTGGGTGTACAGTGATGGAAGGTGGCCACACTATGATTGTCGCTGTCCTGATGAAAATGTTGTAGTGACTTTCATTTGAGGCCTTCACGCAATGTTGATTAAACGCAGTTTTACCGACGTCAGTCCAACGTCAGAAGGTATACGTTGTTTCGACTTCCACAAACAACCAAAACCTGACGTGGGTCCAACGTCTGATACGCAACCTTTCCAACGTGGATCGAAGGTTGCAAAGTTTAATGGATAGGCGAGAATAAACTAATACACCAACCATAATGTGCCCACCATATACATTTTGAGTTTTCATTTGTGTACTATATTTGAATGACTTCCACTTCCATGATAATAACCTGATGAAGTTGTTTGGGCTTGAACTCTGTATGTATACTGACATTTCGATGCGGATTACGCGAATAACAAGGCACGTAAAATACAGCCATATCCTTTCACCTGAGCGCGGTCCAGTTTCACAAGAAATGGCCCAAAGCAATCGATTCCAACGTGGGCAAAAGGGGGCTTAATTAGCGTTACTCTGTCACTGGGAAGGTCTGACATCCGCTGATACTTTGGCTGGCCATAGAATCTTTTGCATATAACACAAATGCGAATCACTTTACGAATGAGTTGTCTGACTTTTGTGATCCAGAATCTTGTGCGGAGAATCGACAGGACGTATTCAGTGCCACTATGCCTACGACTTCATGATAATACCCGATTTTTAGTAGCGACAGGTGGCAATCTCGAGGCAGAATCAGCTGGTGTTTTCACCTCGATAACAACCAGTAACCCTTCTTCAGCCACAAAGAGTTCACGGTAGTACAACGTACTGCTTCTTTTGACACTGCGTTGCGACAACAGATCGCTTATTTCCTGCCTGAAACACTTCATCTGGACATACAACACAATGCGTTTTTCGGCGAGTTCAGTTCATTTGGTGACAGCACATTAGCAACGTTTGTTTTGTTTTTCAGCCAGTGTATGAATCGTAATATCTATGCTACTGCTTTCTTTAGGCGATGCCAGTCAGAAAAGCGATTAATCAGTTTATCAATGACATCTGTTTGCTTCGATTCAATAACGCAGATAGCAGTTGCAAGTTTTACCTCGATTTCGGAATCTTTGATCGTCTCCAAATCGATCTTCCATTCTCGCCAGTCAGATTCGTCCACGTGCAGAAATTCAGGCCCAGTCAGCCATCTTTTGCTGATTTCACTTGGCGGAAGACCTCGAGAGGCATCATAGGCGGGGTTGTTACAAGAGTTGACATGTCGCCAATGATCGCTTCTCGAACCGTCATGGATCACTGTAAGTCGGTTGGCTACCAATCTCTGAAATCTACGAGCAGCGTTTTTGATATAGTACAGAACAATACTACTGTCGGTCCAGAAGAACACTTCCTGCACTTGTAGCTTCATGCTGTTCACATGGATAGCTGTTACTGCTGCACACAGTTCAAGCCTCGGAATACTGATTTGTTTCAGTGGTGCCAATCGTGATTTGCCGAAGAGAAATGCGCAGATATGTCACCGTGCCGTACGCCTCTTCACTTGCGTCACATAAATGATGCAACTGTATCACTTTGATATCCTGCTTACCAAATTTGACCACACATCTAGGCACTTCAATTTACTGCAGTCTGGTGAACTTCTTCACTGTGTTTTTTTTCGAGTGCATCATCCCAGCCTTTCTGGAGCTTACATTCAGTCTGAAACAGTTTCTTTGCAATCAATAGAAATGGACAAGCAAATCCTAATCCTAATCCGGCGTTATACGAAACACATACAGTGAACCACTCGACTCCGAGAGCACGCAGTACAGATAGGACATTACTTTGCAGATCAAGATTTTGAATTTGTTTTGCTCTGTTTTCGACTGGAATGGAATTTAAAAAATCACTGCTACTGCTCACCCAATTGGTCAAATTGAATCCGCGCAGCGATAACTAGCGTCGAAGCTCAGTTGCCAATGCTTTTTCTTAGCTCATCGAATCAATAGAATGCAGCAGGTTGCCAACGTAGAAGCTATTTATGACTGCGTTGATCACGCAAGTCAAGCTGAGACCGGAAATCTTCCGCAGTTCGCTTTAGTGCGTAGTTGCACATGCTTGGACTCCACACACCACCAAAGAGATGGACTGTCATTCGGTAAATATCGACAGCTGCGTCTGGATCATCTCTGCACCATCATAGGAATCGCAAGGCATCTTTGTGTTTTGGTGGAACTTTAACTTGGTGAAACATCTCTTCGATGTCCGCCATAACACCGATCTTGTTTTCGTGGAATCTCAGCAATACACTGACTAAGGTGTTCGTCATATCGGGGCCTTGCAACATTTCTTTATTGAAGGAAGTGTTTTGGAATGACGATGCACAGTCTACCACAACTGTTAGCTTCTCTGGCTTTTTAGGGTTGAATAGGGGATGATGCGGTATATACCAAGTTCGACCTGGCGTTGTCGACTCACCTTCCTAAACATTTTCAGCATACTCCTTCTCCAGCAAATTATGGATGCCTGCAGTGTACTTAGAATACATCACATCATCTTTCCTCAAGCGCCGGCCTAGATATCTAAGGCGTTTTTCTGCGAGGATTCTTTTATCGGGTAAATTCGACTTCTCTTGCTTGAATGGAATGTCAAATTGATAGCGATTATTATCAATGGATACTGAAGTATCTCACAGCTTCACGACTCGCTTATCCAAAGACACTTCACTGCATTGATCTGTTGTTCCAAAACTATCAGCTTTCCAAAATTTCTCGACTTGGTGGTTCAATTCGCGATCGACATTTGTACAGCAGTCAACATGAAAGCACGCACCTGAGGATTCCTCTTGACTTCGTACATGTCCGTTAACCGTCCAACTGAGTGGTGTTCGTACTGCGTACGGTTCGCCGGGCTGACCTCGCGCACCTCAAGTGGAACCAAACCATCTGGATTGTCTTGCCCAATCAACAACGACACACCTTCACTGCTAGAACTACATATCGGTAAGTCATTCAAATGACTAAATTGACTAATGTCATCTTTGCAAACCACACTTGACACAAGCGACGAGAAATCGTTCATCACACATTAGAAAGAGTAACTATTTCATTACCACTGCGGTTCTTCTGCGTGTTTGAAGAATGAAACGCAATTCTGCACCCAATTGTTGTTGCAGCTTTGTGGAGTAGAATGTGCGGTTACATCCGGTGTCCAGTAATGCAAATGTCTTCACTCCCAGTGTTTGATCTTGTGCCCTCACGTATGCAGGAACAATAGGAAGAGCCATCTGAGCCTTCTCAGGAGCCTGCGTACTGAAAGATATGGGTGTACAGCTAGAGTTATTCAGTGTATCACGGATTGAAGTTGACTCACCAGCTCAAGTCAACGTCGAACTCGCACGCGATTCTCCTTGCGTGTTGTCTTTCTTCAGCGCACTATGAAGCAGGTATGAGTACTTCCTGGAGCAGCCGTCTAGCCACACGTCTTGGAGAACCTGCATTCCTTTGAAACGTGTCGAGAACTATTCAAACAATTGAAGCAAATTTCTTTTCTCTAACAAAGTTCAGTCTCTCAGAAGCGGGCAATTTCTTAAACTTCTCACAGTGGCTCAGATAATGCGAGTTGCCACACATGAAGCACTTTCGACTTGGTTGCACCGACTTGAAATTTCAAGGACTGGTTTGGTTGGTATTTGCCTTTCTCGTGTTTTTGTTCAGCGCCTATGCCAAAAACTGGATCACTCACTTCGCGGGTCACAAGGGTAAGGAAATCCCAAAATGCATAAATACCTGGATATTGCCCACCAGCTTCATGATGCTCAACGGCTTTCTTCCTTAATCGATTTTGAAGGTAGTTTGGCAGTCTCTGACTGCGTTGATCACGCAAGTCAAGCTGAGACCGGAAATCTTCCGCAGTTCGCTTTAGTGCGTAGTTGCACATGCTTGGACTCCACACACCACCAAAGAGATGGACTGTCATTCGGTAAATATCGACAGCTGCGTCTGGATCATCTCTGCACCATCATAGGAATCGCAAGGCATCTTTGTGTTTTGGTGGAACTTTAACTTGGTGAAACATCTCTTCGATGTCCGCCATAACACCGATCTTGTTTTCGTGGAATCTCAGCAATACACTGACTAAGGTGTTCGTCATATCGGGGCCTTGCAACATTTCTTTATTGAAGGAAGTGTTTTGGAATGACGATGCACAGTCTACCACAACTGTTAGCTTCTCTGGCTTTTTAGGGTTGAATAGGGGATGATGCGGTATATACCAAGTTCGACCTGGCGTTGTCGACTCACCTTCCTAAACATTTTCAGCATACTCCTTCTCCAGCAAATTATGGATGCCTGCAGTGTACTTAGAATACATCACATCATCTTTCCTCAAGCGCCGGCCTAGATATCTAAGGCGTTTTTCTGCGAGGATTCTTTTATCGGGTAAATTCGACTTCTCTTGCTTGAATGGAATGTCAAATTGATAGCGATTATTATCAATGGATACTGAAGTATCTCACAGCTTCACGACTCGCTTATCCAAAGACACTTCACTGCATTGATCTGTTGTTCCAAAACTATCAGCTTTCCAAAATTTCTCGACTTGGTGGTTCAATTCGCGATCGACATTTGTACAGCAGTCAACATGAAAGCACGCACCTGAGGATTCCTCTTGACTTCGTACATGTCCGTTAACCGTCCAACTGAGTGGTGTTCGTACTGCGTACGGTTCGCCGGGCTGACCTCGCGCACCTCAAGTGGAACCAAACCATCTGGATTGTCTTGCCCAATCAACAACGACACACCTTCACTGCTAGAACTACATATCGGTAAGTCATTCAAATGACTAAATTGACTAATGTCATCTTTGCAAACCACACTTGACACAAGCGACGAGAAATCGTTCATCACACATTAGAAAGAGTAACTATTTCATTACCACTGCGGTTCTTCTGCGTGTTTGAAGAATGAAACGCAATTCTGCACCCAATTGTTGTTGCAGCTTTGTGGAGTAGAATGTGCGGTTACATCCGGTGTCCAGTAATGCAAATGTCTTCACTCCCAGTGTTTGATCTTGTGCCCTCACGTATGCAGGAACAATAGGAAGAGCCATCTGAGCCTTCTCAGGAGCCTGCGTACTGAAAGATATGGGTGTACAGCTAGAGTTATTCAGTGTATCACGGATTGAAGTTGACTCACCAGCTCAAGTCAACGTCGAACTCGCACGCGATTCTCCTTGCGTGTTGTCTTTCTTCAGCGCACTATGAAGCAGGTATGAGTACTTCCTGGAGCAGCCGTCTAGCCACACGTCTTGGAGAACCTGCATTCCTTTGAAACGTGTCGAGAACTATTCAAACAATTGAAGCAAATTTCTTTTCTCTAACAAAGTTCAGTCTCTCAGAAGCGGGCAATTTCTTAAACTTCTCACAGTGGCTCAGATAATGCGAGTTGCCACACATGAAGCACTTTCGACTTGGTTGCACCGACTTGAAATTTCAAGGACTGGTTTGGTTGGTATTTGCCTTTCTCGTGTTTTTGTTCAGCGCCTATGCCAAAAACTGGATCACTCACTTCGCGGGTCACAAGGGTAAGGAAATCCCAAAATGCATAAATACCTGGATATTGCCCACCAGCTTCATGATGCTCAACGGCTTTCTTCCTTAATCGATTTTGAAGGTAGTTTGGCAGTCTCTTCACCAGCTTGACTAGGCGTACTCGTTCAGGTGTTCCATAGCTCGTAGCGTTTTAGTACAGCTATGAACGTCATCTAGAAAATCTTGTAGCACCTGCACATTATCAGACTTGATCGGAGGGCCTGAGGCGATCTTCGATATCCATGCTTCAGAGATCACATAATCATTTCCAAACCATTCTATCAACAACTCTTTGGCCTTTCGATAGCCAACTGCATGCAACATACAGGCGAACGGTTTTATGACGTTTAGTGCCCTGCCCTTGAATAGTTCAAAAAGCTTGTTCAGTTTAGAAACATCGCTCATTTGGGTAGAATCTACACTACTGTGGAAACAGTTCATAAACATGTGGAAATACATTGGGCACCCATCAAAGGTAAGTAGCTCCGACTTAGGCAAGGATAAAACGTCAATCATCTGCTGCTGAGTGAAAGGAATGGCGTTTGCACAAGGTGCTAATTGCGGCTTAAATGCTTCAGCTGCTGGGTTAAGCGTAACTGGGTTTGGAATCGCGCTTTGAAATGTGTCGTAATCTAATTTTCGTCATACATTGCGAGGACTTGCTCTTCTGCTTCAACAGCAAAGCTATCTCGGACTTGTCTTGGTGCCTTTTCAACTGAGCTGCCAAACGCTCCTCTTCCTCGCACAACTTGAGCTTTGCTAGGCCAGCAGGTCAAAGCAGCTATTGGTAAAAAGCTCCGAGAATGGGCAAAGAAAAGGCTCTTGGTAACTAAGAAGACCGTAGAAGCGTTCATAGGCGAGGACTTTTCTATATGGATAGCATCTTCCCAATTAACAAATGCTGTTTTAAAGGCCCTAAAACTCACATTAGCTCAAGCAATGTGTCCTCGCTGCAGGAGTATAGAGTAGGCCGAAGTGACAAGACGTGACCAGACGCACAGCCAGAGCTCCCTCCCCCCACCCGTGATTTAGAAAACTTGCCGCTGACATTTGTTTAAGACTTTTGCAGCTCGTTCCTCAGGGTGCGTAGGGTTGTTTTAACATTGTAAATGTTGATACAGACCAAATTGATTCTGGTGAATCAGGTGCGAGGAGCAAGTTTGGTGGTAAATGGAGGCAGAAATAAAGAAGGAACTAGCCAGGGAACTACAGAATTATACAGCAGAAACAAACAATCGTATCTCCGTTCTCTGTCGTTTCGAAGGACGAAGACGGCATACGACTGGTCTACGACTGCGCGCAGCCTAATGGTGGATCACTCAGCAGTTTCGATTTACCCTACAAGCACACATTTTGATCGGACGCGGGGTCCTATATATTTAAGATCAATCTAAAATCCACATATCGTCCGTTCTCGAAACAATTTACGGGTCGGAAGTGAAAGTTCGACGGCATATATGATCAACACGCGCCTCCTGTTCGGGTCTTCCCTAAGCGTTGGGACTTTCCATCGTATAACCAAAAGTGCTTGCCGGATGCTCCATCGCCAGGAGTAGTTGAAAAACGAGAGTTCTGGACCAAAAATTGGCGCCAAAATGACGTCACAGGGTGGTCCAGAACTCTCATGAGAGTTCTGGACCAGATGGTAATTGAAAGAGCGCGCGCCTGTATGAATGACGTCATAATGAGGTCATCATGACATCATTAGTCACGTGACATGTCAATCATGTGTTACGTGTCATGTGTCAATCATGTGTTATGTAACTCCCACCGTATATGAGGAATATTTTCCCGATCAATAACCTTCTGACCGGAATGGCTCAGTCGGTAGAGCATAGGACCCGTAATGCTGAAGCATGAACCGGAGGTCGGTGGTTCAAACCCAGCCTTCGGCACTACTTTCGATCGTATTATTACTCCTCAATATTCAGACCCCCCCCCCGTCCTCAATATTCGAAGACCCCCCCCCCCGTCCTCAATCTTCGGAGACCCCCCCCGTCCTCAATATTCGGAGACCCCCCCCGTCCTCAATCTTCGGAGAGACCCCCCCCCCCAGGATGTGATTCAGCTATCCTATAAGAGCACATTGTATGTGCACATATGCATCATTCAAGCTCTGGCTGCCGTTGGAATCACATGGGAAAACAGTTGCTCTTACCTGTACTGTTGAAGAACAAGTGAAGGATTGACTGGAATACACATAGGAGACGAAGTGAAACATTGACTATTCTTTGGAAAAAGGAAGTGAAACATTAGCTGTTCATTGGAAAAGAGAAGTGAAAGAGTTGGTTATTCTTTGGAAAAGGGAAGTGCAAGATTGGAAGACAAATTAACCAATGACTTGTGGTAAGTCATCTTTTTTTTTTTTTTTTTTTTTTTTTTTTTGAGTTGAAGTGAATTCAAAACTTTGTAAAATGTTTTTTTTTTTTTTTTTTTTTTTTTAATTATTATTATTATGATAATATTTAATTAGTCATATTTCAATGGTTCTAACCACACAGCATAGGAATAAGTACATGTGTACAGAGTGTGGGGAAACCGATCAATAAATTTTAGAGTGCACTCGTTCAGAGTGTGGAGGAAACCGATCGATAAAATTTCAGAGTGCACTCGTTCAGACCGTGGGAACGATCGATAAATTTGAAAACATCAAAGGCCTAGACCGTGGGAACGATCGATAAATTTGAAAACATCAAAGGCCTAGACCGTGGGAACGATCAATAAATTTCAGAGTGCACTAATTCAGAGCGTGGGAACGATCAATAAATTTGAGAAGGAATGGGATTTTTCACAACTCTATGTTTTATGTTATAGTAGTTGGAAAATGACACTTCTAAAGCACATTTAACAAATGTAGGTTTTTATAACATATAATATATAAAATAAGTTTGAACATTTTAGCATGCTACTTATTTAAATGTTCTAAAGTTATAGTAGTGAAAAAATGGTGGTTCTAGACCAACTTTAACAAATTTAGTTATTAACACCATATGATATATAAAATAAGTTTGAACATTTTAGCATGCTACTTATTTGAATATTCTAAAGTCATAGTAGTGGAAAAATGATGGTTCTAGACCAACTTTAACAAATTTTGTTTTTTGACAAAATATGATGTATAAAATAAGTTTGAACATTTTACCATGGTGTAGTAGGGTAAAAATAAGGGTTCTAGACCAACTTTAACAAATTTAGTTTTTAACACCATATGATATATAAAATAAGTTTGAACATTTTAGCATGCTACTTATTTGAATGTTCTAAAGTCATAGTAGTGGAAAAATGGTGGTTCTAGACCAATTTTAAAAAATTTTGTTTTTTGATTAAATATGATGTATAAAATAAGTTTGAACATTTTACCATGGTGTAGTAGGGTAAAAATAAGGGTTCTAGACCAACTTTAACAAATTTTTGTTTTTTTGACAACATATGATGTATAAAATAAGTTTGAACATTTTACCATGGTGTAGTAAGGTCAAAATCAGGGTTCTAAACCAACTTTAACAAATTTAGTTTTTTACACGTTTCAGACGATTCTACCACTTGGTTGGTTGGTTGATTGTTGGAAAATGAAAAGTGAAAATGTGGATAGTTATGTAGGAAAACTGCGCCCATTCAAAAGCCGTGGTCGAATGGCAAGCCCATTTTAAAGACGTGTTCGAATAGCAAGCCCATTCAAAACACGTGTTCGAATAATTTTTGAAAGATATTACGTCGTGGTATTGTTCAACAAATTGTTCAACATGTTCAACACGTTCAACAAGTTGTATATAGAGCTATGTTTAAAGACTTTCTCATCATTTGAATAGTGTAGGTTGAACCGAAAGGATGTATACATGCAACATTTGTTCGAAATCTTACAATTGGCCGCAAAGTCTTAAAAGACACTTAAAGGTTGCTCACGCTTCAGAAGTGGATGAAGAATCGGATATGGAAAACCCTGTAAAACTACCTTTCACGGAAACTTTAGATGAGTCTTCTATGGAAAGTCAAAGCGTCAACATAGCTGAAAAGAATGCACATGCTTGTTCAGAATGTGGTGCATTGTACAACAGCGAAGAAGCTTTGCTCAAACATATGGAGCAGTGTGGTGAGGATGCTGATGACAGGAGTTCTGAAAGTGAGTCAGAAACAGACTCTGAAAGTGAGTCAGAAATAGACTCTGTTTGGCATGATATGGTTCAAGACGTCTACGATGACTATGATAACATATTTCAAGAAAAGGTTTCAGAATATGAAGAACAAGGACTTGAAGATGCGCGTGAAATAGCAAGTTATGACCTTCGACCCATTTATAAGCATGGACTAAAACAACTGTTTATGAGACTGTTCACCTATACCCAGCGTCTAGAACAAAGCAAACATTATCAAAAGATTTTAGAGGACTTTAATTACTTTGTTGATGAAAAACATTATAAGTATTCAAAGGCATTAAAGGCGGCTATAAGGAAAAACAATGCATTCTTTGAAGAGCTACTAGATATGGAGGAGGAGGAGGATGGTAGCAGTGACAACAAAAGTGGCATGGACAGTGAACAGAGTGAAACAGATGCAGAAAAATAGACTTATTTGACTAAACTTTATAATAAAGACTTTATAAATGTTGTAATATTTTATTAACTTAAGCGTTGTTTAATATATGTCTTGCTTTGCAACATATAAAGTCGTAAGGTTCCTGACACGGTTTTAATTGAGCCGTAAACCATATATCATATATTGGGTATTATAGTTAATTTTGTATTATTATGTATTATATTCAAGAATTGTATTATTACGTATTATATTCAAGTATTGTTTTATTATGTATTATATCCAAGTATTGTTTTATTATGTATTATATCCAAGTATTGTTTTATTATGTATTATATCCAAGTATTGTTTTATTATGTATTATATTCAAGTATTGTATGAGAAAAATAAAAAGTTGAAAAGCATCATATGTGTTTTTATTGAACATTACAACTATGTACAATTATGATAAAAACAAAACTATTTCAAATGCATATTATGTTAATACATGTGCAGAAGAGCTTAACTTAAAATTTTATAACAACTGACTTCACATGAACATAGATAAAGTTAATTTCATAGTCTACATATGAAGACAATTTAATTTGAACTACATATCAAATGTACATGTCCATATGAGTCAAAGCTAAGTTCTTGTCAAGCTTCAAAACCTTCGGTCCAATCTTCTGCACTGTGATGAAATCAAAGCATCCACTAAGCTCGTCATGCTGTTAAAACTGTATACAGTCATCTCGCTGTCTACTCAACCATCTTCTGACAGTCACTGCATTTATACAGATCCATTTTCTGAAGCATGAGATCCACTGACGTCATTTGCTTCTTCAACATGTGCCAGTCTTTCAATGACAACAAAATTCCCTTCTTGGTAGGATATAATCTCCCAGATGCATGATTCGTAATATATTTACGAATGTTAACCATCACTTTCTGTTGATAATTCACCAATTTAATATATGTTTCTCCATTAATGGGTATCATAACCGGTGAATCGTTTACACGCATCTTCATGGTGGTATCAGCTTTACGCTCCGGTTCTCGCTTCATATTAGGCTCTGTCGTATTTTTTCGCATTTTACACGGCGGCGTCATAGCTGGTAACTCATCTCTTTTTATTTTTCTAAGATGTGGTCGCTTTTGACGCTGCTGACGTGACTTCGCCTTAGACTTTACCATGGGCATTGCCTTAGACTTTGCTGTAGGTATTGTCTCAGGCTTTGCTATAAAATTTTCTGCAGGCATTGCCATAGATGTTAGTTGTTGTTCACTCACTGCAGACATGTTCTCTCTTCAGTATCTTGATACGGAATGTGCGTTATGTCTGAGGGTAGGTACCTTTTATGCTCTATAGGGAGCTGTCACACTCGAGGTTGGACACATGATGTCCTAAAATGTTTAGAAATAACTTTACCATATGCGACTTTGCAGCCAATTGTAAGATTTCGAACAAATGTTGCATTTATACATCCTTTCGGTTCAACCTACACTATTCAAATGATGAGAAAGTCTTTAAACATAGCTTTATATACAACTTGTTGAACATGTTCAACAACATGTTGAACAACAACATGTTGAACATGTTGAACTTGTTGAACATGTTGAACAAGTTGAACATGTTGAACATGTTGAACATGTTGAACATGTTGAACAAGTTGAACATGTTGAACATGTTGAACATGTTGAACTTGTTGAACATGTTGAACATGTTGAACATGTTGAACTTGTTGAACATGATGAACAATTTGTTTAACAATACCACGACGTAATATCTTTCAAAAATTATTCGAAAACGTTCTTTGAATGGGCTTGCCATTCGAACACGTCTTTAAAATGGGCTTGCCATTCGAACACGTGTTTTGAATGGGCTTGCCATTCGAACACGTCTTTAAAATGGGCTTGCCATTCGAACACGTCTTTAAAATGGGCTTGCCATTCGAACACGTCTTTTGAATGGGCGCAGTTTTCCTACATAACTATCCAATTTTCACTTTTCATTTTCCAACAATCAACCAACCAACCAAGTGGTAGAATCGTCTGAAACGTGTAAAAAACTAAATTTGTTAAAGTTGGTTTAGAACCCTGATTTTGACCTTACTACACCATGGTAAAATGTTCAAACTTATTTTATACATCATATGTTGTCAAAAAAACAAAAATTTGTTAAAGTTGGTCTAGAACCCTTATTTTTACCCTACTACACCATGGTAAAATGTTCAAACTTATTTTATACATCATATTTTGTCAAAAAACAAAATTTGTTAAAATTGGTCTAGAACCACCATTTTTCCACTACTATGACTTTAGAATATTCAAATAAGTAGCGTGCTAAAATGTTCAAACTTATTTTATATATCATATGGTGTTAAAAACTAAATTTGTTAAAGTTGGTCTAGAACCCTTATTTTTACCCTACTACACCATGGTAAAATGTTCAAACTTATTTTATACATCATATTTTGTCAAAAAACAAAATTTGTTAAAGTTGGTCTAGAACCATCATTTTTCCACTACTATGACTTTAGAATATTCAAATAAGTAGCATGCTAAAATGTTCAAACTTATTTTATATATCATATGGTGTTAATAACTAAATTTGTTAAAGTTGGTCTAGAACCACCATTTTTCCACTACTATAACTTTAGAACATTTAAATAAGTAGCATGCTAAAATGTTCAAACTTATTTTATATATTATATGTTATAAAAACCTACATTTGTTAAATGTGCTTTAGAAGTGTCATTTTCCAACTACTATAACATAAAACATAGAGTTGTGAAAAATCCCATTCCTTCTCAAATTTATTGATCGTTCCCACGCTCTGAATTAGTGCACTCTGAAATTTATTGATCGTTCCCACGGTCTAGGCCTTTGATGTTTTCAAATTTATCGATCGTTCCCACGGTCTAGGCCTTTGATGTTTTCAAATTTATCGATCGTTCCCACGGTCTGAACGAGTGCACTCTGAAATTTTATCGATCGGTTTCCTCCACACTCTGAACGAGTGCACTCTAAAATTTATTGATCGGTTTCCCCACACTCTGTACACATGTACTTATTCCTATGCTGTGTGGTTAGAACCATTGAAATATGACTAATTAAATATTATCATAATAATAATAATAATAAAAAAAAAAAAAAAAAAAAAAAACATTTTACAAAGTTTTGAATTCACTTCAACTCAAAAAAAAAAAAAAAAAAAAAAAAAAAAAAGATGACTTACCACAAGTCATTGGTTAATTTGTCTTCCAATCTTGCACTTCCCTTTTCCAAAGAATAACCAAATCTTTCACTTCTCTTTTCCAATGAATAGCTAATGTTTCACTTCCTTTTTCCAAAGAATAGTCAATGTTTCACTTCGTCTCCTATGTGTATTCCAGTCAATCCTTCACTTGTTCTTCAACAGTACAGGTAAGAGCAACTGTTTTCCCATGTGTATCCAACGGCAGCCAGAGCTTGAATGATGCATATGTGCACATACAATGTGCTCTTATAGGAGTGCTGAATCACATCCTGGGGGGGGGGGGGTCTCTCCGAAGATTGAGGACGGGGGGGGGGTCTCCGAATATTGAGGACGGGGGGGGGGTCTCCGAATATTGAGGACGGGGGGGTCTCCGAAGATTGAGGACGGGGGGGTCTCCGAATATTGAGGACGGGGGGGGGGGTCTGAATATTGAGGAGTAATAATACGATCGAAAGTAGTGCCGAAGGCTGGGTTTGAACCACCGACCTCCGGGTCATGCTTCAGCATTACGGGTCCTATGCTCTACCGACTGAGCCATTCCGGTCAGAAGGTTATTGATCGGGAAAATATTCCTCATATACGGTGGGAGTTACATAACACATGATTGACACATGACACGTGACATATGACACGTGACACATGATTGACATGTCACGTGACTAATGATGTCATGATGACCTCATTATGACGTCATTCATACAGGCGCGCGCTCTTTCAATTACCATCTGGTCCAGAACTCTCATGAGAGTTCTGGACCACCCTGTGACGTCATTTTGGCGCCAATTTTTGGTCCAGAACTCTCGTTTTTCAACTACTGCCAGGGAATAGAAGCCGCCTTCTGCTCTCGACGACTATGAGATATCAAATAAGCTAAGAATGACATGAGATGCCTTATTCACTAGTTTCGCTCTATGTCTCTATCAGCTGGGAGAAGTGTGTTTCTCCCACTAAGCTTCTCTCCGTTAGGGGAATTATGTACACCTTCTCAATCCCGCAGGGTAAGCTACAGGAGACTCGGGATATAGTTATCCGCTAGGTTACCAACCCTAGCAAACGCGTTTCGAAATGAGAGCTTTAGAGCTACTCGGTAAGGTCAGGTGGGTCGCAGGTGACGTCCACGTCGTACATCCCTCCTTGTGCCGCATCATTACAGTGATGATGTCGCTACGCGGTCCGCATCATAGAGCGCGTATCAACAGCGATACGCGCCGCATCCTCACAACGATAAGCATGCGTTTCGGCTCCTTCTACGGTACCCACAATTTCATCATGGAGAAGGCCTTGCCCGAACCTGATCTACACGTCGTTCCGGATGCAAGCCCAGAAGCCGCAGACTTCGACAATCGGCTTTTTATACTGCGGCTGCTAAGTGGACATGCCTGGGCTAGCTTGCCGTCCAATCACCGTTTTCACAGGCACTTCGACTCTCACTGCTTCGTATATCAGCAGCCGTGTGAAGAAGCTCGTGGAAGCAGTCTCGACAGCTCTCAGCCTCACACGCTACTTTCACTCTCACTTTCACTCTCGTCACCTTCACGGTCTCACACAATCACATGTCACAGGAATCCATATCTCTCTATGCTTTCGGGAGTGGTCGATCACTTGGAGATACTGGACCGTGAGATAGGCGGATCGAGAAAACAGCCAGGACAAATGAAGCACATACTCGCCAGCGTCACCTCTCCCCACCCCTCCCCAATTACAGCTATTCAACCCTGCGAAAGGGTATCGTTTTGGAGAGATTTGTTTGCTCCTTAAGTGCCTCCGATGTACGTTATTTGTATTTTATATATTGTTCGTCGAGTAAAAAAAAAGTAGCGAAGAACGCAGTTTACCCAGAACGCTCTGCTTTAGGATAGGATAGGATAAGCTATATTGGCACTTGGGGATTATCATTCCCTATAGTTCATTGAATTCGTACGATTCAGTAAGGTGATGCTTGTTATTCGTTCACATTGACGTAGCCACGTTTTCACAACTTGGGGGGAGGGCGAACTTTCGTAACGGAGGGGGGCCGAAGAAAACTATGGCCACCACACTTAAAAGTGTGGGGGGGGGGGGGCTGAGGCCCCCAGTCCCCCCGGTAGCTGCGCCTATGCCGTTTTCTCGGCCATAACCTTGTCACGCGAACTGCTTTGGGACGGTTAGAGCTGAAACTACTACATTTGGCAGAGACATAACGTAGCATATTTAGTTAGGTGGTCCACCTCAATTTTTTAAGAAATTTATCAACATTTTATATGCACAAAATGAGCATTGAATTTTTTCCATTGAAGCCCATTATAAGGCAAGCACACGCTATGATACGTCTAATAGCACTGGCTATTGATTTCTCCCCCGCTGACAAAGAGTGACCAAATTTTGCGCGTATGTGCTGTGTACACCTCCTTTGCCGTCAGGCTGAACAGCAAATTACTCAGCGGGGATGCTGATCCCCAACGTTACGAGGATTCTGACCTCCACACTTGCTATTAAGTTGTTTGTGCATTATAAATGCCACTTCGGGTTCACGAATAATTATCCACCCATTTGTTACAAGATTTTACGATATAACGTCAAGTAATGCTTATGGCGTTATTATATTTTATTCTTCCAAGGAAACATTTTAACGTTTTTGATGATTATGGAAGTCTACATGGCAAAAAAAACGGGTATGACAAATGTCAAATGACAACCAGTGATATATAGCCACCGGACAAAAGACCACCGGACAAAAGAACACCGGTCATATGACCACCGGACAATAGACCACCGGTCATATGACCACCGGACAAAAGACCACCGGCCATATGGCCATCAGCAAAACGAAAAACCGACCATTTCACCACCAGATAACTTTTCCGGATTTTTATTTATCTTTTTTTCTTGGGGCGGAATTTGCAGCTGAATTTTCCACAGAGTTAATTAACACTTGACAAGCCTTTGGCTTGCAAGGGATATATGAATTTGTGCGAGCAAAATTCGTCCTTTTTTTCCTTCTTGACAGTTTTTCAGATTTTTTGTGTCTTCTTCTCGGACACTATGGGCCCTACGACCATGAAACTTGGGACTTATGAAGAGCTTGATCTGAACATGTGCATGTCACTTTTTTATTTTCGTTTTCTTTCTTAAAACGCTATGTGAAAAGAGTGTATTTTTTTGCAAGTAAATGCGTAGCATTTAACGACAGCACAGAATACACATTTGCCCAGTGAGCTTTGTGCGAGCTCTCACTGCGTAAATAGATAACAAGGCGTTTGCCTGACCAGTCAATAAAACTTCAAGTCAACAACAACCAAACACTACTCGGCTTAGAAGACGTATTCAAGCTGTGTTGTTTGCAATATATTATTCAAAAAATAACCCACTGAAGGGAGTATTTTTGCGTTTTAATTTTTGTCAAGTGTTTAACATTTCGTTAGCGGAATGAGCTTCTCGTTTAGACATTGGGAGAGTGACACATAAACAAATGTTATATATATATATACATATATAATCACATCACCGTTTAGACAGTGACAGTCATAAGAAATAGTAGTGATCGCTCCGTCAAAGTGCACCTTGGATCATCCGGAAACACAGGATACGCATTAAGTCAATTTTCATGAATATATTTCCAAAATAGGTGGTAGAAACATCCCATTCTCTATGTCCTGATTTTCGTCAATTTTCAAAGCAACCAGCCATAACCAGTGCCAGGCTAAAATTTCCTGTGAGTGGTAACACGACTGCGTTTTTTAACGCTTGACAAGCCTTTGGCTTGCAAGGGTTACATGAATTTGTGCGAGCAGCCGTTCGTCCTTTTTTTTATATATCCACATACACATATAACGTAGATTACTCAACGTTGCGTCAGAGACCTTAACTGAGTGTCGAATAAAGTTGGGTTTTCAGCAACGAAAATCAGTACGTTTAATGGATCTTAAAAGCCTTGATTAGGCGTTGGTCTATGGTCGCACATGTGATCAAACAAACTTACAACTAGACTTAAGGTGGCGAAAGTGTAGCATAATGGACGTCTACACACCGTTGCTTGTCAAACGCCTATTCAACGTTGTGCCAAAGAAGGTGATCTGTGGTGGCGACCAGTTAGAGCCAAATTCCAACCCAGAATCAAATCGATGTCAAATCGACTTTTTCTATACGTCGGAATTTTTAATGGAATATAACTTGTCAAAATCTGTGCCGCTTTGAGTTTTGAAGCAGCTGGCACGGCTTTTGACACGATTTTTAAACAATATTGAATTTTCGAAGTGTTTCGAATTTTTTGGCTCCAAGTGTAATTTTCGTTACTCGGAAGCGAAAACGGTCTAGTTTGAACGGTTTCTGTACGTTCAGCAACAGAAGCTAGAGTATGGTGCAATCCGGGCGTGCGGTATCGTTTGCCCGTCAACAGTGTGTTAGAAGAATTTAACGTGGTCAATGTGCTTTGCGAATTTCGAATTATTTTGAATTTTGTAGAATAAAATATGTTTTAATAAATCTTAAAAAGAAACGTCCGACACAAATGTTACTTCGGGTTGGAAAGGTAGAGGGCAAAGAACCGGGAGATGGGCGGGGGGGGGGGGGCACTTAGATTAAATATCGCGTTGCAGCCTGTGACTAGTGTGGAAACAATGTGTTTTCTTACAGGAAAGACATATGTTGTCTCTTCTAAAAAACTTTATTTTTGTTTTCTGCTCTGTCAAAGCTTAAATCGCCGAAAACAACCAATTTTTCAAGAGAGAGAGAGAGAGAGAGAGAGAGAGAGAGAGAGAGAGAGAGAGAGAGAGAGAGAGAGAGAGAGAGAGCAAAAACCTTCCGCTCCCTCCCGTCTCATGCAGCCATGCGCTCATCTAACCACCCCGTTCCGGCTGTCTCGCCAACCACCCCCCTCTTCCCCTCCCTCCCTCCCGTTGCATGCAGTCATGCGCTCATCTAAGACACCTACCACTGTTCAATCTGCAGTAGCACGTTTTGACACTTGAGCAAAGAAAATTTTCAAAGGGCTGTCATTCTACCAAATTGAGGTCAACTACTAAAATTAAGGGAGAACTTTTGAAGAACCATCACATTTGTACAAAATTAATGGTCTTGGAACCTTAGCATTTTGAAAAATAGTTTGACACACACACATACGCACGCACATATGCGTACACACACATGCGAGGACACAGATAAGCACACACGGGTCTAGGACAAGTGCCGCGGGGACAAGCGCCGCGGTAGGACAAGTGCCGTGGAGGACAAGCGCCGCGGTAGGACAAGTGTCGCGGGGACAAGTGCCGCGGAGGACAAGCGCAGCGGGGACCAATTCAAGTTTTGAAAAATTTTATTTAGAAAAGAAATAAAATACAATTTTAACTGTAAAACTTTATTTGACAGAAAGGCTGATGGATCTGCAGATCGGTCGGTCTTAGGGGAATGCTGATTGCAATTTGTGTAGAAAGATAATTCGCAATCTGAATTGCAAACTTCGTAAGTAAATCCACCAGAGATTAATTGCACTTTACACAAAACCAATCAACAACAATAACTGCACACTTCAAAAGTTGCAAAAGTAGCAAACCTTAATTGCACCTAACTCGAAAACGATTCAGTGAATAGCTATTTTGTTTCTTTTTATTGACTAAAACATTTTGGTCCCCGCGGCGCTTGTCCCCGTGGCACTTGTCCCCGCGGTACTTGTCCCCGCGGCACCCGTCCAGCTACTGCACACACACACACACACACTCACATACACTCATACGAACGCACATGCACACACGTACGCACACACACACATACGCACTCATATATGCAGGCACACACGCACGCACATATGTACGGATTTATGCAGGCACGTACGCACAAACGCAGGTACATGCTCACGCACATACGCATGTATCTGCGCACGTACATAGGCATGTACACACACGAACAGCGGATAAAAAGGGATGGCACTAGGCTGGACCCACAAAGTCAGCTGGGCTAAAAAAAAGGCTATGAAGAATAAATTACAACAAGGATACCAGTGAACTGGTGAACTAAGTCCCGCCCCCCCCCCCCTCCGGTCTTTGAAATGAACAGTTCTTTTCTAAATTGCGAGTAACAAAGGGAATTTATTTTGGAAAAAGGCGACAAATAACCACAGTTCATTGAGCTCCAATGTATGATCTGCAATGGATATCTGTCAAGAATGGCAGTCAATTTTGTCTGGTATATCACGTACAATTAGTAACAGACGATTCCCAAACTTGTGGCGAAATTGAAAAAAACATCTTGTGTTGCACATCTGCGCTCCCGATCGATGCAAGAAAGAAATGAAATCACTGTATTAATTACTGAGATATGGAGCTTACAAAACTACCGCTATAGATCGGAGATATTACACATTTTGATGAGATTTCAAAAATCTGGCAATTTTTTAATTTTTTAAGAAAAAACAAAAATAACTTCGCATTGCACACCTCCAATATATGTTCTCTCTCGATGCAAGGAAGAAATGAAATCACTATATTAGTTACTGAGATATGGCGTGTACAAACTTACCACTATAGATGGGGACATACGGACGGACAGACAAACGGAAGGACGAACGAGGCCCGTTTCAGGAGTCCCCCGCTCCGCGCTGCGCGGGGGCGGGGGACTAAAAAATTCAACAATTCAGAAACAGGATCTTCTTTTTTTTCATTAATCATTTGTAAAATCGATGTACATTTCGTATCAACTCAATAAGAGAACACGTTCATCGTGGGTACATTGTTTATTCCTAGTAAAAAGTATTTATTGCTACAGCGAATAGAAACAAAATTGTACTCGAAGCATTTTCTGCACCTGCAGAGCAGACTAAATCTTACAGTACAGCATTTAAAAAAACAACAACATTCATACATTCATTACGCGAAAAAATAACACAAAACGTTCTTCGTTAAGACTCTTACTGCAGCATTTTGTCTGGATCACAGATACCGTCGCCTGATAACGGTTTGCAGAGTACATCCTGAGTAATCACATCAATACAATGGCCATGATAAAGATATTACAGTTTATTCTACGCTGTTGGAAACAAGCAAAATAATTGAATCTTATTTAAAAAAAAACAAACAAACAAACAAACAAACAAAAAAAAAAACATTCGATAAAATTATTACAGACGTTGCGCTACTGGAAGTCACTTTTTGGCCAAGATGTCCACCACTTCCTGATCCAGCAAGGATACGGTCGAGACAATGAACCCAAACCTTCGCTGTCCTGACGCCACCCAGCACCGTGCGTTTGTTTTTATTTCTTGTTGCGTATTACTTTTTTATTAGTTTCTTCTCTAAACCTAGACCAGGACAGTACAGTAGACACCACCTCAGATTCCATCAGGCACCACCTCAGATTCCATCAGGCACCACTTCATATTACATCAGGCACCACTTCACATTACATCAGGCACCACCTCAGATTACATGACACCACGTCCGATTCCATAAGGCACCACTTCATATTACATCAGGCACCACCTCAGATTAAATCAGGCACCACCTCAGATTACATCAGGCACCACCTCACATTACATCAGGCACCACCTCGCACTCATTCTTTTAAGAACATATATTGGTCAAACAAAAGACGGACACAACCCCTACAAGAGCTCAACCTCACAGCATTCAAAACATTACTCCGAACATTGCTGTGGCCATCATATTTGGTTAATTACATTTTAGAAAAAATTACTCAAAGACTTCACTTTCCTTGACTAGTTTATCAAAATTACTTCAGTTTACATTCTATTTTCCCCTTTTCTAATCACTGGAATCAACATACAATTTGTACGAACATTGCATTAACAGAAACGTGGTGAACAGGAGTAAAAATTCGTGAATAAAATATAGGCTTTTCACAACTGTAACGTGGTCCATGCATCATTAACTTTGTTTATATATGTATGTTGGATAGTGCGCAATCTGTAGTTTTTTTTTAACTTAAAGAAATGCTTTATCACGTCAGTAAAAACTGAGAGATACCCATGGTGCGTACGGGGGAATTTACCCACCTGCTTTCGTTGATGTTCAACAGCCAACCTCTCCGGCGGTTCGGACTTTTATTGAAAGAAATCCCAAGACTTTTTCGCAAAAGATGTCGTTTTGAAATATCCATCAATTACTGCTTTATAATTTTTAAGAAATACTTAAAACTTTCCAGATAGCAACTAATATTGATATTACGTACGTCATACTTACATCACAATAGGTATTGTATACCATTAAATCACATTTTGCAAAAAAAAAAATTGGGCCATTTTCGGGTCACCGACATTGTAAAACTTTTTCGAGAAAGAAAAAGGTCGCCCGATCGCCGGGTCAATATATATATATATATATATATATATATATATAACGCCCGATGGTCTTATCAAAATTTGTAAAAAATTGAGATGGGAAACAAGATCTTTCTCCTTTTGTCTGCTGTTTATTAAAAAAAAAACGGTTATTATTATTATTACTTATTACTTCAGAACTGGCACCCAATGAAACTCCAGAAAACGTACAAAAATGTATTAACCCCCTCGCAACCCCCCCCCCATCGCACCCTCCTAAATCGCATTAAACCACTACGACAAATTGAATTTAAGTTCTAGAACACACAAATCTTTTCGTGCTTGAAACCAGAAAATGCTTCTACAACTGAACGGTTCAAATGAACAAAATGCAGCAGCATTATTTTAACACGTTAAAAAAAATGACCAGTCACTTCACAGCGTAGAGCTAGCTAATTGTTCCAGACAATGAAAGTCAGTTTAAAATGGCAGTAAAGCCGGAATCAGAATACATTTAATTAAAATGCAGGTAAAAGCGCCAATCATGCATCGCTTGTGATAGGCCTTGCGCATGGAAAACGTTGTACGCCATCCCAGGACATCCAGGGTAGTCGAATTGTCAGGTCTGAAAAGTACGGCTGCCAATAACGCTGAAATGCATGCGAAATATCCAATCACTGCGCTCGCAATGTTCTCCGTATCCATGGTTACTGCATAATGGCTGGTGCATAAGACAAAGATAGGGCCAAACACACTTCTGACGTCTTGCAGTTTGTTCTTCAGCCACAGAGGTCGTCTTATCAACTGAACCATACCAGAAACGAAAATTCTCAGTATCTTCCATCCAGATAGATGCATCCAGGCAGGTAACCACGCAACCGCATGAAGTCCAGACTCAACCAATCCGTATCTGACATCCAGCATAGCCAGCAGACTCATCATGAACATTTCTGGCTTAAAGTCCCAAGCTTGTTGTGTAAATATGCGGTGTGCAACGCATATCATAAACACGATGCCACTTAAAATTTCGTGTTCTGTGTCAATGAAAATGCCCATCAGAGCACAATAACAGACAAATGGAATAAGTTCGTGTTGAAATCGCTTTTTGAAAAATATTGCTATGGCCACAGCATACGCGGCAACAGCAAAAACCCCGAGAGGCGGCAAGTAACTTGCGTCCATTTTGTCTCCACTGTTTGTTGCTAATGGAATAATTTTCCCTCAGTTCTCCATTAAAATGTTTAATCCACGAACGCTTCATCGTCTTATATACCAGGTGAGGTTTGTTTTTTTTTTTCAGTGAAGGGACAACTACAGTGCTCTCTGACAGCTGCTGGTTTGTGAAACCGAGACGTAAATTTCACGATGCAATAAGCACAGAAAACGAAACTGGAAAACAAATACCCAGTGCTAAAAATATCCAATTTACTGTGGTAGCTGCGTTATTAGAAGACAGCTGACCTCTGAGGAGATCTGTCTGTTATATATAAACACAGAGCGAATTGATATTTTAGAAAAATGTTCCTCTCTTTTATGAGCACTATTTTCACCACAGTAAAACGGTGGTACAATCAACAGACCGAAGCACCAAAGAGGTTTGCTGTTGCACAACAACGGTGGCAGCTGAGCAAACTCTGCAAAACGCTGGTAGAGGGAGCAATGGAAATGAGGTTGTGCAATATGTCACGAATGCATTTTCTGACATGCCACAAAGGGAATCAAACGCCTGCCTGTCGTTGTTGTTCTTCACTGAACAGGAGTCATTGCCCAATCTCTCTCTCTCTCCCTCCTCTTTCTGTCTGCCCTCCTTCCTGCTCTCCTGCTCTCCTGCTCTCTCTCTCTCTCTCTCTCTCTCTCTCTCTCTCTCTCTCCTGCTCTCTCTCTCTCTCTCCTGCTCTCTCTCTCTCTCTCTCTCTCTCTCTCTCTCTCTCTCTCTCTCTCTCTCTCTCTCTCTCTCTCCATAATACACCCAGCACCTTTCGTACCTATATTGAAAACAGTATTCTCAGAAAATTTTCCAGCGTGCATTCCCACAGTTGCTCGCTTTGCATCATTACCGAGATGGCGGACGATGGTTTCTGCGGTGCATTCCCCCAAACCAGTTGCTGTTGTTGTTGTTCTTGTTGTTGTTGTTGTTGGTCTTCTTCTTCCTCTTCTTCTTCTTCTTCTTCTTCTTCTTCTTCTTCTTCTTCTTCTTCTTCTTCTTCTTCTTCTCCTTGTTCCTCGTCTTTATTATTACTATTATTATTATCATTACTGCTTATAAACTGCTGTGAACGTTCTTCAGAAACAAGAATTTTTGAAGCTGCAATTTTTGCCACTTATATTCGATGGATGTTTTCATTGGAGCAGAGAATGACGTCACTGTTCACTGGCACATATGACAAGTCATTGATTCCGGTCCTGCAGCAAAATCAGTATAAATGACGTAATTTCAGAAAAAAAGTTGTACTGTCCACGCCCAGTTTTCTAATCGGATGCGATCTAGGTTGGGGGGGGGGGGGGGGCAGAAGGGGGCACTTGATATCTTATGTGTTGCCATGCTTTTCCAAAATAAAAAAGAAAAAAATAACCGCTGAGAAAGAGGGGGTAATTGTGAAACCAGACGTGGTACATGCGGAGTGCCATTTTCGTTCATTCCAATGGGTGGAGGTTATGTTGAAATTTCACTCTGCGTTTGGTTAAAAAGGGGGTATTTTCACTCTGCGTTTACGGATTGTTTTAAACACTCATGGACAGGCATGGTACCCGTTGTTGCGTGAGCGGCCCCCCCCCCCCCCCCTCCTGGGGGATGCGGGAGGGATAATTGTCCTTGTCTGCATTCTTTTGTGTCAAAATATATTTGCCTTAAAATTTAACCTCATTTTAATGTTTGGAGAATTGCACGTCGACCATCAGAAATTGTTGAGGAAACAGCAAGCAAAGTAATGCTTCACTGTTGACACAATTCTGTCTGCAATGACATTGTTGACACACTTCTGTCTGCAATGACATTGTTGACACACTTCTGTCTGCAATGACATTGTTGACACACTTCTGTCTGCAATGACATTGTTGCGTCTGAATATTTCCCTGGGCAACTCTCGTGTTATTTTCCCATGCCCATGTAACCAGCTTTTACGACGCCTATTCAGCGTCTCTCACCCGAAGTCTATCCAACGTCGCGGGGAAAAAGTCGGCGTTTCGACTGCACTGTACAACTAAATCGCGACGCCGATATCGGACGTCTGTTAATTAGGGATGCCTATGGGGCGTTTTGTGATTACTGGGCAGCGGTGGCATATACAAGGTTGTGTTAGTGCACTAAATAATGACGTCGGTTGCACGTCTATTTGTGACGTTTGTGAGACATTGTGTGTTTATTGGACAGCGGTAGCATGTACAAAGTCTGTCGTTATGTTAGCACAGGAAAAGATATCATGACGTGTTTTTCTCTTATACAATAATTATTGACGTTTTCTAAACATAGTTGTGTAATTTGTAAAGTTATCGATGAGTCATGAGCCTTCTGAACTTTGTTGGTTATCTCAGCATGCTGCATATCTGTATCTATATTGCGAGAATGGAGAAGGTGGGAGGGGGAATTATTGTGCAAAGCCATATTCAATGTGAAATATGACCTTTTTTAAAGGATGACCGAAAGCCTCAGTGAGCGTTAATTTGGAATTCCGTTATATCTGATATAACCACTGCATTCGCTTAGCTAAGGCAGTTAGTGCAGGGTCACTCCCTCCACGCACCCCACCCCACCCGACCCCACCCCACCCCACCCCCGCTTACAACCCCCGAGCCGGAGTCGAACCCGGGACCTTGGGATTGCCAGCCCAACACTCGAACCAACTGAGCCAACTGTTGCCGTCTTTGCGTTGCAATGTGACGCAGGAGTAATCACATTTTTTGTACATCTCATTCTTTTTTGTCCCAATGTTTATCTCATTTTTAGTACCATTCTTATTTTTAGAAACTTGTACTTTAAGATAAAATTGCTTGTCTGTTCAAAGTGCTTTATTACCGATACATTATACATGCTGTTCGCGTGTGTTATCTACACGAAAATTGCACAAGCCGTTAGCTGCGCGTCCCTTCCGTCCTTTATCTCGGAGTGGCGAAAAGTGACATGACCCGGACAGTGACACGATCCAGAAAGTGACATGACCCGGACAGTGACACGATCCAGAAAGTGACATGACCCGGAAAGTGCTATGACCTGTGTGTTCGGAGCATCTCTATTTGTGGCGCGCGGTGTCATGTGGTGTAATCGATTCGGCGTCGACTGTGTGTTACAGAATGTATTGAATGATTGTAGATGCCTGCCCATTGAATGATTGACGATGCCTGCCCATTGAATGATCGTCGATGCCTGCCCATTGAATGATCGTCGATGCCTGCCCATTGAATGATTGTAGATTCCTGCTCGTTGAATGATTGTCGATGATTGCTCATTGAATGATTGTCGATGCCTGCCCATTGAATGATTGTCGATGCCTGCCCATTGAATGATTGTAGATACCTGACCATTGAATGACTGTAGATGCCTGCCCGTTGAATGCTTGTCGATGCCTGCCCATTTAATGATCGTCGATGCCTGCAGATTGAATGAACGTCGATGCCTGCTGATTGAATGATTGTAGATGTCTGCCCACTGAATGATTGTTGATGCCTGCCCATAGAATGATTGTCGATGCCTGCCCATTGAATGGTTGTAGATTCCTGCTCATTGAATGATTGTCGATGCCTGCCCATTGAATGATTGTCGATGCCTGCCCATTGAAATTGTAGATTCCTGCTCATTGAATGATTGTTCATGCCTGATCATTGAATGATTACTGATGCCTGCCCATAGAATGAGTGTAGATCCCTGCTCATTGAATGATTGTCGATTCCTGCCCATTGAATGATTGTCGATGCCTGCCCATTGAATGATTGTCGATGCCTGCCCATTGAATGATTGCAGATGCCTGCCCATTGAATGATTGTAGATGTCTGCCCACTGAATGATTGTTGATGCCTGCCCATTGAATGATTGTCGATGCCTGCCCATTGAATTATTGAAGATGCCTGCCCATTGAATGATTGTAGATGCCTGCCCGTTGAATGATCATCGATGCCTGCCCATTGAATGGTTGTAGATTCCTGCTCATTGAATGATTGTCTATGGCTGCCCATTGAATGATTATCGATGCCTTCCCATTGAATGATTGTTAATGTCTGCTCATTGAATGATTGTCGATCCCTGCCCATACAATGATTAATGATGCCTCCCCACTGAATGATTGTCGATGCCTGCCCATAGAATGATTGTCGATGCCTGCCCATTGAATGATTGTAGATGCCTGCCCATTGAATGATTGTCGATGCCTGCCCATTGAATGATTGTCGATGCCTACCCATTGAATGATTGTTGATGCCTGCCCATTGAATGATTGTCGAAACCCGCCCATTGAATGATTGTCGAAACCTGCCCATTGAATGATTGTCGATGCCTGCCCATTGAATGATTGTCGATGCCTGCCCATAGAATGATTGTAGATCCCTGCTCATTGAGTGATGTCGATGCCTGCCCATTGAATGATCGTGGATGCCTGCCCAATGAATGATTGTCGATGCCTGCCCATTGAACGATCGTCGGTGCTTGCCCGTTGAGCCTGCGTCGTTGCATACACGTTGGATAACATCGCGACCAGACGTTGAATCAATGTCAGGATTTGGTTGTATATGAAAGTCGGGAAACGTCTATCCAACACTGGGGGATCGGCATCAGATAGGGGGAAATCGACAGTCTTGAGATACCATGGCCGCGCTTCCATAAAAATACCCCCACTCCCCCACCTCCGCCCCCACCCCCAGTCCCCCTAGGGCATCCATGTGTTATAATTTGTCCTTTTCACTTTCATATATATTTTCTAAAAGTAGCTGAAAATGTCATATTCTTAATTTTAAAACATGAGTTCAACTTTTCTACAATACTTGTCATGGTTTGCCATTTATACTTGTCATGGTTTGTCATTTATAGTTGTAATGGTTTGCCATTTATAACGAGTGATGACATCATGAGGCTGTCCTTGATGTCAGTTTAAACATGAGAGGAAAACACGTAATTTCACTTTCACATACTACCAAATCTCCCGACGTCTATTCAACGTTCGGAGAAAAGACGATGAATAGACGCTACGATTTTGTTGTAACATCAAGCAACCAACTGCAAAAGTTTAGAAAGGTTGGAATTGGGTAGAGATCCTCCGTGGCCTCAAACGGGGCAATGTTGCCCCAGGATAAAAACCATTCTGAAGAGAAGACGCACCCCCAGTCTCACTTCCCACCCCCCCCCCCCCACAACAGCCACCGTCAGTACGCCTGTGCCAAACAGAAGGATCTTCCCCAGTCCCACTCCCCTCCACAACACCCAGATCAGTAAGCCTGTGCTAAACAGAAGGACCTTCCCCCAGTCCCACTCCCCTCCAGGGTGATCCTTCTGTTTAGCACAGGCTTACTGTGGCTGGGTTTTGTGGAGGGGTTGGGACTGGTCGGGGGGGGGGGCGGTGATCCTTCTGTTTAGCACAGGCGTACTGACGGTGGGTGTTGTGCCCCCCCGACCAGTCCCACCCCTCCACAAAACCCAGCGTCAGTAAGCCTGTGCTAAACACAAGGATAATCCCCCCGACCAGTCCCACTCCCCTCCACAATACCCACCGTCAGTACGCCTTTGTTCAACAAAAGGACCTTCCCCCAGTCCCACTCCTTTCCACAAAACCCAGCGTCAGTACGCCTGTGCTAAACAGAAGGACTTCCCCTCAGTCCCACTCCCTCCACAACACCCACCGTCAGTAATGCTATGATGAACAGAACTCCCACCCCCTCCTCGATCCACGTCCCACCCCCTTCCACATCACGCAGATCACCAGTAAGCCCACTCTGAACAGAATGCACGTTCCCACCCCCCCCACCCCCACGTCCCACTCTCCTGCACAACACACAGCGACAGCAAACCTGTGCTGAACAGAAGGACCCCCTTTCCCCCTCCTCCCTCCCCTTTTCCCCTCTCCCTCCTCCCGCTGCACACCACACACACACCGATAGTAAGTCTATCTGGGTGGGATGGGGAGTGGGGTTTGTGGGGATGAGGGGGTGCTCTGTAATGTAAATATATAAGGTTTTGGGTCAGAGAGTTGGGAGCCTAGGAATAATCACATAACGGAGGTGTGTGTGTGCGCGCGCGCGCGCGCGCGCGTGTGTGTGTGTGTGTGTGTGTGTCTGTCTGTGTGTGTGTGTGTGTGTGTGCATAAATATCTAAATATTGACTATATATTCATTTGCCAGGAAATAAAATAAAACGTAATTGATTGAAATGCTAGCATGACCTATGGGAAAAAAAAAAGATTGTTGAATGTTTAAAAGAGAAAAAGTTAAGGTTTGAACGAATCAAAATGCGACTAGAAGTAAAATAGCATTCCTTTGCCTCAGTCAAGACGCGTTTTCAATAACGGTTTGCAAGTGCAGGAGGGGGAAGTAGAAAGTATTCTTATAAGTAGAAAATACTTTGCCGTCATTTATCAAAACATTTATTGAGCCAGGTAAAAAAAATATAACTAATTAATAAAATTAACGACCAAGTGCTTGGGACCAAGCGAAATACGATTCAATAATCCTAATGTCAAACATGCTGAACTAATTTGTTCAATAGAATATGTACTCCAATAATACTTCACTTAAAAAAACTCCCTCATGGAACTTAAAGCAATAATAGGGCTTATATTGTATTAGTAAACATACCCTACCAATTAAACGTTGCACACACGTACAAAACGAAACTTTATAGAAACGAAACCTCGAAAGGGCGATACAAGAAAGTACAGATGAACCTCGAAGCTCTGTGCCACAGCATAATCCCTATTTGTACCAGTCACTGACTTGGTGTTTCACTCATTGCAAAGACTCTTTCAGTAACTTCCCATCACTGTCTTTAGATGCCAGATTTCGGAGTCATTGTGCCACAAAATATATTTTCTGTCCTTTGTTTCGTTCCTCTTCACTGTGCTGTTTAAACACACGCGCTAATCCGGATGATGCTGGTGTGTCAATTGTCTTGCCGATATATAAGGACTGTGACCAACAGCAATGGACATAATAAAAAATAATAAAGGACAGCTAAAAATTTGTCACGATGGCTTCATGTGCGTTAAGAAAAATAAATATAATTTGAGAACCATATCCAAAAAAAAAATTCTCAAGGCCCTTTTGTCCAACTTTTCATTTAGGGCCGTTTCGGGAAAGGCCGTTATGTCCAAGGCCCTTCTGTCCAGGATTCCGTGGAGACACTTAGAACGGGGTCATTTGAAATTGGTGCTATTTACGAGGTGGTCCCATTTGCAGGGTTGTCCTTCGGGGTTCACCTGTATACGCTAAACAAGCCATGAACGTATACCAAACAGATTATGAGCTGTTGATATCAATAAAGTGGGTCAAAGAACTGTCTGAGCACGTGCACGATACGACGTCAAGAAATCAGCAGTGATTATTGAATGAGCTAAGGGACCGCCTATTGTGAGTACATGGCCTGCGGCAGCCGGGGGGGGGGGGGGTGGAGGGATGGGGGGAAGAGGTTGAGGGTGTGCGTTAGTCAGCTGAAATGTGCATGCTTTTCGTGCAGGGGAAATCTAAAATCAGCAAAATGCGCGTAGAAGTTGGATTCTTCGAAAGACCACTTTTTAACCAGATTTCTCTAATTTTTTTCCATGCTCTAAATTTTGATTGTCAGATAAAAAAAAATGCATGTATCCTAGTACTGCAAAATGAAGAAATTAGTCGCAATTCGGATTCACGGTATCACCAGTAGATTCACGCTGTCGCCGGTAGATTCAGGCTGTCACCAGTAGATTCACGCTGTCACCAGTAGATTCACGCTGTCGCCGGTAGATTCAGGCTATCACCATTCGGATTCACGGTACCGCCAGTGAGCTGTCTTTACTATCCAGATTCAAGCACGTGTGGGTTCCACTGTAGGGCCATTTCTGCTGTCGGAGCTATATAGCGGCAGTAACACCCAGCTTAAAAAAAAACAGCCTAACGATTCTTTTACTTTTCTGCCATGTCTGTTTGTGGTTTTCCATGTGGTAAACTCGGAGAAAGATGCAGGCATCTCAAATCAAACAGGTTCATGTATGCAACCGAACCAGCTTGGTGTCACGGGGTCGGCCTTCGGAAGACCACTTATTCACGTGTGTGTTACTATGTGTGTCCAAAAAAAAACAAAAAAAAAAAAACAAAAAAACGTGGAGAAGGGGTGGGGGTGAACAAGCTTGGTGTCAAGGGGTAGGTCCTGGGAGGGTTACGTGGTCACGTTTGTTTTACCATGGTGTCCAAAAAAAAAAAAAGAAACGCGGAGAAAGCCGAGGATTTTTTTGGCCAGGCAGTGTCCGCGTGGGGTGTCATTTCCGCTACAGGTGGGGGTGGAGTGTGATTTTTATTCGGTACTGCGCGTTCCCATAAAAAGTGGGATTGTTTCAGAGCTGCACTCCGCACAGAAAAAATAGAGGATGGGGGCGGGAGGGAGGGGGCGGGGCAAACATGCACACAAACACTTGTCATATATAAGCGTTTCTCCAGTATTCATGTTGTGACTGCAGTCATGTCCACGGTCTACGCGCAGTAGTATGATAATGGGGGTTCCAGCACAGGAAGTGACGTCACACTGTCTGGACCGGAAGTGACATCATAGGCGTAGTCATAGCAACGAAGTGCTGTGATGGCAACGAAGTGGTGTAGTCATGGAAACGAAGTAAACAACAGTTCTACGCCAGGAAGTGACGTCTGGACCGGAAGTGACGTCTGGACCGGAAGTGACGTCTGGGCCGGAAGTGACGTCAGAGGTGGACCAGATAGAGCGCGCGCGTGTTGTGATTTTTTTTCCCACTCTCTCCACACACACTGAGCATTTCATAACCCACATAGGTATTTCAACCTTCTGATGGCAACTTTTTTCCCCTATTACTCCCTCTCCACACACCACGACTGAGCATTTTAAGCCGCATAGGTATTTCAACCTTCTGATGGCAACTTTTCCCCCCACACTCTCTCTCCACACACCACGACTGAGCATTTCGTAAGTCGCATAGGTATTTCAACCTTCTGATGGCAACTTTTTCCCCTCACACTCTCTCTCCACACACCACAACTGAGCATTTTAAGCCGCATAGGTATTTCAACCTTCTGATGGCAACTTTTTCCCCTCACACTCTCTCTCCACACACCACGACTGAGCATTTCATAAGCCGCATAGGTATTTCAACCTTCTGATGGCAACTTTTTTCCCCCACACTCTCATGCATACATACTAACATCATGATAAAATGTTTTACTTATGTTGCTCTTTGTACTCCATTATTCGGGTTTTTTTTGTTTGAAATGCAGTGTTTACTTAGAAAAAAATGGCATCCTACAACCTGCAATCATCATCAGCAGCATTTCGTCATCAGTGTAATCAGACTGCGTCATTTATAGCCAGCGCAATCAGACTCCGTAATCAGACTTCGTCATCAACAACGTAGACAGCGGTGTCTAGCTTTTTTGTTTTTCTGAGGCAGCAGTGTCTAGCTGCTTGGAGTTGCAGTGTGACCCTAATTGTTATACTTGACCGATTTGAAAATTTCACTGTTTGATTTAGTTTTATATCTAGTTTTCGGATAGTCATGGACTGGTTGCGCAGCTGGCTGTATGTATCATGAATTCACCTTAAAATGGTAAGTTAATAGTGGAATAACTTTTGTTATGATTGACAAGTTGAACATGTTCAACATGTTGTTCATCAAGTTGTATATAAGGCTATGTTTAAAGGCTTTTTCATCATATGGAAAGTGTATGTTGAACCGAAAGGATGTATAAATGTAACATTTGTTTGAAATCTTACAATTGGCCAATCTTACAAAGAAGAATTGGAGATTGATATGGAAAACCCTGTAAAACCACCTATCACTGAAACTTTAGATGAGTCTTCTATGGAAAGTCAAAGCGTCAACATGACTGAAGAGAATGCACATGCTTGTACAGAATGTGGTGCGTTATACAACAGTGAAGAAGCTTTGTACAAACATATGGAACATTGTGGTGATGATGACAGCAGCTCTGAAAGTGAGTCAGAAACAGACCCTGAAAGTGAGTCAGAAACAGACTCTGTTTGGTATGATATGGTTCAAGAAGTATACGATGAATATGATTCCAAATTTCAAGAAAAGGTTTCAGAATATGAAGAACAAGGGCTTGAAGATGCGCGTGAAATAGCAAGTGATGACTTTCGACCCATTTATAAGCGTCGACTTAAACAATGGTTTATGAGACTATTCAAATATACCCAACGTCTAGAACAAAACGAACATTATCAAACCATTTTACAAGACTTTAATTACTTTGTTGATGAAAAACATTACGAGTATTCAAAGGCACTAAAGGCGGCTATAAGAAGAAACGACGCATTCTTAATAGAGCTTCTAGATGAGGAGGAAGATGAAAGCAGCGACGAAAAAAGTGATATGGATGACAGTGAAGCAGATGAAGAAAAATAGACTTATTTGACTAAACTTTATAATAAAGACTTTGTAAATCAACAAAATTGTAATATTGTTATACATTTAAGCTGTATGTATTTAAGTGTATTTAAGTGTATTTAAGTGTATTTAATTGTATTAATAAACCTATTCAACATATGTTTTGTTTTTTCTTTGCTTGAACTACAACTTGTTGAACAACAACTTGTTAAACAGCATGTTGAACATGTTCAACATGTTGAACATGTTCAACTTGTTCAACAACATGTTGAACATGTTGAACAACAGCTTGTTGAACAATTGTTGTACAATTGCTAAACAACTTGTTGAACAATAGTTTGACGTAAAAATAATTCAAACACATGTTTGAATGGTGGGCGCGCGCCATTCCAACAACCACCTATGCAAACTACTGTAAACTAAGACATCAAACTGAATCCAACGGTGAAATTTTCATGCAAATCCGTCAACTATAGCGCAAATAGCCTATAACCATTTAATATTAAAACTAGATATAAAACTGAATCAAACAGTGAAAGTTTCATGCAAATCCGTCAATCATAACAAAAGTTATTCCACTTTTAACTTACCATTTTAAGGTGAATTCATGATACATACAGCCAGCTGCGCAACCAGTCCATGACTATGTGAAAACTAGATATAAAACTGAATCAAACAGTGAAATTTTCAGACAAATCGGTCAAGTATAACACTTAGGGTCACATTGCAACTCCAAGCAGCTAGACACTGCTGCCTCAGAAAAACAAAAAAGCTAGACACCGCTGTCTACGTTGTTGATGACGAAGTCTGATTACGGAGTCTGATTGCGCTGGCTATAGATGACGCAGTCTGATTACACTGATGACGAAATGCTGCTGATGATGATTGCAGGTTGTAGGATGCCACTTTTTTTCTAAGTAAATACTGCATTTCAAACAAAAAAAAAACAAAAAAAAAAACGAATAATGGAGTACAAAGAGCAACATAAGTAAAACATTTTATCATGGTGTTGGTATGTATGCATGAGAGTGTGGGGAAAAAAAGTTGCTATCAGAAGGTTGAAATACCTATGCGACTTACGAGATGCTCAGTCGTGGTGTGTGGAGAGAGAGTGTGGGGGAAAAAGTTGCCATCAGAAGGTTGAAATACCTATGCGGCTTAAAATGCTCAGTTGTGGTGTGTGGAGAGAGAGTGTGAGGGGAAAAAGTTGCCATCACAAGGTTGAAATACCTATGCGACTTACGAGATGCTCAGTCGTGGTGTGTGGAGAGAGAGTGTGGGGGAAAAAGTTGCCATCAGAAGGTTGAAATACCTATGCGGCTTAAAATGCTCAGTTGTGGTGTGTGGAGAGAGAGTGTGAGGGGAAAAAAGTTGCCATCAGAAGGTTGAAATACCTATGTGGCTTATGAAATGCTCAGTCGTGCTGTTGGTGTGTGTGGAGAGAGTGGGAAAAAAATCACAACACGCGCGCTCTATCTGGTCCACCTCTGACGTCACTATGACGTCACTTCCGATCCAAACGTCACTTCCGATCCAGACGTCACTTCCGGTCCAGACGTCACTTCCGGTCCAGACGTCATTTCCGGTCCAGACGCCACTTCCTGGCGTAGAACTGTTGTTTACTTCGTTTCCATGACTACACCACTTCGTTGCCATCACAACACTTCGTTGCTATGACTACGTCTATGACGTCACTTCCGGTCCAGACAGTATGACGTCACTTCCTGTGCTGGAACCCCCATTATCATACTACTACGCGCACCTGTACACGAATGTATAATTCAGTGAAAAAAGATGTGATATGTAATGTCATGACACTTTTCTGGAGTGAAATGTACAAGGTGTCCTCGATTTGTTAAAGAAGAGGATGTATTATTCAAACATGGCACTTCGCGTTTAATTATAGGGGTTGTTTTTATAAGTCATGGATGCGCATCGTAACAAATTTGTAGGGGAGTGCCCCCACCCCCACCCCACTCACCCTGAAGCGTGGAATTTGAAGGAATATTCTGTCAGGCTGCAACTCTCAGTCACAAAAAAGCACAGCCATCACTGAACTTGCTTTGGCAATGCACCCCAGAGTTTCTTCAAAACAAACCCACACACCGAACTCATTTATTATTTTCCTTTCCAAAATTGGACAGTTTTGCCAAATTTGCTCAACTAAATATTCACGTTTTACATTTTATATTGCAGTGTGTAGGATGAAGAGTTCGCGACGTTTGAATGGCTGTCTCTCTTGCACTCACTGATATAAACCCTTTTTAAGATAAAAATTTCTACGTTATATCAATGTGGCCAAAAAATTGAAAACAGGGGCTCACTGAGAAATGACGTCATTTTTCTAACTTTTTTTGTTTGTTTGCTGGTTGTTTCACTTTTTTTTTATCAAACTGGTCAATTTTGCCAGATTTGCGTAAGTGGACAACATTTACATTGAACAGTTTACTTGATAGCAAGAGAGATCGAAAATAAGGTTCGAACCGCCGCCTAGCTTACAGTTTCCGAAATAAACCATACCGAAATTTCCGAATTGCCGTCTGGTCTATAAAAGCAAACCCCCTTTTTAAAGATTTTAAAATAATAAATTAAATAAAAAAGACGTGTGATTGACCGGTCATAAACACGAACGAGTTACTTTTTGAATAATAAAACCCTTGAGATTAAACGCGCTTTGAATACGAAAAGGTGTCACAGCTGCATAGGTTGCGTGTATACGCCAACTATTTTCACAATATCGAAAGTGAAACTCAGATGTACAATGAGTCGTTTTTACACCTGGAGTGTGAGAGAAATTGACAGATTATAACGCTCTTTTTTTAGGTCCCATTAAGTTTTCTCATTTACGAATAAACATGACGAGCAATTTTTGTTTTTTGTTTTTTTGTTTTTTTTTCTTTGGCTTTTATTTTTTGTCTTTTTTTTTTTGTTAGAGGCTATTCAATTTGATACGTAAAAAGGCAAAAAATGCGCATAAAAATTGCTGCCAATATACCACAGCGTATCACATACTGATAACAACAATGAATTGACACCAGAATAGAAATAAATCGGCCACTCCAGCTACCGGTATATGTCTTGGTCCCTCTGTGAAAAATGGTAATATGTTACAGCTATGCAGAATCCGTTACTAAAAAAATAATACTTGTGAAATTTACACTCCACTTGACTACGCCTGCGAATGTTATCCAGTGTAATGTATGCTGTATCACTAGCTGTGAGACAAGTGGTGATGGGTGTTTGTATGTGTAGCGAAGGGGGGGGAGGGGGCGGGGGTGGGGGATTTGGGTTAGAGCAGTTCTACTGTAGATAGAACGCATGAAAGACCTAATATACCCTACGCCATGGCATTTTTTTACAATGTGCCAAATTTATGTACGTATATTTGTATTGAGTACCATTTTCACATTTTTGAGTTAATTATTGATATCAAGAAATAATATGATCCAAAAAATAATTTTTTTGGCACCAAGAATATTTGGCTATCTGTGAATATATTTTTGATGTCTCTAAATGTATTCTTGATCTCAAAAATAATTCAGTAAATATTTAGAGATATCAAACATATTTTTGATATCAAAAATGATTTAATGATCTCTAAAATTAATTTTTAGAGATCAAAAGTTCAATTCTTGATAACAAAAATGAAATATTTGATAGCTGTGGAATGCCATTTTCAAGTTTATTAATGAGTTATTGATATAAAGAATTGAGTTTTGATCTCAAAAAGTTCATATTTTGATATCAAGAATTATCTCTAAATGTACTCTTGATCTCAAAAAATAATTCTTGGTATCAATAAATATTTAGAGATATCAAGAAATATTTATTGATATCAAAAATGATTTATTGATATGTAAAATTTATTTTTTAAATAAAAAATTCAATTCTTGACAGAAAATATGAAATATTTGATAGCAGAATCTGAGCTCAATAATTTATTTGCCTTTTATTGATGCAAGAATTTATTTCAAAAATTGTTATTTCAGAATGAAACTTTTTGATTTGTTTTTTTTTTATATCTGCAAATGATTTTTTTATCTCAGAAATTGTTTTTAATATCAAAATATCACTCTTATGTTTATATAAAACCTCAGAAACACAGATCTATCAATAAAATAATGACTGATCCTTGTATACAGAATCTTTCTTTGAATTTTTTACTGTACAAAACAAGAAGCAATTCTTGAGACCAAAATTTTGTTGTTATAATTGGTATCAATGATTATAGTTTTTATCTCCAGAATTTAATTGACGATTCATTAAATTTTATTTAAATATGTGTCTCCCTTAAGATTTTTAAGTTTGTAAAATTGATTTTTTATCTAAAAAAAAAATTTGCTATCTAAAATTCAATTATTTATAGGAAAATATAAATAAATGAGGTCTACCTTGATTTATGTATCTTTGGTTATATTTTCATATAAAAATAAGCATTAAATGTTAAAACGACATTCCATAGATAGCAGAATCTCAATTTTGAGCTCAATAATTTATTTTCTTTTAATTGATATCAGCAATTTATTTTAGATAACATTATTTCAGGATAAGACTTTTTTAATATATATTTTGAAATCAGTCACTGATTTTTTTTATCTCAAAATTAATTTTTGACATCAAAACATCAGTCTATTTTTTATTTATAAAATTCAAACATAAATATCTATGAATAAAATAATGACTGCTCCCTGTACACAGACTCTTTCTTTTAATTTTTACTCCACAAAAAAAATGAGTTCAGAAATTGTGTTGTCATTAAAAAATAAAAATATGTGCCTCCCTTAAGATTTTTTAGGTTTGTGAATTTTGTTGTTGTTGTTTTTTTTTTGGGCAAAATTGTTTGTAAAATTTTTATCTCAAAAATAAATTTTTGCCATCCAACATTCAATTATCGATAGCAAAAATATAAATTAATGATATCTACATTGATTTATTGAACTTGAGTTATATTTTTATATAAAAAATCAGCATTAAATGTTAAAATGGCTTTCCATACGTTTGCACATGTCACTAGTTCACGCCACTGTTTTCACAGTTTTGAAACCAATATTTGGGAGCAAGTGTGATTCGGGGGTGAATTATAATTCTAATATTTATTTAATAGAAATTCTAGTGTGTTATTAAATTCACATGTGGCAACACCGTAGCATTGATGCAGTTATAGATCTATTCTATTCTAAACAAAACAAAACAAAATAATAAAAAATAAAGAAAACAAACCAAGATATTTCGCATTATTAGATACATCTCCAGATCAGGAATGTGCGTGAAAACGGCACTCTTAATTGCCTGTCCTGTTAGTCTAGGGGACTAGAGTAGAGAGTTTTATTTTGCGCTATAATCTCTCCGTTATTGGGAAATGTAACGACAGTTTTACTCCGAAAAAAGCTTTGAATTGCTTATATCTACTTTTAGATGGCAAGTCCGGTGCAAGGGAGTCTGCCATTCTGAGATACACGAAAAAAGTCACAAATTACGCTAAACACGCAACATCCTGTTGATGAAGTGACAGATGGAGGAGTGCTGAGATTAAATCTTAATGAAAAGATGCCAAACTGAATTCCAGTTTTTAATGATAAATATGAGAGTAGGTCGGGGGGGGGGGGGCGCCATTCCCGAGCCGAAACAATGTACAATTATTCATAAAAAGGATAATAAAGTGTAAAAAACACGTCAGTTGTCTCATTGAGTTACACGTTAGCCGAGTGATTGACACCAGGTGAACCCTATCCAACCCCCCCCCCCCCCCTTCGGCTTCCTTCCACGGGATGGATCCCAAACCTCTACCAAACCGTTGCCACGAGGTGAGGTAACAATGCAAGACAAACAAAACTGCTTTACTAAAATTCACACTTAAATCGTGAATCAACCGGATTCACTAAATAAAGACACAGGAGAAGCAAAGAATTTGCGACTCCATCTGAAGGCAAATGTACTGGAGACAGAACACCATCGAGCCGACATGTAATTAATGAAATAAGATCGGCTCTTAGAATAACTCGAAATTTATAGTTTTAGCAAAAAAAATCCCCTAAAAATACGTCTAGAATGTTTATAACTAAAAAAATATAGAAAGTGAAAAAATCTCGTATTATTGGTGATGTGGGCACCTGGTACGATCCTGATGGGTCGTGCGATGTGGGCACCTGCTACGGTCCTGATGGGTCGTGCAATGTGGGCACCTGCTACGGTTCTGATGGGTCGTGCGATGTATTCACCTGCTACGGTCCTGATGGGTCGTGCGATGTGGGCACCTGGTACGGTTCTGATGGGTCGTGCGATGTGGGATTTGGTACGGTTCTGATGGGTCGTGCAATGTGGGCACCTGCTACGGTCCTGATGGGTCGTGCGATGTGTGCACCTGCTACGGTTCTGATGGGTCGTGCGATGTGGGCACCTGCTACGGTTCTGATGGGTCGTGCGATGTGGGCACCTGCTACGGTTCTGATGGGTCGTGCGATGTGGGCACCTGCTACGGTTCTGATGGGTCGTGCGATGTGGGCACCTGCTACGGTCCTGATGGGTCGTGCGATGTGGGCACCTGCTACGGTTCTGATGGGGCGTGCGATGTGGGCACCTGCTACGGTTCTGATGGGGCGTGCGATGTGGGCACCTGCTACGGTCCTGATGGGTCGTACGATGTGGGCACCTGCTACGGTTCTGATGGGGCGTGCGATGTGGGCACCTGGTACGGTTCTGATGGGTCGTGCGATGTGGGCACCTGCTACGGTTCTGATGGGTCGTGCGATGTGGGCACCTGCTACGGTTCTGATGGGGCGTGCGATGTGGGCACCTGCTACGGTCCTGATGGGTCGTACGATGTGGGCACCTGCTACGGTTCTGATGGGGCGTGCGATGTGGGCACCTGGTACGGTTGTGATGGGTCGTGCGATGTGGGATTTGGTACGGTTCTGATGGGTCGTGCAATGTGGGCACCTGCTACGGTCCTGATGGGTCGTGCGATGTGTGCACCTGCTACGGTTCTGATGGATCGTGCGATGTGGGCACCTGCTACGGTTCTGATGGGTCGTGCGATGTGGGCACCTGCTACGGTTCTGATGGGGCGTGCGATGTGGGCACCTGCTACTGTCCTGATGGGTCGTGCGATGTATGCACCTGGTACGGTTCTGATGGGTCGTGCGACCACAAGTCGACAAGACAGTAGGTGACCTAGCTGGTACCACGATAGCAGATGGTACGGCTCGCCCCCGCCCACTCCACCTTTCGGTCCCAAGGATCAAACAGCAGACAGAGATGATAAAAGTTCAACACAACCCCCCAAAAAACCCCGTAAAATTCAACACAGTGTGGAATATATAATCAACTCAGCTGATAAAAATCGGGGAACACAGGCCTCTGAACATAACAGGACACCAGTCACTATAAAAACAGTGTCAGTAGATGGATCTGTGATCCCTTTCTCGCATGGGTGCTTCTTGCCTTTGCCATTCCCGGCCTGTGTCTGGGAAAAGTGGCCCTCTTGGTTCTCTACAAGCAAAAAATAATAATAATCAGAAATTCTCGCCTCGGTCGCCATAAATGAGCCGATAAAAAATAGGCCCGTTTGCTTCTCCCGGGAGAAAACTTTTAGACAGTACTTGACAAAAGAGTTTGGCGTGGATCAGCAACCTTATCTAAGAATATCGTGGGTTCTAACTTAACAGGTCTGACTCTTCTAGCCCTTCTGACAGGTCTGGCAGGGTGATGTAACTAAAAGTACTCATTCCCCGTGTTTTGCTCATTAAATATGCTCTGGAAATACGGAGTGCTTCATTCCACTTCCGAAAGAAGAATTGTCTTCAATTGTTTATGGTATAGTCTATGTCGTGAATTTATATTACGTCATTTTTTACAGATTTGCTATCTACCCCCACTTCCCGCATTGACACACTCTCATCTAAAATTGCCCTGCCAGACGTACTTTCTGCAAAGATGTTTTTCATACTAGTCTTAGGGAAACATATGGCTTTTCATAATATACTTCACAAATTGATAAATTTCCAAATTAAGATTCTTTATTGTCCCGTATTTTTAAACAAGTAAGATCATCAAAAATACAAAAGAAATTAAATAATTTAAGATGCTTAAAACGTATCAGAAATGTGTAAGAATAATTTAACTTTGAATTTGAAACATTTTATATAATTTAAAATTACCAAGCAGGAGTAGTCGGTTTAACTAAATTTTAGATATAAAATGCAACAGGAGACACATAAATGTATAAAAAATTATTTACACCTTTATCAAAAACCTTTTATAAAAATAATTCTGAAAATAAATCATACATCTCGATCATTCCAATTATATTTGAAAACGGCCTTTCCCTTTGCTGTTTAACACAAGGCGGTTATTACCAACAGCATGGGTTCAATTTAAAAGATAAGGTTTATTACTGCCTTTAATATAAATGGTGTGATGTGTTTGCTTATTATCTTATGTAAAGTGTGTGTTAACACCAGCGCTCCAAATGGGTGATAATAGGCAATTGTAAAAAAAAAGCAAAAATGAAATATTCTTGTGACAGTTTTGTTTTACCTGACGGCTGTGTCAACAGTTTGCCTGACAGTTTTGTTGAGGTGAAGTAAACGGCAATAAAATTACATTTCAACGGCAGTGATATTACGTATATTTCAGGGTTTTCTACGGCTCCGTTTTCTATCTACGTGATGTAGTTGGGAATGTGAAATGTAAGCAGGCCTGAACATCTGTAATTAAATTAACTTTTGGCGATTTGGTATTGATTGGTAGCAATAAACAAATGGTTTTGTGTGAGTGTATTCACTCCAATTGCCTTATTACACTTGGGGATTTTCAATCCCCTAGTTTATTGCTTTCGCACGATTCAAAAAAGTATTTCCGTATGTTTCCTTTTTTCCGCCAAAACCTTGTCATGCGAACTCCTCTGAGACGGCTAGGACTAGGACGACCAAATTTAGCAGTGACATAGTATAGGATGTCTAGTTGGTCCAGCTCATTTTTTGAGAAGTTATTAATACTTTATATGCAAAAATGGACATTGAAATTTAAAATTTGAAAACCTTATCACGCGACCCTGAGACTGCTAGGGCTAGGAAGACATAATGTAGGATGTGCAGTTGGTCAAGCTCAATTTTTCTAGAAATTCATTAATATTTAATATGTAAAAATGGACATCGAAATTTTGCCTCTGACGCCCATTTTAAGTAAGCAAACGCTTAGATTACGCAGTTAAAGGAACTGACATCATATCAGCCTATGCGTGTTGATCGCCCAACTGTCTGAAATGAGAGCCGTCACAGCATGCGTGTGCAAGCTGAAATTGTCTGCAACGTTTGGGTTTTTCCCATTTGCTAAGGAGTGATGAAATTTATTTCGCTGATAGAGGGTGATTAGATCGTAAAATCCGCATTTTTTACCACGACGATTGAGCATTATCTCGAAAACGGTTGGAGGTACCGCGATGGCCTTAATGACTTCGGTCCGAAAGACGATTATTAACAGGTTCCTAGGTGACCATGACCTCCTGGGCCACGGTCAAAGGCAAAAAACCGGAAGTTGACCATAATCTTCAAAACGGTTAGAGATGGAACAATTTTGAGCTTATTTTCTACCTCAAAGACGATATGTAAGAGGTATCTACGTGACCTTGACCTCCTCAGCTATGGTCACAGAAGAGAGAGAGAGAGAGAGAGAGAGAGAGAGAGAGAGAGAGAGAGACTTTTAGCTTATCTTCGACTCTTTGGGCCTGAAGGACGATCTGTAAGAGGTATTTCGGTGACCTTGACGTCCTCGGCCATACTCAATGTCAAAAACCGGAAGTTGACCATTATCTCGAAAACGATTAGAGATAGAGCTATTTTGAGCTTATTCCGACTCTTTGAACCTAAAAAGCGTTATATAACGGGTACCTAGCTTACCTTGACCTCTTCGATCATTTTAAGAGTTGAGAATCGTATTGCGAATTAATTGAATACATGTACTTATGAATCTGTGTGTTTGAAACAGCGGAGAGGAAATTTCTTACGTACCCTAGAAGACGATATGTAAGAGGTATATCGGTGACCTTGAACTCCTTGGCCATGGTCAAAGGCAATAGCCGGAAGTTGACCCTGATCTTGAAAACGGTCAGAGAGCGAGAGCGACTTTGAGCTTATTTTCGACCCCTTTCGCCTAAAGAGCGATATGTAAGAGGTATTTCGGTGGCATTGAGGTCCTCGGCCATGGGCAAAATCAAAAACCGGAAGTTGATCATTATCTCGAAACGGTTAGAGATGGGATGATTTTTAGCTTATTTTCGACCCTTTAGGCCTAGAAGACGATATGTAAGAGGTATCTCGGTGACCTTGACTTACTGGGCTATGGTCAAAGTCAAAAATCGGAAGCTGGCCATTATCTCGAAAAGGCTTAGAGATAGAGCTATTTTGAGATTTTTTCTACTCTTTGAACCTAAAAAGCGTTATATAAGGGGTACCTAGGTTACCTTGACCTCTTCGGTCATGGTCAATCTTGAAAATCGGAGCTTCCAAAGACGGTTAGAGTTTGTGCGATTTCACGCTTATTTTTGATCGCTTTGGCCTAAAAGAGAAGATGTAAGGGAAGAGGTGCCTTAAGCGATCTTCACCTCCTCGTTCTTGGTCAATTCTGAATTTTAAGAGTTGAGAAAATCGTATTGCCAATTAAACTGAGTATATGTATTTATGAATCTGTGGTTTGAAACAGCGGAGAGGAAATTTCTTACATTTTGAAGTGTACTTGCGGAGACCCTTTCTATAAACAGAAATAGAATGGTGTTACCCGTGGAAGATATCGAGCCGTTAAAAGTGCATATGCAATGAAGCTTGATTTGTTGGCAACTAGAAGAACAGAGAAAGACCTGGCAAAGCCCCTCGTTTAAATAAGAGTGTGTTTGGGGATTATGGGTCTTACGGGACAGTCTTTAGTTGCAAATACATCGAGTTGGGCCTTACTTCGATAAACCGAGGAGGGTGCTGTTAGTAATGAGGGCGGTTTCAGTAGCGGGATGGTAGTAGTAGCGGGATAGTAGTAGTAGTAGCGGGATGGTAGTAGTAGCAGGATGGTGTTAGCAGCCTGATGGTAAAAGTAGCGGGATAGTAGTAGTAGCGGGATAGTAGTAGTAGCGGGATAGTAGTAGTAGCGATATAGTAGTAGTGGCGGGATGGAAGAGGTAGTGGGCTGATAGTAGTAGCGGGATGGTAGCAGTAGCGGGATGGTAGTAGTAGCGGGATAGTAGTAGTAGTAGCGGGATGGTAGTAGTAGCAGGATAGTAGTAGTAGCGGGATAGTAGTAGTAGCAGGATGGTGTTAGCAGCCTGATGGTAAAAGTAGCGGGATAGTAGTAGTAGCGGGATAGTAGTAGTAGCGGGATAGTAGTAGTAGCGATATAGTAGTAGTGGCGGGATGGAAGTAGTAGTGGGCTGATAGTAGTAGCGGGGTGGTAGCAGTAGCGGGATGGTAGTAGTAGCGGGATAGTAGTAGTAGCGGGATAGTAGTAGTATCGGGATGGTAGTAGCAGCCTGATGGTAGTAGTAGCGCGATGGTAGTAGTAGCGGGATGACAGTAGTAGCGGGATAGTAGTAGTAGCAATATAGTAGTAGTAGTGGGATGGAAGAAGTAGTGTGCTAGTAGTAGTAGCGGGATGGCAGTAGTAGCGGGATGGTAGTAGAAGCGGGATAGTAGTAGTAGCGGGATAGTAGTAGTAGCGATATAGTAGTAGTAGCGGGATGGACGTAGTAGTGGGCTGGTAGTAGCAGCGGGATGCTAGTAGTAGCGGGATGGTAGTAGTAGCGGGATAGTACTAGTAGCGGGATGGTAGTAGTAGCGGGATAGTAGTAGTAGCGGGATAGTAGTAGTAGCGGGATAGTAGTAGTAGCCTGATGGTAGTAGTAGCGGGATGGTAGTAGTAGCGATATAGTAGTAGTAGCGGGATGGTAGTAGCGAGCTGGCGCTAGCAGATAACCCGAGTAGCGGTGTGGTCCCGGTAACGAGGCGGCGGTGCTGGATGGCCCCAATAGCGGGGGCGGCATCTCAAGACGACATCTTTCTTACGTCTTGAAAAGGACGTCCGTTTTGACCTTTTTCAGACGTCATGCTGATCCAAAAATTACGCCATAAAGACGTCATTAAGACGTCATTTTGCCTGCTGGGCTAAGTCTTTGACACTGTGAGGGGTGGTCGCTAGAATTCTTTTCTTCTTCGTTCTTGGCATTTTTCTTACACCCCGATTAATATGCGAGTAGTAACTATTTGTCTGAAAGGTAACAGCACTCTAGGTGGGTCAAGGATCTGTCACAATGAGGTAAACCACTGGCCCTTTTGCACCTATCGCACACCCAATGCGCGTTGAGAGCAGGAGGGGGGAGGGGAGGAGGGGGGATTGCGTGCAAAGAAAATCTGCAGGACGTGACTGCAGGTTGGACCTAAAAAGCAAGCAAAAAAAAGAGACCATGGGATTACTGTAAATGTGACCAGCAAGCATACAGTTACTCTAATAACAACAAATATTACATATACTGCAGTTCTGCTCAACAAGTACAGTGTAATCAAAGTGCCTGAAACTGTTGACAATGGAGGGGGGAGGGGTAGGGGTGGGGGGCGGGAGGTGCTGTAAAGGCGTCATGGTCCTCTTTTTCCCCCCTACTCGGATACGGTGCGTGTCAGGCTGTGGACGGACCGAACCGTCGCTAGACCCATCATCGAAACAAAAGGTCATAGTAACCACGGTACGGACACCGTAATGGTTCTCACCCCTTCTCTATGTAACTTTTCTTCTTTTTCTTTTCTTTTTTTTTTTTTTTTTTTTTTTTTTTTTTTTGGCGACTGGCCAAAAAATAGAAGCAGTTCAAGCTATTTTTCTAACCACTTTTGAAAATTACGTTTCTTTGCGAATCACCAAAATTTGCTAAGTGCCGGGAGTTTCATTTGTTATTAGCAATTTTCTAAATTGTTCTTTTCGTCGACAGTTTTGATTGGATTCACTACAAAATGGCCAGAAAGTGGCATTTTAATGTTTTGTTAGCCAATTTTCAAACTGTTTCTTTTTTTCCACACTGTTGATCAGATTCTTGTCCAACTTAACACATGTGTTTCCTGGGTAGTTCTCTATCGAAAAATTACTTTTTTTTGTTTATTCGCCAAAATTTGCCGCCAAATAGCGGCATTATCAATTTTTTGGCGGCAAATTTTTAAAATACTTTTTCTTCCACAATTTGATCGAATTGAATTCAAATTTTGTACGAATGTTTCCTGGCTAGTTCTCTCAGGCAAGTTAGATATTTTTGCTATTCTATTTTGGCGATTCGCCAAAAATAGTCATATGACGGCATTTTTAATTTTTTGTCAGCCACTCTCCAGTAAACAATTTTTAAAATGTTACTACCACTTTTTGGATATCCTACAAGACTTTGATACTTTATGAGCTAGATTTCAGCTGGTTTCAATCTCTCTGGACATTCTTCTTTATTTTGATATAAGTGCGTTAGTGAGGTTATAGTCATGTAATTTCAAACTGAGGTTTTAGCTTAGGGAGAACTTTTTAAAAAAAAATAATCTATAAAGGAAGTGTCATAGGATATAAAATGAAACCTAAATGCAATATTCCTGCATGAGAGTTTCCCTTTGGTTACTGTGCCATGTGATATGACGTGGTAAATGTCAAGACTTCACTTTCTGCTTCCGCGTGTGTGTGTGTGCGTGTGTGTCTGTGTGTGTGTGTGTCTGTGTGTGCGTGCGCGTGTGTGTTTGTGAACGTGTCTGTGTGTGCATGTGCGCGTGTCTGTGTGTCTGTGCGTGCGCGTGTGTGCGTGTGTGTCTGTGTGTGCGTTCGTGCGTGTGTATGTGTGTGTATGTGTGCGTGTGTGTGCGTACGCGTGTGTGTGCGTTCGTGCGTGTGTGTGTATCTGCGCGTGTGTGTGTGTGAAAGTGTCGGTGTGTGCATGTGCTTGTGTGTGTGTGCGTTCGTGTGTGTGTGTGTGTGTGCCTGCGCGCGCGCGTGTGTGTGCAGTTCATTTATGTGTCAGTCACACTGCCTGGAAATAGCCTGGAAGCATGGGACATAATTACCTGAGAAATAACTAATATAAAGGACCAAACCTCCACGCATCAGTAGTGATCTTACCGGTTCAGTAGTGAAAATTGTGACCAGGTTGTTATTTAAGAACCGGTCGGATATATTGCAAGATAAATGCATTGTCAAAAAATCAAAGCTTTCACTAAAACAGCACCACTGGCTGTTATCTTATATTCGTATCTTAAATAACCCTACAACAAAGATTAGGCTTCCTCCCTGGGTGGTATCTGTTGCCGTATGTGTCAACAAATCAAGGACAAAGGGGGTAATTTTAAGGCAAGACGGCGTCCGCACAGAGTGCCAATTTCATTTAACAAAGGTGGAGAAAGAGTATTTTTTATTGAGTACTCCGCGTTTCCCACAAAACGGCGGGGGGGGGGGGGGCGGTTCTTTCAGAACTGTCCCCCGCGTTTGGTTTAAAAGGAAGGGGGGGGGAGAGTCACGGACACGTAGGGTAACCGGTTGGTACATGAGTGCCCCCTCCGGGTCACGGACACGTAGGGTAACCGATTGGTACATGAGTGCCTCCCTCCGGGTCACGGACACGTAGGGTAACCGGTTGGTACATGAGTGCCTCCCTCCGGGTCGCGGACACGTAGGGTAACCGATCGGTACATGACTGCCTCCCTCCGGGTCGCGGACACGTAGGGTAACCGATTGGTACATGACTGCCTCCCTCCGGGTCACGGACACGTAGGGTAACCGATTGGTACATTAGTGCCTCCCTCCGGGTCACGGACACGTAGGGTAACCGCTTGGTACATGAGTGCCTACCTCCGGGTCACGGACACGAAGGGTAACCGATTGGTACGTGAGTGCCTCCCTCCAGGTCACGGACACGTAGAGTTACCGATTGGTACATGAGTGGCTCCCTCCGGGTCACGGACACGTAGGGTAACCGGTTGGTACATAAGTGCCCCCTCCGGGTCACGGACACGTAGGGTAACCGATTGGTACATGAGTGCCTCCCTCCGGGTCACGGACACGGAGGGTAACCGATTGGTACATGACTGCCTCCCTCCGGGTCGCGGACACGTAGGGTAACCGATTGGTACATGACTGCCTCCCTCCGGGTCACGGACACGTAGGGTAACCGATTGGTACATTAGTGCCTCCCTCCGGGTCACGGACACGTAGGGTAACCGCTTGGTACATGAGTGCCTACCTCCGGGTCACGGACACGTGGGGTAACCGGTTGGTACATGAGTGCCCCCTCCGGGTCACGGACACGTAGGGTAACCGATTGGTACATGAGTGCCCCCTCCGGGTCGCGGGCACGTAGGGTAACCGATTGGTACGTGAGTGCCTCCCTCCGGGTCACGGACACGAAGGGTAACCGATTGGTACGTGAGTGCCTCCCTCCAGGTCACGGACACGTAGGGTTACCGATTGGTACATGAGTGGCTCCCTCCGGGTCACGGACACGTAGGGTAACCGGTTGGTACATGAGTGCCCCCTCCGGGTCACGGACACGTAGGGTAACCGATTGGTACATGAGTGCCTCCCTCCGGGTCACGGACACGTAGGGTAACCGGTTGGTACATGAGTGCCCCCTCCGGGTCACGGACACGTAGGGTAACCGGTTGGTACATGAGTGCCCCCTCCGGGTCACGGACACGTAGGGTAACCGATTGGAACATGAGTGCCTCCCTCCGGGTCACGGACACGTAGGGTAACCGGTTGGTACATGAGTGCCTCCTTCCGGGTCGCGGACACGTAGGGTAACCGATTGGTACATGACTGCCTCCCTCCGGGTCACGGACACGTAGGGTAACCGGTTGGTACACTAGTGCCTCCCTCCGGGTCACGGACACGTAGGGTAACCGCTTGGTACATGAGTGCCTACCTCCGGGTCACGGACACGTGGGGTAACCGGTTCGTACATGAGTGCCCCCTCCGGGTCACGGACACGTAGGGTAACCGATTGGTACGTGAGTGCCTCCCTCCAGGTCACGGACACGTAGGGTAACCGATTGGTACGTGAGTGCCTCCCTCCAGGTCACGGACACGTAGGGTTACCGATTGGTACATGAGTGGCTCCCTCCGGGTCACGGACACGTAGGGTAACCGGTTGGTACATGAGTGCCTCCTTCCGGGTCGCGGACACGTAGGGTAACCGATTGGTACATGACTGCCTCCCTCCGGGTCACGGACACGTAGGGTAACCGATTGGTACATTAGTGCCTCCCTCTGGGTCACGGACACGTAGGGTAACCGCTTGGTACATGAGTGCCTACCTCCGGGTCACGGACACGTGGGGTAACCGGTTCGTACATGAGTGCCCCCTCCGGGTCACGGACACGTAGGGTAACCGATTGGTACATGAGTGCCCCCTCCGGGTCGCGGGCACGTAGGGTAACCGATTGGTACGTGAGTGCCTCCCTCCGGGTCACGGACACGTAGGGTAACCGATTGGTACGTGAGTGCCTCCCTCCAGGTCACGGACACGTAGGGTTACCGATTGGTACATGAGTGGCTCCCTCCGGGTCACGGACACGTAGGGTAACCGGTTGGTACATGAGTGCCCCCTCCGGGTCACGGACACGTAGGGTAACCGATTGGTACATGAGTGCCTCCCTCCGGGTCACGGACACGTAGGGTAACCGGTTGGTACATGAGTGCCCCCTCCGGGTCACGGACACGTAGGGTAACCGGTTGGTGCATGAGTGCCCCCTTCGGGTCACGGACACGTAGGGTAACCGATTGGTACATGAGTGCCTCCCTCCGGGTCACGGACACGGAGGGTAACCGATTGGTACATGAGTGCCTCCCTCCGGGTCACGGACACGTAGGGTAACCGGTTGGTACATGAGTGCCTCCCTCCGGGTCACGGACACGTAGGGTAACCGGTTGGTACATGAGTGCCCCCTCCGGGTCACGGACACGTAGGGTAACCGATTGGTACATGAGTGCCTCCCTCCGGGTCACGGACACGGAGAGTAACCGATTGGTACATGAGAGCCTCCCTCCGCTATTTGTGTAGCTTTGAGTTCAAATTGCTTATATGATTGGCAGCGTGCTCTTGGACTAAATAACACACTGTTATTGCGACATTTTTACAGAGATAACCAGTTCGAAGGGATTTTGCATGCACTATTTAACACTTGGCAAGTCGACGACTTGTAAAGAGTATACTGACGTTGCATGTTGCTAGTGTTTTGGACCTACTTTTTATAGATCCGTCATTTTTTTATTACTTTAATTTTCGCACATATATAGTACTTGATCTGAAATTGTGCATTTCGCTTATTGTTTTCACCTTTGTTTTCATTTTCATGATCAAAACGCGAAGCAAAACAAAACAAAAAAAAACAAGGAAAAAATACTAATTTATTTACCAATTAATGCAACGCGTAAAGGCTGCATCGACATTTGTACAAGCCAGTCGCATATGCCAACAGCCACACTGTGCATTTCATAAACTGCTTACAGTAAAATCTGCCTACACCGGACAACGGGGGACTGGCGGATTTTGTCCGGTATATAGATGTGTCCGGTATTTCAGGAGTCCTGTAAACCAATGGGGAAAAAACGGGACTGAGAATTCTTGTCCGGAGTAGTATGAAAAGGAGAGTTCTGCCCCAGTCAATCATCGTGACGTCATAAATCACGTGATCAATTAAGCCAATTAAGTCAATTAAGCCAATTAAGCCCGCTGTCACCTGTCAATCATAGTGACACCATAGTGACGTCATGGGCGACGTAACCATGGCAACAGGCAGTCAGGGTAAAAAAAAAAAGTGATGACCCCCCCCCCAGGCGGCAGTCGGGACAGACCCCGCCCCTAGGCGGCAGTCGGGACAGACCCCCCCTAGCCGGCAGTCGGGACCCCCCCTAGCCGGCAGTAGGGACCCGCCCAGGATCGTGATATGCCTACCTTCAAGAGTGTATAACTTTAAAACTACTTGGTTGATTTATATGACAATTTCACTGTTTGATTCAGTTTTATGTAAAGTTTTGTTATAAAGTGGTCACAGGCTATTTACGCCGTTGGCTGTATGCATAATGTGACATGCCGCCATTTTAACTTTGTAAAAAGTGAAAAAATGAGATAACTTTCGCTATACTTGGTCGATTTGTATGAAAATTTCACTGTTTGATTCAGTTTTATGTAAAGTTTTGTTATAAAGTGGTCACAGGCTATTTACGCCGTTGGCTGTATGCATAATGTGACATGCCGCCATTTTAACTTTGTAAAAAGTGAAAAAATGAGATAACTTTCGCTGTAGTTGATCGATTTGCATGAAAATTTTACCGTTTGATTCAGTTTTATATCTAGTTTTAACATTAAGTAGTCATGGGCTATTTGCACCGGTGGCTGTATGCATCATGGATTCACCTTAAAATTTTTAAACTTAAAAGTGAGATAACTTGCGGTATGGTTGACCGATTTGAATGAAAATTTCATCATTAGATTCAGTTTGATGTCTTAGTTTTACACTAGTTTGCATAGGTGGGTTGTTGGAATGGCGCGTGCCCACAATTCAAACATATGTTTGAATTATTTTTACGTCAAACTATTGTTCAACAAGTTGTTTAGCAATTGTACAACAATTGTTCAACAAGCTGTTGTTCAACATGTTCAACATGTTGTTGAACATGTTCAACATGTTCAACAACATGTTCAACAAGTTGAACATGTTCAACATGTTGAATATGTTCAACATGTTCAACATTATGACGTCATCATTATAATGTCATAATAACGTCATTCGAACATTCGCGCGCTTTACCAAAAAAAAAACTGACTCAGCAGAATTTGTTTCTGTTTGATATGCATGAAATGCATGTCTTACTCTTCCTTTTATGTTACTTTGATGTAATCAAAATATGGTGTGTAACTTGCTCAAAAATGCCAAACTTGTTAAAATGGCTGACTGAGCATAATGACGTCATGATGACGTCATAAAGACGTCATGATGACGTCATAAAGACGTCATGACGTTAGACTCCCCTAAACGGCATAACCCTAGGCGTAGACAACATGTTCAACAACATGTTGAACATGTTGAACTTGTTGAACATGTTGTTCAACATGTTCTTCAACATGTTGTTTAACAAGTTGAACATGTTGTTCAACATGTGGTTCAACAAGTTGTATATAAGGCTATGTTTAAAGGCTTTTTCGTCATTTGAAAAGTGTATGTTGAACCGAAAAGATGTATAAATGCAACATTTGTTTGAAATCTTACAATTGGCCACAAAGTCTTAAAAGACACTTAAAGAATGCTCACACTTCAGAAGAAGAAGAATTGGAGATAGATATGGAAAACCCTGTAAAACCACCTATCACTGAAACTTTAGATGAGTCTTCTATGGAAAGTCAAAGTGTCAACATGACTGAAAAGAATGCACATGCTTGCACAGAATGTGGTGCGTTGTACAACAGTCAAGAAGCTTTGTTCAAACATATGACACATTGTGTTGAGGGTGATGATGACGGCAGCTCTGAAAGTGAGTCAGAAACAGACTCTGTTTGGTATGATATGGTTCAAGAAGTCTACGATGAATATGATACCAAATTTCAAGAAAAGCTTTCAGAATATGAAGAACAAGGGCTTGAAGATGCGAGTGACATAGCAAGTGATGACTTTCGACCCATTTATAAGCGTCGACTTAAACAACTGTTTATGAGACTGTTCAAATATGCCCAACGTCTAGAACAAAACGAACATTATCAAACCATTTTAGAAGACTTTAATTACTTTGTTGATGAAAAACATTACGAGTATTCAAAGGCACTAAAGGCGGCTATAAGAAGAAACGACGCATTCTTTGAAGAGCTTCTAGATGAGGAGGAAGAAGATGAAAGCAGCGACGAAGAAAGTGATATGGATGACAGTGAACAGAGTGAAGCAGATAAAGAAAAATAGACTTATTTGACTAAACTTTATAATAAAGACTTTGTAAATCAACAAATATTGTAATATTGTTATAGATTTAAGCTGTATGTATTTAAGTGTATTTAAGTGTATTAATAAACCTATTCAACATATTTCTTGTTTTTTCTTTGCTTGAACTACAACTTGTTGAACAACAACTTGTTAAACAGCATGTTGTTGAACAAGTTGAACATGTTCAACATGTTGAACATGTTCAACTTGTTGAACATGTTGTTGAACATGTTGAACATGTTCAACAACATGTTGAACATGTTGAACAACAGCTTGTTGAACAATTGTTGTACAATTGCTAAACAACTTGTTGAACAATAGTTTGACGTAAAAATAATTCAAACATATGTTTGAATTGTGGGCGCGCGCCATTCCAACAACCCACCTATGCAAACTACTGTAAAACTAAGACATCAAACTGAATCTAATGGTGAAATTTTCATTCAAATCGGTTAACCATAACGAAAGTTATCTCACTTTTAAGTTTAAAAATTTTAAGGTGAATCCATGATGCATACAGCCACCGGTGCAAATAGCCCATGACTACTTAATGTTAAAACTAGATATAAAACTGAATCAAACGGTAAAATTTTCATGCAAATCGATCAACTACAGCGAAAGTTATCTCATTTTTTCACTTTTTACAAAGTTAAAATGGCGGCATGTCACATTATGCATACAGCCAACGGCGTAAATAGCCTGTGACCACTTTATAACAAAACTTTACATAAAACTGAATCAAACAGTGAAATTTTCATACAAATCGACCAAGTATAGCGAAAGTTATCTCTTTTTTTCACTTTTTACAAAATTAAAATGGCGGCATGTTACAAATATGCATACAGCCAGCTGCGCAATTAGCTTGTGACCACTTTATAACAAAACTTTACATAAAACTGAATCAAACAGTGAAATTGTCATATAAATCAACCAAGTAGTTTTAAAGTTATACACTCTTGAAGGTAGGCATATCACGATCCTGGGGGGGGGGGGGGTCCCTACTGCCGGCTAGGGGGGGTCCCGACTGCCGGCTAGGGGGGTCTGTCCCGACTGCCGCCTAGGGGCGGGGTCTGTCCCGACTGCCGCCTGGGTGGGGGGTCATCACTTTTTTTTTTTTACCCTGACTGCCTGTTGCCATGGTTACGTCGCCCATGACGTCACTATGGCGTCACAATGATTGACAGGTGACAGCGGGCTTAATTGGCTTAATTGGCTTAATTGACTTAATTGATCACGTGATTTATGACGTCACGATGATTGACTGGGGCAGAACTCTCCTTTTCATACTACTCTCCGGTATTGGCAGTTGTCCGGTATTTCAGGGTTTGTCCAGAATGAGGTTTTACTGTAAATGATGCGTGCTTCATTTGCATCATAAGCCAAATACTCTGGGCATGGTGAAATGCTTGTTGGTTTTATAAGAACGACGCCAGGATGTAAAATTTGTCTGTTCATTTCAAATACATTAAATGTTCATATAAATTATCAGCTTAGTTACACACTATTCTTGGTGAGGGTCTGGGGGATACCATTTCATAGAGAATGTGGCAAAGCTATGTTTCTTTCTAGTAAGGTTACGAACTGGCAAAAAAAAATTTCTTAGAAAGGTTTCGGAATCTGAAAAAAAATTCTATAAAATTCTACTCGAAATGGTAAAGTAGTTTTAAAAATCTTTTTTGCCAAGTGTTAAATGTTTCACCTTTGAGAAGCAGGTTCTCGTTTACACTTGGGACGGAATCTCAAGCAGTTATTGAATTGCTGCAAGTTCTAAAAGTTTCTCTTTTTTCCCTTTTTTCGCGCAGTTTTTTTCGTCCGTTTCTACACAGCTCCTCCGAAACGGAAAGAAGAAGGAAATTGAAATTTAGCACCCTTGTTTGACCTATGACGTCATCATCGTTGTCTTGTGACGTCATGAAGTTTTAAAAGCTAAATATATCGAAAACGGTTGCACTTACCGAGTAAGATACGCTATGAGACTACATTTTCATAAAAATTATTTGATGATCTACTGTTTATAACTGTGATGTCATTATGACGTCATTTTATCGATTTTGTTATTTTGGCCATTTTGATGCTGATTTTAAAAACCATTTGAAACTGAAAATTTAAAATTATAATGAAATGAAGTTAAATGCACTGGCAAGTTCCTTCCTCCAATTTACAGTGCCACAAAACCCGCGGTTTAACACAACAAACAAAAGAATCATGTATCTTGTAAGAACACATTCGATATGCAGTAAGCAGATAGGAGTGGCAATAGTGTACCAACAGGACGATGCCCCCCAGTGTACTTGACAATATAAAGTATTGTGAGTATATCCTTTATTGGCTAAATGCTCTTTGATATAGCTGATGATATTGGTCTAAAATGGCTATTATGCAATTATGCAAATGTCAGTGGCTAAGGTACTTGCAATATATTTGATTTAATGTGCAGAAATCGTACTAAGTTGCATTGCAATCAAATTGATTTCAAGTTAAGAATATTTGGTTCAACAGCTATTTTATCCCTTATCATTTATTTATTAGCTCTTATCTTAGAAAGAGGTTAATATTTTTCAAAATTTAAAAGTCGTATATTTCTTTTCTTTTGCGTTTATTTGTGTTATTTTGTCATTTTCGGGTTCCGACTAAGCCCGTGAAACTATTGACTAGAAAATTAAACCTTCATATACAGGAAGAGGTAACCGTCCATTTGTTACAAGATTGCTGCGCTGTCGTGTCACATTAATGCTTATGTCGTTATAATAATTTATTAATTTTAGTAAATATCGTTATGTCATATCAAGGTTTGATAGGCGTCTTACTTAGTATCGGATCAATGTCGGCTTTTTATTGATTATGACAATAAAAAAAATAGCTGTTGGCATTGTTTTTCCCTGCAAACATGGAGGCAAATAATACCAAAGGAGACGTTTTCACGGACAGAGATGTACCAACATTCTGCGCACATGCGGTTTCTTCAACTGACTACAGTGCCCCAGCTCTCACAAATTATTGACTTTACTTCGCAAAAGCTTTAAATTCGCTCATCTCCACTTTTAGATGGGATCCCTTCCGGTTTTAACCTTTCACACAGAATAAAAACAATTTTTTTGTAGCAGTAGAGCTAGCCTACCCCGCCATCCATCCATCCATCGACCAATAAAAATGTGGGAATCCTCTGGTATTTCGTCATGATTGACAATGGGCATTCCCTTTAAGCGTATGTTTGGAAACTCACACTATTCTGTGTGCTCCACGAAATTTTCGTTGGGTAACTAATGGGAATTTGCTTTTCATTTAGTTTATTTCACTAATAAAGGACTACTTTATCATTCTCTGGAAGCTGAATAAATGTGGTTCGAGTAAAAGCAAAATCCAGCACTTGTAACTTTGGTCTGGCAGAAGTTGAGCTTACCCGTAGCGGTGACATGTCGATCGTCTCGAGAATGTGCCTGTTTTCTCCACAAGAAGCTGCAACGTCGAGTATTTACACTCGCCAGTTTGAGCACATACCCTCAGGAGTTGTTTTGAGTCTTTACAATCCGCATTGCCTGCGCAGACTCTAAGTTTCACACAGCTGACCATGCCATAGCAGGAATGGCGGTTTGCTGAAGCTTGCACTCCAAAAGAGCTTTTTCTATCTTGTATCTGCAAGCTCTGCATGATAGAATTTTGTCCGGGCCACAAAGTCCGTTTCGAGACGTTTTTCGAGCTTGTGGCACCACCCTTGGGGCCACAATTCCGTTTATGGGCCTCGAAACGGACATAGTCTTATCATGGGCTCCTTTTTGAGTCCCTAGAAACGGTCCCCCATGCCCAAAGAGTACCGTGATCCCCACACAGTCCCATGCTGGTTACAAACACGGACTTGTGGGAACTCCGTCCTATGTCGCCACATGGGATCATGTGTCCATGGGACCATGGGACTATGTGATTCGTGGGAACATGGGTCCATTTGAGATTATGGGGCCTATGGGAACATGGGCCCATGTGGGTACATGGATCCTATGGGAACATGGGCCCATATGGAAGCATGGGACTATGGGACTATGGGATCATGATCCATAGTTGTTAGCGTTTTGAGCATTTTAGATGATTTAATTAATTAATTTAGGTCACTGCATATTACTTGGAGCGATAGCCTAAGTGTTTAAATTAGCTGTTGCCTTGTGTTTACAGTCGCAGTTACTTATGGTCTCTTCTTTCTGCTTGCTTTCCAGACATGACAGAGGCCACCCTACGGTCAAATCCAAAGGAATTACCGTGCTCACACCCACCCACCTTGCTCAATCCACTCGATCCCTGTAGAAGAGTTCGGGGTCTGGCTCTTTGTGTAGAGACGAATTCCTGCCCCGAGTGTGAACAGTTATCCCACAGAGAGTGGTGGGCAATTTATAGGAACAGGACCAAGAACGACCGTAGGAGGAACAGACGCAAAGCCCCCATCCTTTTCATTGCACCGGATTACAGCTCTAGCACAATGGAAAAGGCAAGTTCAGTCATCTTGCATCAAGTGTGAACACCCATCCGTCTGGATACCGGGGCAGAGTCAGACATAGCGGGCACTAAACGCACCACGCCGAAGAAGCCAAAGCCGTCCAAAGCCTTTTCAGAGACAGTGGTGGAATTGGATATAGTAGGAGGCGACGAGCGCACGGCATTACGTAAGGCCTGGTCCGCCGATCGTCCGGATACTGAGAAGGAAGGGTCAGGATCAGAGAAAAAAGCACTGGCCCGCGAAAGATCAAATCACTGTCGTAATACGGCCTCGGGGTCCGTCTTTACGTCTACCCCGGGTCAACTTGGCATACCAGCGCCGGAGGAATTTTTTGCCTATTGGGTCCGTCAATTGTGTCCCCCCACCCCAAGTGACTCAGTGAATTTATCGGCGATACTGGCGACACAACGTCAACACAACACAACTTCCAGATCCAAAATCCGTAGAACTCAGTTAAGGAACAAGAGGCAAAATTGACCCCCATCAGAAGACTTACACCGTCGGCCAGTTTCTCGCCCCCTACCGGAATCACCTCCCATAACGTCCACTTCCCGTGACCCAGCCCCGCTTTGGGTCCGGCTCTGGACCGTGAGATGGAGGCCCCCAGTGAAGAGGATTCTTCGGACATTACACCGTTGGGGCAAGTATCTAATTTAGTAGGAGAGGAATACGACGACCGCCTTCAAGCACGCACCTCCCCCTAGCATCTATTCCGTCTGACAAGGAACGGGAGATTTACTCGCCATCGGGGGAATTACTCACCCAACAACCCGACAACGTACCACAGCAGGCGGAGGAAGATTCTGAGAGGAAGAGTCTGAGAAGCAAGAAGCCGAAAACGAGACCCAAGAGTCCCCAGCACCAGCTCACTTCCGCTTAGCCCTGCTGGAGACGGACTATGTATGCTCTTCAGGTCGTGGCCAACGCTTATGGCGTGACCCAGCAGCAGCAGGCCGTCTCCCAATTAGGACCCCCTCTCCTCCTCATCACCTGGGGAAGAGGGAATTCCCTTCGTGACGTCATCTTCCATAGCCCCGGAAGAGATGCAATATAGGAGATGCCTGGAAATGGATGACCCCCATTAGGATGACATCCCAGCCGTCGCTACCCCGTCACGATTCGTTCATCACAAGTGAGGAGATCACGAACGCGGTGACTGTGCGGTCAAACGAGTTTAAGAAGATAGACGCCAGTGAGGGTAGCACGCTATCACTGCGCCGTACGCCCAGGTCACTACCGCACCTCCAACGACCAGATCCCGATGGAGGCACTGGAGCAGCCCGTCAAAAGAACAGTGTGGATGCCATCAGTGGATGCCATCAGATTCAGGCATACCATTAGTAGAAAAGGACACCAAGAACATTGAGTCGTCTGCCCGTCAAATATTAAACATTATGTCAAGGGACTTCGTGACTTACGGCACACCCCCATCCTGGGTGAAAAGGAACTATTTCCTCCAGCAGAAGTGGAGAGGGTGAACCAGGAAAGTTGGTCATTATCCCAGGACATTAATGTAAAGGATGTCGCGTGCTTCCTTCCGCCAGCCAGCAAAGCGCAAGAAGCAACGGCATACCTCTACGAAACACCCTCGCCCCAGCCCCAAGGTGCAGTCCCCGCCGCCGAAGAGGTCCAAGAAGACAGGAGACAGCAAGCCAGAGGGATAGCACACGCAGCAGCACAGATAGCAGCCAACTAAAGTACCTCTCAGAGGATCCAACTCACAACTACCCAGGTCTGCATCCCCAAGCCCGGATCAGACAGCCTGGGCAGTAGATGCATTAAAGTGCCCATGGCCTCTGCAGGAAGTACTCTATGCCTTTCTTCCTCAGGCAATCCTACTCCGAGTTTTGCAGAGAATAATCAAACTTTGACCCCATCTCTGTTACTAATAACCCCGTGGTCCCCAGAGGACCCTTGGTTTGCCCTACTCCTCCGTTGCAAGGTAATCAAATCCATTCTAACATCTTGCCACCGAGAACTTCTCTCTCAACCCCATTGGCGCCACTTCCACCGGTCCCCACAGTTGCTGAATCTACGTCTGTGGTGTCTAACCAGTCAATCCTAGAGAAAAAGGGATTTTCCAAACACGTGGTGGAAAAGATGGTAAAAAGGCCATAAACAGTCCACAGCGCAAGTTTATAGGTCGCAGAGGTGCGCTACCTCTAAGTTGGACCCCTTTCTAGCGTCAACCGCAGTGGTAGCAGATTTTTTCGACCATCTTTTCACGGAGATTCAATTGAAAGTAGGATCCATAGAGGGTTACCGAGCCGCCATAGGTTCTAGGCTTAACGCATCTACTGGCTGAGGATACGGCCTTGTCACAATTAATCAGACACTACAAGGTAAATTCCCCTCCCCCACAGTCCAACGTGGCCCAATGGGACCTGTCACTAGTTCTACGTTATTTACAGTATCCAGAAATTTTCGCCGAGGAAAACATTTCCGCAAAAGGCGGCACGGTAAGGTTTACTGCCTTGCTAGCCTTAGCGTCCGGTAAGAGGAGAGGCGAAATTCATGCATTGGACAGAGAAGTGATAGAAGAAAACGATGAGTGGAACAAAGTTTTCCTTACCCCAAGAGCCGGCTTTATTTGTAAGACACATATTGTATCCCAAGGTCGGGGCACCTTTGACCATATTGCGCTCCCGGCCTTTAAAGGGGAGCAAGTGGCCGAAGACCGAGTTTCATTGTGCCCGGTCAGAGCACTGCGCCAGTATCTTTTGATGTTAGAAACATATTGCTAAGAAAATCAAAAAGCCCTCATTATCTCTTTCATGCCAAAATCCAACAAGGACCTTTCTAAACAAACCATCTCAAACTGCATTAAGAAGGTCATTCCGGCAGCTTATGAACGGGAACAGACCGATACGGGCATCCAAAATGACTGTAAGGTTAAAGTCCATCATGTCCGCCAAATAGCAAATTCCGTCAGAGCTCTCCGTAATGTGTCTTTAGTAGATATACTTAAAACAGGTTGCTGGTCTTCCCCCAACTCGTTTGTAAAGTATTATCTTGAAGAATTTTTGCAGAACGAATTGACAGGCCTTTACTCTTTAGACCCCTTCATCGCTGCAGAAACCACCATTACGGACTCTTCTACTCTGGTTGCAGGCAACCCGCTTCCAAGCTGAAGGGCAAGGGCAAACAGAAAGGGGGATTTGGGGGTGACGGTTAGCTCAGTCGGTAGAGCGTTGGCCTTGTAATCCTAAGGTCCCTGGTTCGAAACCAGCCAGGGGTGGAAAGCGGAGGATTGGCTTTCGCTCAAATTGCCTCAGCTAAACGACTGCACAACAAACATTCACCACCACGGAATTCCAAATTAGCACAAATGAGTCTTCCGGCCATCCCTTTTAAAAAAACAAAAAAAAAAGAAAGGGGGATTTGCCCAGGGACATAACAACGGGTTCAAGGGCAAGAGGTAGCAACACTTCTAGACCATGCCTTCGTACCATGAATACCGTAAAGCAAGTGTTTTAATCACCACAGAACTGATATTTTCACTTGCATAGACGTTAGTTTCAATGTCAAGAATGTTTTCCATTTTAAAAACACATTACTCTCGTTCAGGCAGGGTCACCAAGGTCCTAACACCCGCTTCCTGCCGGCTTCCACTTTTTTGGGCCCTAATTCCAGAAAAAGGGGGGACACACGGTACCACCTGTTCAAGTAGTCCCGTATCACCACCAGCAACAAGGGGACCGGTCCATGCCCATATGCCAATAATTGGCCCAAGACACGGGAAATCTCATTAGAGTGAAAGTTTTTCACCATTTTAAGTTTAAATTTAATCAGTATTAGAATTTAAAGAGTTGTCTAGTCGAATTTTGTAGGTTTTGCGGGTAAAACTTTCAATTTACGTTATGTTCTGATTTTATCAGGCAATTGGGACTTATCATTTGCCTCAGTTTTAGCGTCAGAACAGCATGTCATTTGATATTGTGAACACTGCAGGCTCAATCTCTAGCAGTGTTGTGTTTATTTTACGTAAATCTCAGAGATTTACGATCGTATTGTCAAAATATCGATATTTTGAATTTGTTCTTCGTAGCCTCGATGTTGAGTGCTCGAGGTTGGGATCCATCATTTGGGCGGAAGGAGGGGGTGGCAATCATCACTCATGTTTAACTGTCAGACTTGATTTACATGCGTCAGATCTCTACATTCTGTTCCCATTAATTTTCTCTTACCGTGGTATGTTATTAGATTGGGAGTGTTCCCCTCATCCCAGGCTCTTTGGATGTATTAAAAGAAGTGGAACGTAGTTGGCATTTTATTCAATCTTTAACTACAGTTCAACTTTCACATCCTCGGATGAGCTTTTACGTATAGAGCGTAATTCGCAGCCTTTTTGTGGATGCAGTTCAGAGTGGCAGGCTCCCCTGCTCCGGGCTCAAGTCCCATCTAAAAGTGGAGATAAGCGAACTCAAAGCTTTTGCGAGGTACAACTAACGTTTTATTTCGTAAAATGTGCTTTTACTAGTAAAAGCGCTATTCGCGTTCTCCACTTTTAGCCTACTCTCCCACCCATCCATCCCTCAACTAGCCTGGGTGCGTTATTCAACCACCGAGTGGGGCTTATGAGAAAATACCAGAGGATTCCCTTATTTTCATTGGCGGCGTAGACTAGTTCTACTGCAAAGAAGTTTGTTTTTATTCTGCGTGTAAAATTAAAACCGGAAGGGAACCCATCTAAAAGTGAACGCGAATTGCGCTTTTACTCGTAAAAGCTTTTACGAAATAAAATGTTAGTAGAAATGGCGTGGTTGAAATAATGGAGAGCGGCATTCCCAAAATAATTTTGCGATATACTTTGGTGTCCACAAAACGATTATTCGACTCCTACGAACCCGGTTGAGAGGCTGGACCGACGCACTACCGACCATGTTCAGGTAGATCTCGGGTAATGACTTCTCAGGTAGACCGATACAACCTGCACTTCCGGTATGTTGCGGTAACCAGATAATTGCGCCAACTGTGAAAGGGCGCCTTCACCAGCACGGTATTCTAAGTCGCCGTGCGTATCGCGTAATATCATTAACCATACAAATGGGCAGCCAATCACTTACGTCGGAGACAAAATGAATGTTACTTTAGCACTGGCTAAAGGAAGAAGTGGAAGAAACGGTGTAAGAAGAGCTAGAAAGAAAGACATTCCGATTAGTTGCCTCCTACGACATGCGCGGAATAGAAAGCAATGGATCCATTCTTCAGATTTGCCCCAATCTACAGGGGATTTGCATGTGGTGATCACGTGAGGGCCATATGTGGTGAGCATGCGGTTTCCACACATTGCTAAAATACATCGTCAAATAGTTGTTTGCATTGTTAAACACATTAAGATATTTACTAAATGCATGCCTACCACATGGTATCTCTATGGTAAACATATGGTTGCCATCTGGTTGAACGTAAGATAATGGATGTATCATATGTTACTGGCATGTGGTAACAAGGTAATCAATTGCCTCTAGAATTTAAAACTTGTGAACGTATAACAGTCACATGAAAATCATCTTGCTACAGTATGCTTTTGCTGAATTGCATGGCATAGGTTTACTACATTGTGAATTATACGATGACCATAAAGTAAAAATATTGTCCATTTGGTAAAACCTGTGGTTAAGATTTGTGATCATATTTTGCTGGAAGGTTTTACTCTACAAACTGTTCGAACAGCTTTTTCAGTTTAACTGATTTTTCGTATTTGCAGGACATGGAATTTTCAAACCCAATACACTCTAAATTATAGAGTTTGACTGGTCAACTTCCGACGGTGGATGGGACTAATTTTTTTCATTCCAAGTTCTGTTTAACTTCCACTACGCCTGATCCAATATCGACTTTATGCTAAGATATTTACAGAGAAAGGGTACGTTTCTCTAGTGGTGGCAAAACTGTTTTTGTTTGAATTAATCTTCCTTTCGCTGCACATGGCTATAAAATTATGCCTTGGGAATATTATGTAAAAAAAGGCCAGATTCTACTTGCACATGCGCGGTCATTCATGTTCTAAGCCATTCCCACTACAACAGATTGTTTGAAAACCCCATATCAGAGAACTTGTAGTGAAAGTTAACTTCTAACTGGAAGCCAATGAGCGCCCAGAAATATGAAAAAGGGCTGCTGTCTCGCAGTGAACTTCCGAGACTTCTGTTGTTATTGTTTTTTTTTTTGTTCGTTTTTTTTGTTTTTTTGGGGTTTTTTTTTTGTTTAAGACATCATTTTGAATACATTTAAAAGATCAGTTGTGAGGAAACGAACAGATCAGAAAAGCGTTAAAGGCACTGTTCTTTTAATAAATATTAAATCTTTATTTTCATAATTTAATAGATGTGCAATTACTAAAACTGGTTAGTGGCGGCGTTAGTAATGTTTAACCTTCAACCCAGCAAACATTAAGACGTCAGAATGACGTCGGGTCGACGTCGTGACCCGACGTTTCCGACGTCGGACTGACGTGCCGGTTTTGGTTGTATATGAAATGGAAACGACGTCGGCTTTTCAACGTCAGAATGACGTCGGGTTCCGACCTAAATCCGACGTCGGAATTAAGTCGGTTTTAGGTTGTATATGAAATTGGAACCGACGTCGGATTCCGACCTGAAACTGACTAGAGTTATATAGTTAATAGATAATTAATCATTCAACTGCTGTTGTGAAATACATACGAAAGCATTTTCCATGTACATTTTTACAATCTAGGAAGAAAAATACCGACGCGCCATCAAAATTCTAAAATTTTCATGTAAATATTACGTTTTTTCTTCCTCTTTTTAAAAATGACTTCCATTTCCGGTGAGCGATAATAATGTTCATCGCTTTTTGGTCGTTTTTGCAACGTCAGAATGACGTCAGAAAACCGACGTCGCCTCGACGTCGGAATAAAGTCGGGTTTTGGGGTAATAGGTCAGAATATGGTTGTGAAGTCGTCGCGACCAAAATACAACCTTTTTTCAACCAATAAAGACGTCGGTTGTTTGCTGGGAATATGTATACTCATCCCTCGGTTATATAAATAAGTGTATTCATCCCTCATATAAGCAAGTTTCGGTTTGGCCAATCAAAAGACTAAGTTCTTTACATCGGAGCGCTCCGCCCATTTTAAGATGGTACACAATAACATGGGCGCCAGTGAAGAAATGCAATAATATGGTTTTTCATGAGCTGCTGGAGTCGCATTCTGCTCTGTCCGTGTATCTAAGGGTGTACTTATTTAATTACTACACACAGAACTTGAGATTCTATCGGTATATAGATATTTTTAAGGATATCCCTAAATCATGACAGAGCAGAATACGACTTTCCTTTCCTCCCCTGTAATTCAAATGCAAGACTTTGCGATATGTATATACGGTTGTGACGTCACTGAAGACCAGAAGTGAAAACAAAAATAGTTGCGACTCATCTTTATAAAACTTTCTTTAAAACTCCGAAACGGCATTCTCTAACGGTGTACTTAAAAAATTCTTCTGATGGCTGTATGAGTACACGCAAATAGACGTTGGTTCTATAGGGTCGTTTTTAGATATATGCCCTTTTTAATATGGTGGCCTATGTAGAGGACTTATATTATATTTTTTACTTCGCAAAAGCTTTGAATTCGCTTATCTCCACTTTTAGATGGGTTTCCCTTTAGGTTTTAACCTTTCACGCAAATAAAAACAAACTTTTTGTGCCTGCAGAATAGCCTATCCCGGCATCCATCCATCAACCAATCAAAATGAGGAAATCCTCTGGTATTTCGTCATGATTGACAACGGGCATTCCCTTTAAGCGTGTGTTTGAAAACACACGCCATTCTGTGTGCTCCGCGAATTTTTTCGTTGGGGAACTAGTGGAAAGGTGCGGTTTTGCCTTTTATTTAGTTTATTTAACTAATAATGGACTTCTTTATCATTCTCTGGAAGTTGGATAAATTTGGTTCAGTTTCGAGGCAAATACAGCACTTGTACTTCGGTCCGGCAGAATTTGAGTTTGCACGCAGCGGCGACACGTCGATAGTCCCGAGAAGTGCGCCTCTTTTTCTCCACCAGAAGCTGTAGGATCGAGTGGCGACATCCACTGGTTCAAGCACGCACCCTCAGGAGTTGTTTCGGGTCTTTGCAGTCCTCATTACCTGCTTAGACTCTAAGCTTTTACGGCTTACCGTGCCATGGCAGAAATGGCCGGCTTTTGCCAATGCTTACACTCCAACAGGACTTGTTCTTTCTTGTATCTGCAAGCTCTGCAAGATAGAATTTTGTCCGGGCGAAAAAAGCTGTTTTTAGACGTCTTTTCGAGCTTGTGGCACCCCTGGGGCCGCACGTCCGTTAGAGGTCTCCAAACAGGCATAGTCCCTCCGTAGGCCCCCTTTTAGGGTCCATGGCAACGGCCCACGTGGCCGCAGGGACCGTAGTTCCATGTATTCCCAGGCTGGTGATTACAGGCTTACGGGACGTCCCATGCCTCCGCATGGGATCATGTCCCCATGGGTCACATGGAACTATGGGTCTCATGGGAACATGGGTCCGTAAGGTACCTTGGGACTATGGGTTCATGATCCCATAGGGACACAGGGCCCTTATGGGAACATGGTCTCATATGGGAGCATGGGACTGTGGGTTCTATGGGAATATGGGCCCATAGCGTTACATGTCCCAGAAATACGAGTTTTTCGCCCTTATTCATCTTAATTATCAGCATTTCGATTATTTTAGATGATGTATTTCAATATAAAGCACTGCATATCACTGAGAACGATAGTCTAAGCGTTATTCTATCTGTTGCCTTGTGTTTCTGATGCAATCTCTTATGGTCTCTTCGTTCTGCTTACTTTTGAGACATGACAGAGGCCAGAGGTCAAACAAGAAGGAGTTGCCGTGTTCACACCCGCCTACCTTACTCAATCCCCATTCAGTGTGCGATCGCTGCAGAAGAGATCGGGGTCTGGCGTTGTGGGTGGAAACGAATACCTGCCCTGAGTGTGAGCAGTTAACCCACAGAGAGTGGCGTGCAATTTACAGGAACAGGGCAAAGAACGACCGTAGAAGGAGTAGACGCAAAGCCCCCTCCCTTTTTCTCTCACCGGACTATACCTCTAGCACAATGGAAAAGGCGAGTTCAGTGATCCTTCAACAGGTGTCGACCCCCATCCGTCTGGATACCGGTGCAGAGTCGGATACAGCGGGCACTAAGCGCAAGCGTAAAAAGTCAAAGACATCTAGGGCCTTTTCAGAAACAGTGGCTGAAATGGATATATTAGGTGGCGACGAACGCGCGGCTTTACGTAACGCCTGGTCCGCTGACCGACAGGACTCTGGGAAGGAAGGGTCAGGATCCGAGAAAAAACTTTACCCCGCGGAAGGGCAAGTAACGGTTGTGCATACCGCCACGGGCTCTGCCTTCACGTCTACCCCGGGTCAACTGGGCATACCAGCACCAGATGATTTGTTCCCCCAGCTAGATCCGCCAATTGTGCCCCCCTCCACGGGTGACTCAGTGAACTTGTCGGCGATACTGGCTTTACAGACTCAACTTCAACGCCAGATCCAGGACTTGCAATGCTCAATTAAAGAGCAAGAGGAAAAAGGGACCCCCAGCAGAAAGCGTACACCGTCGGCCACGGTCTCTCGGCCTCCACCGGAACCACTTCCCTTAGCGTCCACTTCCCACGAACCACCCGCCATGGGTTCAGTCCGGGACCGTGAGACGGAGGACCCCAGTGAGGAGGACTCTTCGGGTATTCCACCGTCGGGGCAAGTTTCCAATTTGGTGGGAGAAGAGGACGACGACCTACTTCAAGCGCACACCTCCCCCATAACATCTATTCCCTCTAACAGAGAGAGGGAGATCTATACACCCTCGGGGGAAGTACTCACCCAGCATCCCATGAACACCCTGCAGCAGGGTGAAGAGGAGCAAGAGGGGGAAGAGTCCGATGGGGAAGAGACCGGAGATGTGCCCCAAGAGCCCTCAGCACCGACTCACTTCCACTTACCCCTACGGGAAATGGACTCTGTACGTTCCCCAGGTCGCGGTCAACGTCTATGGCACGACCCAGCGGCAGCAGGCCGTCGCCCGATCAGGACCCCATCTCCTCCCGATCTCTCCTCTCCGGGGGAAGGGGGAGCTTCCTCCGTGACGTCATCGTCCCTAGCTCCGGAAGACGTCCCGTTTAGAGATGCCATACAGGAAAAAGCCCGCCTTGCTTACGTTACCTGTGGCACCCCATGCCTGGAAAGGGATGACCCCCCCATTCGGATGACATCCCAGACATCTCTACCCCACCACGATTCATTCATTGCCTTATCCACGAGTGAGGGCATCGCGAACGCAGTGGTAGTACGGTCACACGAATTCAAAAAAGATGGATGCCAGTGAGGGCCGCACGTTATCGCGATTTCATGCCTCAAAGCACTGCTCCGTACGTCCAGGCCCATACCGTACCTCGGACGACCAGATACCGATGGAGTCACTGGATCAGCCATCTAAGAGAACAGTGTGGATGCCGTCAGTTCGTGCGGATTCAGACATTCCGTTAGTAGAAAAAGACGCCAGGAACATTGAGTCGTCGGCCCGTCAAGTTTTAAACATTATGTCCTTTCAGGACCACACTCTGAAAGCACTACGAGCGAGATGGGATAACCTTCGGCTCAGTGACCCAGTGTCCTCTAAGCTTTTGGAATGCCTGGCTCTGGCCACCCGTGACGTCGTAAAAATCTCTACCTTCCTAATGACGTCAATGGTATTCTTAAGACAGGACGCCTTCCTCCAGCACTGCTGGTCAAGCGTCAAAGGGCATCGTGACTTAAGACACACGCCTATCCTGGGCGAGAAAGAACTGTTCCCCCCAGCAGAGGTGGAGAGAGTAAACCAAGAAAGTCGATCGTTGTCGCAAGACTTCGCTTTGATGTCAAGGATGTCGCGTCCCTCGTTCCGCCAACCAGCAAAGCGCAAGAAGCAACGTCAGTCCTCTGCGGATCACCCCCGGCCCAACTCCCAGGTGCAGTCCCCGCCGCCGAAGAGGCCCAAGCATTCGGGAGACAACAAGCCAGAGGGGCAGCATACCCAGCAGCACAGGTAGCAGCCAACCAAAGTACCGCTCAGAGACGAGGGACTCGTCTCTTGGCGATACTTTTTCTGGCTTAAACGATCTAAAAGAACTACTGTCTTGCAACACATCCTTGCCCGTAGGCAGAAGGCTAGGCAAGTTCTGGCAAGCTTGGGCGGAGTTAGGGGCTTCCCGGAGAATAGTCCGGTGGCTCAAGAACGGCTATCCCCTCCCCTTCAAGAAGGGCCCGAGGGGACTCAAGCCAACTATTCCCCTAACACTCCAAGCTCCAGGCAACCTGGCCACCGCTTATCAGCAGGGATCAGAAAAAGACTTAGCCCTAAAAGAAATGCTAAAAGACTTACAAGCAAAACAGGCTATAGAGGAAATGCCAGAAGGGCAGGTAGGCTTCTTCAGCCGAGTCTTTCTGGTACCCAAAAAGTCAGGGGGGTGGCGACTAGTGATAGATCTATCTTCCCTCAACCAATCCCTGCAAGTAACCTCCTTCCAGATGGACACGGCACAGGTTATAAAAGCGATGTTACGGGAAGGGATGTGGGGCACATCGATACATCTATCCGACGCCTACCTACATGTTCCCCTACACCACTCGGCCAGAAAGTACCTATGTTTCCAAGTAAATCGAAAGCGTTTCTGGTTTCTGGCACTCCCTTTCGGCCTCTCTTCAGCCCCGTACGTGTTTTCAAAGATCATGCGGGTCCTAAAAGCATGGGCACGTCTCCAAGGAATGCTAGTGTTCCAATACTTAGACGATTGGTTCCTAGCACATACTCGACGGGACATAGCCCATCACCAGACAACCCAACTGGTCAAAAAGGCGATACAGGTAGGTCTTGTGGTAAATCTAGTCAAATCAGAATTGACCCCAAAACAAGACATCATCTTCTTGGGGGAACGATGGGACTTGTCAGCAGCCCGAGCATTCCCCACAACAGACAGGCAGCAGAGAATTTCTCGGTTTATCCGGAACATTTCTGCCAACCGAAAGGTAAGGGTACAGGCTATGGAGTCACTACTAGGTCTGTTAGTAGCAACCGAGAAGACGGTTCCATTAGGCCGCTTACATTACAGACAATTCCAGGCACAGGTAAGACAAGCCCTAACGTAGGGACGGTCCCCCAAAGCCACTATGACAGTGTCCCCTTCCGCACTCTTCCTTCTCCAATGGTGGTGCGACCCGGTTACCATGAACGAGGGAGTTCCCTTTCATGCCCCTCCCATGGATATAGAGCTCCAAACGGACGCTTCCAGGGAAGGGTGGGGAATTCACTGTCAGGGTCAAATGTGGAGAGGAAAATGGCCAGCAACGTTTTGCAGATACCATATCAACTGGCTGGAACTCCGAGTGGTATGGATAGCTCTGAACAAGCTATCGAACCATCTCGAGGGCAAGAGTGTCAGAGTCCTTCTGGACAACTCTACAGCAGTGGCGTATCTGAACAAGCAAGGTGGAACCAAATCCTCTCAACTATCGACCCTGACTTCTCGCATCCTTCTTCTGGCACGGGAACGCAAAATCTCCATTGTAGCACGTCATCTGTCAGGGAAGCTAAACGTACTGGCCGATTTGGCCTCCAGGGCGGGCCAAGTCGTCCACACAGAGTGGTGCCTAGCCCAGTCATCCTTCCGTTGGGTGACACGGGAATCCCCATGGAGCCCCAGACGTTAGATCTATTCGCCAATGCGTTGACAACCCAGCTACCCAGGTTCGTTTCCCCATGCCCGGATCAAGTAGCCTGGGCAGTAGATGCTTTAAAGTGCCCATGGCCTCTGCAGGAAGTACTCTATGCCTTCCCTCCCCAGGCCATTCTGCTACAGGTCTTGCAAAGGATAATAGAACTGAGACCCCCAGCGCTGTTACTAATAGCCCCGTTGTCCCCAGAGGCTCCGTGGTTTACCCTTCTTCTACGGTGCAAGGTGATCAAGTCCATCCCGATACCTTGTCACAGGGAATTATTATCCCAACCCCATTGGCGGCACTTCCACCCGTCCCCACAGCTAATGAACCTACACCTGTGGTGCCTAACCAATCCTACCTAGAGAAAAAAGGTTTTCCAAGCAGGTAGTGGAAAAGATGGTAAACAATCATAAGCAATCCACAGCGAAGGTTTATAGGTCACAGTGGAACAAGTTTTCCGCTTGGTGCGCTACCTTTTCACGCAAGGTCAACTGAAGGTGGGATCGATAGAAGGTTATCGAGCCGCCATTGGTTCTAGACTTAAGGCATCTACTGGCTATGACCCGGGTGAGGATACGGCCTTGTCACAGTTAATTAGACATTTCAAGGTAAATTCCCCTCCCCTACAGTCCAATGTGGCCCAATGGGATTTGTCACTGGTATTACGTTATTTGCAGTGCCCAGAGAATTTCGCGGAACAAAACATTTCCGCAAAAGACGCCACGGTAAGATTCACTTTCCTGTTAGCCTTAGCATCCGGTAAGAGGAGAGGCGAAATCCATGCTTTGGAAAGGGAGATAATAAAGGAGAATGGGGAGTGGAATAGAGTATTCCTTACTCCCAGAGCTGGTTTCATGGGTAAGACACATATTGTTTCCCAAGGCCGGGGCACCTTTGACCATATTGCCCTCCCGGCCCTTCAAGGAGAACAACTGTCTGAGGATCGCGTTTCTTTGTGCCCGGTCAAAGCACTACGTCAATACCTTTTGATTTCAGAAACCTATCGCTCAGAAAATCAAAAAGCCCTCATTATCTCATTCATGCCGAAATTTAACAAAAACCTTTCTAAACAGACCATCTCAAACTATATCAAAAAGGTCATTTTGGCAGCTTATGAACGGGCACAGACCGATACGGGCCTACAAAACGAATGTAAAGTCAAAGCCTATCATGTCCGCCAGATAGCAAATTCCCTCAGGGCTCTCCGTAATGTGTCTTTGGTAGATATACTTAAAACAGGTTGTTGGTCCTCTCCCAACTCATTCGTTAAGTATTACCTTAAAGACTTTTCGCAGAACGAGTTGTCGGGTCTTTACTCTTTAGGCCCCTTCATTGCTGCGGAAACCATCATTACGAATCCTTCTGCTCTGGTTTCAGACAATCCGCTCCAAAACTGAAAGGCAAGGGCAAGCAAAAAGGGGGATTTCCCAAGGGACACAACAACGGGTTCAAGGGCAAGAAGCAGTGACGCTGCCAGACCTTGTTATCGTACCTCGAGTACCGTTGGGCAAGTGTTTTTAATTCACCACGGAACCGATTTTTTCACTTGCATGGACGTTAGTTTTAAACTCTAGAATGTTTCCAGTTTAAAGGAATTTTATCTTGTGCAGGCAGGGTCATCATGGTCCTAATACCCAGCTACCTGCCATCATCCTCTTTTCGGACCCTAAGGTCAGAAAAAGGGGGCGGGTACGTGCACGGTACCTACGGTTCCCGTGGTCCCGTACCACCTCCGGTAACTAGGGGATCGGTCCATGATGACCATGCCCATTGTTCCCATGGGCCCGTAATTGGCCCAAGACACGGAAATTCATATTATAGTGAACGTTTTTTCACTTTTCAAGTTTAAATTCTATCAGTATTAGTATCTAAAAGATTATCTGGTCGTATTTTGTAGGTTTTGCGGGAAAAACCTTCAATTTATATTGTGTTCTTTGCTTCGGGCATTTGGACCTTATCATTTTGCCTTAGCTTAACGTCAGTTCAGCAGGTTATCTAATTGTAAATACTGCAGGCGCACTCCCTAGCAGTATTAAGTTTATTTACGTAAATCTCCGAGATTTTCGATCGTATTGTCAAAGTATCGACGTTTTGAAATTATTTCTGGTAACCTCGATGTTGAGAGTGTGAGGTTGGGACCCATCCAGTGGGCGGAAGGAGGGGGATGGCAATAACCACTCTTATGTATTTGATGCACTTGACTTACATGTGTCAGATCTCGACATTTTGTTCCCATGGGGTCATATCCCACAGTGATTGTTATGGGACTGGGAGTGTTCCCCCCCCATCCCAGAGTTTTGGAAAACATTAAAAGAAGTGGAACGTAGTTAGCATTTTTATTCAGTCTTCAACTACGGTTCATCTTTACATTTTCCGATGAGTTTTACGTATCTAGCACAATTCGCAACCTTTTTGTGAAGCAGTACAGAATGGCAGGCTCCCCTGCTCCGGACTCAAGTCCCATCTAAAAGTGGAGATAAGTGAATTCAAAGCTTTTGCGAAGTAAAACTAACGTTTTATTTCGTAAAACGTGCTTTTACGAGTAAAAACGCAATTTGCGTTCTCCACTTTTAGCCTACTCTCCCTCCCATCCACCCTCAACTAGCCTGGGTGCGTTTTTCAACCACCGAGTGGGGCTTAAAGGGAATGCCCGTTGTCAATCATGACGAAATACCAGAGGATTCCCTCATTTTGATTGGTTGATGGATGGATGGCGGGATAGGCTATTCTGCAGGCACAAAAAGTTTTTTTTTATTTGCGTGAAAGGTTAAAACCTAAAGGGAAACCCATCTAAAAGTGGAGAACGCGAATTGCGCTTTTACTCGTAAAAGCACGTTTTACGAAATAAAACGTTAGATATATATATATATATATATATATATATATATATATATATATATATATATATATATATATATATATATATATATATATATATATATATATATATATATATATATTTAAAGGTGAAATGAACTAAAAGCAAATCACAGGGGGCATTCAGTAGAAGAAAAGTATATGGTGCTGTCCTCTCGGCAAATCACAGAGCGCATTCAGTAGAAGAAAAGTATATGGTGCTGTCCTCTCAGAAAATCACAGAGCGCATTCAGTAGAAGAAAAGTATATGGTGCTGTCCTCTCAGAAAATCACAGAGCGCATTCAGTAGAAGAAAAGTATATGGTGCTGTCCTCTCAGAAAATCACAGAGCGCATTCAGTAGAAGAAAAGTATATGGTGCTGTCCTCTCAGAAAATCACAGAGCGCATTCAGTAGAAGTAAAGTATATGGTGCTGTCCTCTCAGAAATCACAGAGCGCATTCAGTAGAAGAAAAGTATATGGCGCTGTCCTCTCGGCAAATCACAGAGTGCATTCAGTAGAAGAAAAGTATATGGTGCTGTCCTCTCGGCAAATCACAGAGCGCATTCAGTAGAAGAAAAGTATATGATGCTGTCCTCTCAGAAAATCACAGAGCGCATTCAGTAGAAGTAAAGTATATGGTGCTGTTCTATGGGCAAACATCAGAAGATGTTTTCAGTGGAATAAATCATGAACGCTATCCTGTTGAAAGACACTGGGGGATACGGTGATGTGTAGCTATGCGCCAAGCAGATCATACAAATCGTACAGCACACTGGGCAGAAGAAAGGCACATTTGATGCTCTCATCAAGTTTCTGTGATAGCACTTCCTCATGGTGGCGTTTATGCGACATCGAATCACGTCCAGTATGGTCGAGTTATCCGGTCTTAAAGCGACTCCGCTTACGATGGCCAAGGCACTGGCGATATATCCCAGCGTGATACAAAAAGTCCCAGGCTTATTCCTCGTTAATGCGTAATGTGTGACGCTTAAGACAAATACAGGCCCCAGCTTGCTTCGAATTCCTTGTAACTTGTCTTTAAGCCAGACAGGTCTCCGAAGAAATTGGAAGGTTGCAGCCGCGATTATCCTTATCATCTTCCACCCACTGCATGAGAACCAAGCGGACATGGCATACGGCAGGGCCAAAGTAATGGCACGCTCAACGAAGCCGTATTTAACATCTAAAACAGCTAATAAAGTGACTAAAAACACTTCAGCTTTTATACCCGTTTGTAGAAATCTTGGTTCACAATACTTGTAATAATATATCGAAGCAGCCAAAATTATGTAGAATCCAGAGTGTACCAACACTCGTTTTTCGTTAATGTGATCTATGAGGATGCCAAATAACGAGAAATACGTCACAAAAGGTATCAGACGTTTGCTAAACGTTTTCTTGTAAAATATTGTTCCTGCGACTGCATAAGAAAAACAAGGAGAAGTATTCAGTAAGGCAGAGAAAAGACTGCCGTAAAGTGACGATCTATCATTCATTGCAAAGACAATTTGCTCACTGTAATTCTTATTTTAGATTTAATTTTAAGTTTACACCATTAATATTGCCTGTGTAATATCGCCGGTATAACGTGGACTCGTTAAAACTGCCAATGCCTTTAATGTGACGTCAGAACATATCAAATCAGGAGTGGAATTGGGGTGTGTCACGGTTAAGGGTGCCAACTGCTTGGCGTTTTGTCATAGCTTGATAATATTTCCAAAATATTGTAGTTAACACAAAGACCGACAGATATAACTTTCAGATGTAATGCTTATCATTAACCTTTACTTTTCGCTCAAATTATTAATAACAGTGAAGATTAGTTCTCTTAGTTTAGAAAAAAAAAATAAACAATGAATTCGTTTTCTTTTTAAAACGTTGAGACCAAGCAAATAAGGAATAATTAGCAACCAATTTGTTTATGTGTCTAGTAATACGGTCACATTAATTTAACACTAGAATGGCGTTTTCTATTCTATGGTGTTTTTAATTAAAGTTTTTAATTTTAATTAAAAATTAGTCCAAAGAATAAAATGAAGTGTAATGAAAAGCTTGAATTTTAAAATGCGTTGTACAGTACAACAAAACGACACAGTACAACAAAACGACACAGTACAACAAAACGACACAGTACAACACAACACAAGAATTATGTAAATCTGCAACTCTCCATTACTATAAAATCAAGTCCAAATATTTAAAGATCAACCGCTGGGATTAAAAAACAATCGTCAAAACTGCGTTCATAAGTACACAAATGGCCACAGTTACCTTGCAATAGCAAACTGTATTCAAAGGCAGCACATATGGCCACAGTTACCTTGTAACAGCCGTGTGAAGTCATTGCCAGAGCATTTTTGTTCAAGTTAAGTCTACGGACTGTTAATCAATAATAGAGCGGCTGGGACAGTAGAAAAGATCAAAGGGGAGTAACAAACTAGTATTGATAAAATCAATGGGTTGCCACTTTGGCCAGGCCATCAACAGCATTTTTTTTTTTTTTTTGTAAAACGAAACTGCATTCAGACTCTTAGTGAATTCCAAACATATAATAATCATAATCATAATTACGAACACATTAAAGTTATTATTATGAAATCTGCAAGCATGTGACTTGCACTTTATGTGGTGGTTACAAAATAAAAGCTTGATGTTTCATGTAAAGGGCTGGTCCATCACGTGCATTGTATATGACGTCATGTTTGTTCGTTTTGTTTTGTTTTTGTTTTGTTTTTGGTTGGTGTGTGATTTTACAAAAAAATATACATACGTATTACGTACGTAACGGGTAAAACGGGGACATTCTAGAAACGAAACCGCGGGGTCAATGACCGAAAAAGTTTCATAAACTGGCCTAAGGTGTGCAAAAACAGGAGTGTCACAGCTCCCGCTTGATTGGTTTGTATCAATAGTGCATAAAGATCCCTGTGTAACATAATGATTTGCTTGTTACTTGTTTATTAGTTACTCTTTATTTACCTATTTGTAACTTAACCTCGAGTCATGTTTCTGCTATGAAAACATTGATGCATTGCAAACACCACATAATAATAATAATAATAATAATAATAATAATAATAATAATAATAATTATAATAATTATAATAATAATAATAATAATAATAATAATAATAATAATAATAATAATAATGTCTTGACACTGCAGGAAAAAAACTGACAATAGGATCTTTGAAAACTGCAGGCGAAATGTCATAATATGACGCTTTGAACGCTGCTGGACAGAAGTGACAAGAGAGCCGTTTGAACATAGCAGAGACAAGTAAGAAAAGAAAGCGTTGGACCTCATGAAAAGGAAAAGGGCTGCGGAAAAAAGGTGCGAAGAGGAAAAGTCACAGTAGAAAACTTCGGATACTGAAGGAGAAACGCTACAAAGGGACACTTTGATCGCTACAAATGTACAAAAAGAAAACATTTATGTCTGCCTCACGGGCTATAATTTTACTCTTGAGAAACATTTCAGTAATTTATTTTCATTAAACAAATTTCAATAAAAACAACGTTTGAAACGACATTTAAATCTCTTATTCAGTACATTCAAATTTCAGTTTCTTTGCTATAACTACCTTATGAATTATTTTAAAAAATAGCGGTTCAATACTTTTATATTTACAATATGTATTTATATTTACAATATATATATATATATATACTTTTAGCAATATTTTTATATGTATAAAAAGAGTGCTGACACAATCACAACGCCACCATATACTCCAAAAGCTCTTTTTTTCGTATGAGTATAACGCCCTCGTTACAACCCGAAACACAGCCACCCTCACGAACTGTGTAGAAACCATATTTTCGCGTGGTAGGCCATAGTAGGTCATGTTGGCCATAGTAGTCATACAGACCATGGTCTGTTCAAAAATATGGTTTAAATTTAAAAGTATATTTACATTATATATAGCATAAATAAATATAAAAACACTCAGATGAACTGAATACATTCAAATTAGACTGAATATCTGGACCTGGACAACTGCCGATGGCGGACATCTGCCTCTGCCGCCCACTTTATTTTGAGTATTATTTTTCAGAATAATATAATGCAAGATATGAAAAACACAGGGAGGGGAGGGGAGGGGAGGGGAGGGGAGGGGGGAACGAACTGGAACCGGAGAACCGGTTGGGGGGACAAGGAAAGAAAGTATTCATTTACACAGTCTGTCAGAGAATACACAACTTTTGGGTCTTCGCCGAGCTCCATTTTACGCCCGTATAATGTCAAACATCTTCAGAATCCAACTGAAGTGTCTTTAATAAGCTATATAGCCAATCTATACACCTGTAATTCTCGACAATTATCATATTTTTCAAACTGTGCTCAGTATGAGTAAATAGATAGCAAATTTAAAAAAAAAATCCTTAAAAAAGTGCCCAGCTTTCAGGATGGTCTTGTATAGGCTTCCGAAAATTCTAACCAAAGACAAAGAATCAGATTACGTTGTCTTGCGTAAAAGATCCAAAGTACACTAAGCAAACGGAGGAGAAAATTTCCCCCATAAGATTTCGCTCTCATCTCATTAATAATCTCTTATGTCAAGTCATATTGCAAATCATGTGGGTTTTATCTCCAACAAAACAGAAACCAAAGTAGTGTCAAGATAAGGAAATAAGACTGTGATGTCATGCACTACAGGATAAGATTCTGACGTCACGCACTACCGAGCCAAAGTGCATTTGACAAAAAGCAGTGAGATATAATGAGTTCGGAAACCTTCCGTCGAAATTTTCGCTCGACTTTTCTATTTCACTGAAATGTGCCTATCTTCTAAATTACGTCATTAAAAAGCTACCAATAAAAAGTGACATGAGAACTAGACCGAATTCCGCTAGCTTAAAATCTCAATAATTCTTACCGTTTTCAAGAGGGTGGTTAGATTGAGGTGTTTGACCTTGACCGTAACCGAGAAGGTCAGTATCACCGATGTACCTCTTATGTAACGTTGTTTGGGCCCAAAGGGTAAAAGAAAAATGAGCTCCAAGTCGCTCTGTCTCTAAATGTTTTCGGGATAAAGGTCAACTTCCTATTTTTGGCCTTGGCCTACTCTGACTGAGAAGGTCAAGGTCACAGAGGCACCCTTTATACAACCTCGTCTGGGCCCAACGGGTAGCAAATCAACTCAAACCATTTTCGAGATATTGGTCAACTTCTGGTTAAATACATTGACTTTAACCGAGAAAGTCAAGGCCACCGAGATGTCTTCTATGTGACGTTGTTAAGCCCAAAGGGTCGAAAAAGACCTCCATTTTGCTTTATCTCTAACCAAGATTATGGTTAACTTCCGGTATTTGAGGTGATCGTGACCGAGAAGGTCAACGTCACCAGGTTATCTCTTATACATCGTCTTTTAGGACCAAAGAGTAAAATATGAGCTCAAAATCGCTCTATTTCCAACCGTTTTCCAGATATCGGTCAGCTTCCTTTGGCCTTGACCGTGGCCGAGAAGGCCAATGTCACCGAGGCACCTCTTGTGTAACATTGTTTGGGCCCAAAGAGTCGAAAATGAGATCCAAATCGCTTTATCGCTAACATTTGTCGTGATAATGATCAACTCCAGCTATTTGACGTTGATCATGACTGAGTAAATCAATGTCATCGATCAAAATCTCTATATCTCTGTTTTCGAGATAATGGTCAACTTATGTTTTTACATTGACGGAGAAGGTCAAGGTCACTGCAGTACTTCTTATCTAACGTTGTTACGGGCATCGGGTCAAAAATGACATCCAAATCGCTTTGTCTCTAACAGTATTCGAGGCATTGGTCAACTTCCTGTCTTTGGCCTTGGCTGTGACGAGAAGCTCAAGGTCACCAAGGTGTCTCTTATGTAAAGTCCTCTGGGCCTAAAGGCTAAAAACTGAGCTCAGAATCGCCAAAATCTCTAACCGCTTCCGAGATAATAGTCAATTTCTGCTGTGTGACCTTCACTGTGAGCAAGAAGGTCAAGGTCATCGAGATATCTTCTATTTAGCGTCTTTTAGACCTAAAGAGTCTAAATTGAGCTCAAAGTCTGACCGTTTTTGAGTCGTCATATCATTAACGGTACTCGAGGTCACGTGACCTTTGACCGTGACCCGCTAATGAATAAGTTTATGTATTCAAATAAAGAACTGAATGCTTTCTCTAAGCACCTTTCGGGGGGGGGGGGGGAAAGGCGTTTGAAAAATATTTTGACCTGACTTGACCTGACTTGTAAGGTCATGGTTAAGTATTTGCAGTTTCTTCGAGACATGATTGTGCATATGTGTACCAAATATGTCAAGTTCAGTTCGACTCATTTTCAAGGATGAGTTTCTGCAAACCATTTTGTAGAAAAATGAATTTGACCTCAATTTGATCTTGACCATTGAAGGAAAAAATTGCAAATTCAACGAGATTTCGTCATCCTCTACACGTGTGCCAAATTCCATCTTCTTCCTTAAAATAGAGAAGAAAAAGGAAAAACTAGACCTTTCATGCTAGTCGGTATGGAAAATGACAATTGAAGCCACAAAAAATAGATTTTTGAATATTAAAAATTTCAGAATTATTTAAAAATCTTTTGGATTGCTTGTTTTCCCCACAGTTGGACCGGTTCTGCGTGACAGGAGTTCCTCGTGACAGCAGTACCCGTTTTCACTATGTAAGTCTTATGGCGCTGGACAGTGACCAGTGGTAGCGGGGTGGAACTTTCAGAACGGCGAAATACAAACTTTTCCGAGGTGCTATGCTAATCTGTTGTGTAAACAAGAGGACTGCTTCTGGGAACTCGGGCATTGTCCACACCCTTTCTCAATTACATGCATAGGCACATTATACAAATTTTTAAACTCATATTTTTTAATATTATAGAATAATATTTTTATTTGATGGCACAGCATATTACCGATGGCATATGCTGATGGCAACGATTATATTATGATAATTGTTGTTGTCATTCCATTGGTCCCGTTCCCAAAAGGTATGCAACAAATTGCAGTTAATTATATAAACACACCCAAAAATGTGGTCTACGCAAGCACCGATGACTTAATCTCTGGTAATCTCTGGTAATTAGGCATGCCATCTCTCAAACTCAATCCTGATATCGGATAAATATTTCGACAAATGCAAGCATAACTTGTTTGCATAACAACAAATAGTGTACCACTATTATCTGAGCGGGAACTCTTGCCTCGACAGGAAGTCCCAGAACACACTACATTTGTGCTAGTATGCCCCTAGGAATTTTCATCACGGTGGGAACTCCTGTCACGTAACACCGGAAATGCCCAGTACTAAGTGCGGGGAAAAGTTTATCAGCAATATATGTTGCATGAATTGTGGCAAATCTAAATAAAATAGCTTATTGTCTTGATTATTTTATTATGATGTTATTATAATAAGAAGATAAAGTTTGAATAAAGACAGAAATGAAGACAAAAGATCGCGTTGTTGTCAAACAGCCAACCTCTACGGAGGTCTGTTATAGCACCTTTTCATTCCACAGACCCACTGCTGAGGATTCGGCTAAAATAACACTCATAAAAGTGTGGAACTACTTCTTGAAATATCCATCCTCTCCGTGTTTATGCATAACAGAAAGATCTCCTGAAAGGCATCACACTATGCAAACAAAATCGTGTGTTTACTTACGACCTGCATGTCGTATGGCTTAGTTCTGGTCAAAGTACAGTATAACATAACATCGATCATCTGAACAAAAAGTTTAATCATACAGAGGTAATATCACACATTATAATTATAATTACTATTATAATTACATTGGTAGTCGCCATCACCTGCCTGCAGTAAAATAATTGTAAGCGACATATCTTAGTAATGTTTTAAGTGATTCAGTTTATTTCTTCAAGACTGAAAGGCCATATGTTAAACCTATGCGACATGCGATTTATCTTTTTTTGTATTTTTGTTTTTCTGTTTGAGATAAAACTATTATAGCTGAGGCAGTGAGTTTTTTAAGTTCTAAGAACGTCCGAGTTATTTTTCAAATCAAACAATAATTTATGGAGAGCTAAACATAGATAAAATATACACATTCTGCATTGAGATTTAGGGTTAAGTATTAAACATTGCCAGCTTTGCATCGACACATTGGCAATCGAAAGTAAGATACCTAATATATATTTTATAGGTGAAAAATACCTGATATTTTCCACAAAAGAAAAGCCATTGTTTACTGGTATTACTTATTGAAAAGCAATTGTTTACTGGTATTATTTATTGTTAACAACTGAAGTGGGTATTTATGGTTTTGATTGCAATTGAACAGCGAAAGCGACTTATCTTTCAATTGACAAATCGAATCCGGGTCAAAATGGCCCGGTCAAAAAGGGTGTAGGACAACGGGGGAAATACACACTGACCAACGGTCAACTGAGCAACGCCTTAATAAAAAAACGGACAACTTTTAGAAAAAAATATTTTCTGTTACTTATCATATCAAAAGCAGGTAAGATTATATATCACTACTGATAACTGCACCATACCACAACTTCTATTTTCCAAATAGTGCCCCCAAACTCTAATTGGTTTGAAAATGACTGTGCCCGAATGCTGTTTCCTAATAGAGACCCCATCCCTAAAAACAAAATATGAATTTGCTGGTAGATTTTTGTGACACTTGCCTCATGTGCCAGGAGAAGATATATCGACACAGTCCAGAGCTTAATTGTTTGGATAGTGGGAACGCTGTGACAGGGATTAGGTTAGGGGGGTTAGACAAAGGTGCCATGGTTACCGATACCTGTCCTGGAGTGATGTCTCAAAACAAGATCAGGGTTGTTTATTTACTAGCTGTTTTGACGGCACCACTTAAACCCTATGTAAGGGATGGTATTTTGCAATAAATTCACAGTCATTTTCAAAGCAATTTGGTACAAACTGGATAAAAGAAAGTCGTTTTTATTAACATAAAAATAATGATTTCAGTTATTTCGACTGAAGAGGTATTTTCCAAATAATAACCCCTGGTTCACTCTTCGGAAACTGTTTCCCAATAATGTCCCCGGGGGACACTATTTGCTTTCAAAGTGAGACTGAAAAACCCTGGTGTTTTCGAAAAGTGCCCAAGAGGCTTTATTTGGAAACTCCCAGTTCTAATATCCAAATCAAACGCTGTGTCCCATTTCCGCGAACAAATTCCTATAGGTAGACAGTTTTCTGCTCCCAAATGGTCAGCGTAGGAGCTGGTTATTTGTCTGCTGGTCACCATAGTAGAGATTCACTTGTCCGCTAGTCAGTTGTTATCTAACCCAGTACAAAATGGCCTGAAAAATGCAGGGTGCCAAAATGGCACTGACAAAATGGCCCAGATTAAAATGGTACGATCCAAATTGGCTCAAAAGAATTGGGAGAAACATGCAGAATGGGGAATATTTAAATTTTACTCAGTTTATATCGATTATATCGATGTATTCTCCATACATGGGTGTCATATATTTATTCAACATTCATTTTGTCAACATTTTATCGGTGCCATTTTGTCCTCTTTAACACTGTTTTTGGGCCATTTTTGATCGGTCCATTTTGACCCTTTGCACGTTTTTGGGCCATTTTGACCAGGTACCGACAAAGCAAAATCCTAAATTATTATAAACTAAAATTCATTTGCCGAGCGCGCTGTACCTTGTTTCTTCGAATTTTGTAAAGCTTTCCTTGCGCAAAATAAGACTAAACCAGATCCAGAGCAGTCTGTATCAATTTTTAATTACTTATAACATGGATCAGAGGATCAAATATAACACTTAACATGTGGTGACATTCAGACGAGTGTGTCTCATTTAGGGCAACTATACTTTCCCCAGTTTGCCCTGACCGTGTCAGGATAGGGCTGCTTACCCTGAAAATTTTAAGGGCAAGCATACTTACCCTGGTTTTTGGGAAAAAAAAGAAAGTAATATTTCACCACATGAGTGTGTCTTGGTACCAAGCAAATTTTGGCTGATTGCCAAAAATTTCCAAGAGAATTTCACGAAGTAAACATTCGTACTCAATTTGAAAAGCAATGCAACCAAATTGTGGGAGTATAAGCATTTAAAAAAGTGACTTCCAAAATATCTCCTATTTAGTTTTTTTAGATCACCTAAAAGAGTAATTTCCAAGAAGGGACAGACTAATGAATTTGGATGCAGAATTGGAAGGCAATCCGATAAAAACTGTAGACTAAAAAGCCTTTGCAATTGGTTCCAAAAAAATTTAAAATGCCTCTATTTGGCCGTTTTTTGACAAATCGCCAAAAAAATTTCAAGACAGGAGCACCTAGTCATTATTCGTACATAATTTGAAAGAAATCCAATCCAAATTGTTGAAGTAGAAGGATTATAAAAACTGGCTACCAAAATATTTAAAAGAGGCTCCATTTAGCCAATTGTTATCGCCAAATAAAGTAATCCGTTTGAAATTGCGGAACAAAAACTGGCGACGAAATAATTATAACCACCTCCCCCCAATTGGCCAGGTTGTAGCAGATTGATACAAAAAAACAAGAACTTTTTAACAAAAAAACCCACCTAGGGAACCACTGTACCAAATTTGGAAGGGCTCCGATCAAAACTGGGAGAACAAGCATTTTGAAAATTGACTACCACTAAATTATGCTAGAGTGGCAAGTACTGAAATAAAAGAGTAATTTCCATAAGAATAATCATAATTCATTGTCAAAAATTCAAAGATAAACAAAACTAGATGGTGATTACTAAAACAGGTTTTTCTGTTGTCTTTTTTTTATTCAAATCTGGAAGGTGGTCGCTAAAACGGATTTTACTACATGTCATTTTCATCGAGATCTGCATGTTAGTAACTATAGCAGTTTTACTGTACGTTACATGGCTATCCTGGTCTGGAAATTGGTCAAACAGGCATATTTTATTGTACGTTTTTTTATCCGAATGTGGAAGGGTCACAACAAACAAGTTTTACTTTATGTTTTTTATTTTTAAAAAACCTGCTTGTTTTTGTGTGTTTCGTTGGTTTTAATGGTTTTCTTTATTTCTGATTTTCCTCGAGGTTTTCCTCCTATTTTATATATAAAAGATTTATTTAACTATCGCCACCAAAAACCAGTTGCATTCAACAGTATGGGTTTTTTTCAACCGTTATAAATCTAATATAACATATAACATTCAAACTGTCCGCGGTGACATCCACCGTAACGAAATATATATGTCCAATTTCCGCGTTGATATCAACCGATACGAATTCGACACACACCTTGACGCGTTGAGATCAACTGGCACGATTTTAAGTACAGAAGCGCGTTGTACCCAACTAACACGGTTGCATATTACCAACAAGACGGGTTGAAATCAACTCTTTTGAATTCACAACTGATTTTTCTAGTAGAACCGTCGTATATTTTTATGTTTCACACAAAGAAATATGAAGTTAATGGTAAATAAACATCAAAAATTGACATGAATATTCCAAGTAAATAAGGTTTTTGTAACAAGTAAATAAATTGTTGTATGGATTTATGCAAATTATTTGATACATACAATTCCCTTTCTGTTAATTGATTATTTTCTGTACGATACAAATAATCCTATAAATGTCACATAATAACCGGGGTTAGTGTTTAAAAATAACTTAAACAAATTAACAAGAATAACAATGTAATGTGAATGTGATTTCTGACAAAGGATTATTTCTTTGGATTCGGGGATTAGCTAATTCAGATTAAAGTACATTTTCGCTGCAGTTGAAGTTTTACCCAGACTTACTTTATAATTTCCTTATCCTGGTTTTGAAGGTGATATGGATTGTTTTCGCTAGCCGTCATCTCCCCTAATCTAATAAAGGTACAACTCTAAACGCAACCCTAATCTTTTTATCCAAGGTTATGGTAAAGGTCTGTTCCCTAGGTGTAGTTAACACTTCACAAGCCTTTGGCATGCAAGAGTTAGATGAATTTGTGCTAGCAGCCGTTCGTCCTTTTTTCCTTCTTGACACTTCTTCCGATTTTTTGTGGCTTCTTCTTCTCTCACACTATGAGCCCTAGGACCATGAAACTTGGGACTTATGAAGAGCTTGATCTGGACGTGTGCATGTCATTTTTTATTTTCGTCTTCGATTTCGTTTTCTTTGTTAAAAGGCAATGGGAAAAGAGTGTATTTTTGCAAGTAAATGCAGAGCATTTAACGTTCATCACAGAACATAGTTGCTGAGCTTTGTGCAAGCTCTCACTACGTAAATAGATAACACGACACATGCCTGCTCAGTCAATAAAACACTACTCGGCTTATAAGACGTATTCAAGCTCTGTTGTTTACAATATATTATTCAAGAAATAACCCACTGAAGGAAGTATTTTTGCCTTTTAATTTTTGTCACTTGTTAAACATTTGGCTAGCCAAATAAGGTTCTAGTTATAGCCATGATATACTGCCTTCTCTTCGTACATTCACGTAGGTCAAAAAGCACTAGAAAGACATTCTTCATAGCTGTGCAAAAACATATGACGCACCTCGTTGAGAGAGGGGGCGGTGATAACGACTTCATAATTCACCACAACTAAAACTGATCCCTCAGTGACATGTTACGTACCAGCTGTAGATGAGTAATGTACAAAAAGGTCACTTACAAGCAATGACATAGCCACAGAGAAAGAAATAGCCATGAGTAAAACAAGAGTCGATAGTAAGCTACTAATGTTTTCAAGCAGGAACATTTGAGATTCATCTGGAAAAAGCTGAAATCCCCAGCGTAGTTAACAGTTAACAAAAGAGCCGACAAATTGGGTAAGGCACATGGGGTGGGATTGGGGGTGGTGACATCATACATCTCACTTAATTAACTATACCAGTTTTATGATTTGCAAAAAAGTGCGAGTATCTGCACCAAGTTTGAAGTCGATCCGACTATCCGCTATCTTTTGTTTAACAACACCTAAATTTTTACGCAATGACAAATTTCTTAATTTCACTACAGACATCAAAAGTTGAAACAGCCGTCTGACTGACACAAGGAATACGCATCTTGTTCAAATTATATGCAAAATTACCCCCAGCAAACATTCGTCGTCTTTTGGGGGATGTAAAATGGTTGTTTTGGATTTTGGCCATGACGTCATGATTTTGGTCATGACGTCAATACAATCAAATTTAAACTTTTGAAACGTCGTGTTATGTCGGTCAATCATCAAGTACTTCGCGCACTACGTCACTGGCTTTCGTCATGGCCTTGAATACCAATGGAACGTTCCTGGAAAATGCTTTGTGTAAAAATTGCTTCGTGCTTGCAGGCCGGTCTTTTTTATATTTTATTATTTTATTGGGAAATTCAAAGTAAGTATAAAAACAACTTTGGATTTCTAAAAGAGTCGCAAACATTCTAAATATTTCGGTTGTTGAACGAAACCGCGCATTTTAAAGTAAAAAGACTGTTTATATATTGTATATTTAGCAATATCTCACATTTTCCAAAACTTTTTAGTGACGCAGTCATATTTGTTAAACAAAGTCAAAGACAGGGATGCGTTTGGTAATTAAGAGATTATGAGAAAGGCTATTCTGTGATGTTGAACCAGGTGGTTAATAGGAACAAAACAGCCGATTTGAGTCTTGAGCTTTAGTGCCGGGGCTAGATATTTTGCACGCAAGACCTTGTCCAAAATAGATACACATTTTACGTGGTGACGTCATATGCCGCACTCCTTCGTTGTACTGGCGACAAAATTTGGCAGAATCTATCGAACCTACAAAGCAACAACCCCATTCAGTTCGAACTTTTTCCAATGTTCAACGGCTGAGTAATTTTTACGTAATGATATCACATGGCTTCTCTAATAACGCGACATGCGTGAAATTTTTTTGACAAAACTGTTTGACCTACATAAGGAATAAAAAGATCATGTATGAAGTCGATCCGATTTTTGTTCTCGAGATATCTTCCACAAAGTATTTTGTTCACAAAAGACAGACACAGACACACACAGACACACACACACACACACACGCACGCACGCACACACTTACAGTCAAAGAACATATTGTTCGTCATTTTACAAAAAAGCGGTGCATTGGTATTGTTTTCATTCTGAATTCAATATCCTCTAGTAATGCAATAAAAACGTCTTACCTTAATATTTGGTCAAATTCCCATTCATTTTGATTAATTCCGAAATACGAAATACGACTTTGAATTTGGGTTTGTGGTGTGTTTTCCCAGATGTGTCTGATTTTAGCCATTAGTTCTGTCTGGTTGTGTATTCGATTTGCGTCTTCTTGTAGTTTTCTTTTGATATATAACCACATATTTTCTATTATATTTAAATCTGGGGGTTGTGCTGGTCACTCTGTCGTATTAAAATTGTTTTCCATTACAAAATTTTGTACAATTCGAGCCCTGTGAACCAGTGCATTGTCATCCATAAACACATAATTGCTTATAGGCCTAGTATATCTATGTATTTTTGATCATTTATTGTACTTTCAACTTTGGTAATTGTTCCTACCCTTGATAGGTAACACATCCTCAGACCATTAAGCTAATTCTGTGACAAGGTGCAGGGCACACGAGTTGGGGGTTGTACTTTTCGTCGCCTTTTTTTTTCAAGCATAAATGCGGTTATCACTTCCCAAAACTATTTGACTTTCATCGTTAAAAATCCAATTTTCCATTGTCCCTCAACTGATGTTTTCTTTCTTTGCACCATTTAATTCTTTTTTCTTGTTCACATCTGTAGCTGAGCATTGTTTTTGCTGGCCCTCCATTGATACCCTTAACTACCCTAATATATCGTCTGATAGTTCTAGTACAAAATTTATGTGATTTTTGTTCATTAAATACACGCCAGCAAAAATTTATTTCTATATTTCGTCTAACATTCGTCTAATACTCGTCATTACGAGTTTTAGATGAGTTTCGGGATGTAAAACTGGTCGGAATTTCGTATTTATTTTCTCGCCCAGGTTCAGACGAGATATCGAATGCTTTGTACTGGAGCAATATGAAAAATCAGTATTGTTGGATGTCGTGTATTGGAGCGTCATGGGAAACCATATGTTCTGAATACCATTTTCAAATAAATTGGCATATTGTAGATACTAATAAAGATTTAAATATATAATTTTAAAATCTAATCTTGACTTTTAGGTATCATTCATTTGATTTAAGTTTTAGTTTCAGGATTGGGGGCGGGGGAGGGGGGAGGTCAACTTACGCTCTTTCTATAGTTCTAGCTAAGAATATTATTTGCCTCGATCAACTAATCCCAACCAAATAACCACTATGAAAGCAAAATGCACGGTTTTTATAAAACAAATAATTTTAAAAGCACCATTAAATACAAACAGGAAAATGTGAAAAGTAAACTGTTGGGGATCACATAGAAACAGCATATTGGCAGCCGAATAGTCGGATGCGTGGTGGCGTAGAGGTAGGACCGACGCATAGGATGCCAGAGGTCCCAAGTTCAATCCCAGGTAGGTACGAATGTTAAGTGAAGTGTTGTAGTACTATCTGAATGATTTCGTACATATGGTTTCATATATAACGAAAAAAAAAACGCTTCTTTGAAGGTTTTTTAGGTTTTGAAAATTAAAAAAGTAACTAATCCGATCTTTTACATTAAAAATACTCGTTGGAACTAATCTATATCCCGTTTCCTCGTCTGAAAAGTAATCTGAAACTTGTTTAAAACACATATCAAAATTTGACCAGAAATAGACGTGTTTCAGACATTTCAAAATAGACTTGATGTAGACGAGAAAAAGTCGTCTATAACTCGTGCGCAAACACATTTTAATATCGTCTAAAACTCGTAAATATGTTTGCTGGGACCTGTCATGTCCACCAAAGTTTGTCTTCTATCTGCTTTAATGATTCAGGAACGTTGGTTCTTGTTTCTTTCAGTAAAAATTTTTTTCTTTCCTCTACCAGTACGATTTTCACCACCTTTTTCTTTCTCAAATTTTTTCAAAATACCGGGAGTTTCCGAAAAGAAGCTCCCCCCATATAAAAGCCCAGGGGCTTCTATTTGGAGTTAAAATAAAGACATGAAAAAATCGTTTCCTAATAAAAGCCCCCTCCTTCCCTGCAAGTCTTTTTAGAACTCGTATTTACTCGCAGTGCAGACACGGTGCACTTAATCCTTTGATATCAGGCAGCACCTGGGACATGTTCTGCGTCGTTGCTTTATCCTGTGCTTTGCACAAGGCGAACAGACACCCCCTCCCCACTGCCATCTTTACTCCGGAGTATTACTGGAAATATAACGGGCCGAGTACTGAAACGGGCGGCGTGATGTTGCCCCTTCTTCCCTGCTAGTCTTTTTAGAACTCGTGCTTACTTGCAATGCAGACACGGTGCACTTAATATTTGATGTAAGGCAAACCCCTAGACACGTTCTGCATCGTTGCTTAATCCTGTGCTTCGCACAAGGCAACCTCCCCCCCCCCCCCCCCCCCACTTAACCAGACTTTTTAGTTGTCTGAAAAATAGAAGCCCCGGGGCTCTAATTAGGAAACTGTTTCCTAATAGAAGCCCCGGGGCTTCTATTTGGTTTCTAAATGAGCGCCTGAAATTGGCCAGTTTCCAAATAGAAGCCTTGGGCTTTTTCGGAAACCCCCGGTACTACAAATTGTAGTCCGAGGTACATTAAAAATTCTTGCTAATTCTGAAGTGTTTCTGTTGTGTTTACGACTGTCTACGGTTCCTTGTTGCAGTTCACTTTCATATTCCTTTCAACCGGAAGCCATCTTTATATGCCAAAATTTTACATGTAAAATCAAAACAACTTGTCACAATACTTATAAGAACGTAATCTGCATTGATTTTACTATGGAGTCACTCATGACGTAGGAATTACGCTGTCAAGTATTAAAATACAACGCCTTAATATAGAACACACGCAGTGTCCAACGCGAACTCGTACAAGGTGACGAATAATTATATCCTTTGACTGTAGAACGTACAAACACTACATGTCTCGTCTGGGTCGGGAAGACACAAAAATGCCCCCATTTGATCAATTTTTTTGTGGATCACCAAAAAAAGTAATTTTTCAAGAGAACTCTTCCAAGTGAACATTTATGCAAAAATTTAAAGACAATCTCATCAAAATTGTGGGAGAAGAAGCAAAAACAATTAAATGCCTGATATTTGGGCGATTTTTGGCGGAATGTTGAAAAGATATGTTTTGAAGAGAGGCCTGCCTGAGGCACTGAAGTTGGCTTGTCTAAAACTACACTCGCGAGTTTGGCCGGGACCTAAACCCTTCCCGTTAACGTTGCGAAATTTTACACTCACCTTCAAGGCACGTGCTGCTAGTGCTAAAGGCTGCGGGATTATTACTCAGAGCAGTCGAGCAGCCCGTGTGGCTTCATCATTATACTCCATGATTGCTAGTACGCGTACAAAGGAAACAATTTTTAACGTTTGACAAGCCTTTGGCTTGCAAGGGTTATATGACTTTGTGGGAGCAAAATTCGTTCTTTTTTTCTTCTTGACACTTTTTCCGATTTTTTGTGTCTTCTTCTTCTCTGAAACAAGGGCCCCACGACCATGAAACTTGGGACTTATGAAGAGCTTGATCTGAACATGTGCATGTCACTTTTTATTTTCGTCTTTGATTTCGTTTTCTTTGTTAAAACGCATGTGAAAAGATCGTATTTTTTTGCAAATAAATGGGTAGCATTTAACGACAGCACAGAATGCACATTTGCTCAGTGAGCTTTGTGCGAGCTCTCACTGCGTAAATAGATAACAAGTCGTATGCCTGACCAGTCAATAAAACTTCAAGTCAACAACAACCAAACACTACTCGGCTTATAATACGTATTCAGGCTGTGTTGTTTGCAATATATTATTCAAGAAATAACCCATTGAAGGAAGTATTTTTGCGTTTTAATTTTTGTCAAGTGTTTAACATCTAGTTTTTACTTGTAAATATGTATGGTAAGTGCGCAAGTATTTCCCGCTTTTCTGACATCGAAAACGTTACACTGAGTGAAAAAGCGTGAAAGTGTATGCTTGATAACGTAACTAGGCGACAGAAAACATCGCAGAGGAGTACAAAAATATCCAGTTTATAAGAGAATACATATCCGCTAAACATAAGAACGTTTTTGTTTGATTGTGAAAAGGTTACAACTTTTTCCTAACAAGAACGAACCTATTTTGGTTGCAAAAACCTTGGATTCAGCAGCTAAATGAAATCGTTATTTTACAAATCAAAATCAAACCCAATTTGGTTGTAAAAACGTTACATTTACCAACCAAAAACAAACGTATGGTATTACAATGTTATTGAAATTGATTTATAAAGAGACAAAAACAAACCAAAATCAAACGTTTTGTACAAGAACGTTATTACATTGAATTTAAAGAATGTCATATATTGGAACGTTAAGGAAGTGTTATAGGCATTTTAATACGTTTATAAAGTAATTTTAGATATGAATAATATATTTGCAATAACAAAATTGAATTTTAGATCCGATACGTTAAATTCAATTCACATATATTTAACTAATTACTGTAATCTATAACTAAGCATTAAATGTGCAGAAAAAGCCCATAAAAAGCTGTTGTAGCTGATATCTAAATGCTCTAAATTATCAGTATAAAAAATTTGGATTTAAAATCACACATTTACAAGTTTATTTATTTAGCCAAAGCAAAATGAAAAAAGTACAAGGATAAAAGCTTTCAGAATTCTGATTGGCTAAAATTTTGTTATCTAATAAATCCTTTTAAAACGCCGTTCACAGTAAATAAAAATGCCACAATTAAATTTTTGTGGAACAAAAAGAAACATTTGGTGTACAAATATCATATACATTTCCAGGGAAGGTGGAAACAGCACAATTCCCCCAATTCAACCCCCTCCCCCGACTACTCCTGTTTCCCGCCCGCTCAAAAAAATGTATATATATTTTCTTTCAAAATTAAAAAAGAAAAAAAGAAGAAAAAAAACTATCCATGACATTTCAACTTGTGCTTTTTAATTACACTTTTATCTCCCCTTTCATGTGCACGTTCTCGGGCCTTTCATAATGCAATTACAGCAAATAACTTATCGTTTGCTCTTTCGCTACTTGTATTTTTCTTGGGGAGGGGATAGACCTAGGGGGAATTGCCGTACGGGGAAATTGTTCGGAGGGTATTCGGAACGGGAAGTTTAGGGGTGGGGAGAGTCGGTTCAGGGGAATGGTCTTGGACGCACATTTATATGGATGCGTCGTGGCGTAGAGGTAAATTCGTCGCTTTGGATTCGAGAGGTTCCCCGATCAAACCCAGCCAGGTATGAATGTTTCGTTAAATGTTATTTGCAAAAAATTTAATGGTAGTTCTTAAAAATGAAATATAATGTAATGATGGTGCAAGATGTGGCCTCCCACAGTGAATACTATTTTGAAGAATATTGAAGGATATTCTTTTAATCTTTTGTTTTACGCACGTTTCACGAAAAGGGTTTTCTTAAGGTTGTGTATCAAACGTTCTAAAAAGGTTTGTTATAAAAAAACGTTTTAGAACGTTGCAAAAATCATGAAATATGATGAAATATGTTTGTCCACGGACAAACATATAGCGAAATGAAAACTCTACAAATTTTGACATAAAAGACTTGACAGACTGGACGTCCTGTGTCTAACTTTGCTGTCAGATTTCAAAGCAATCGGGATTTGGACTTTTCTTGACTTTATCCTATTTTGCCACTATTTTGACTCTTTGTCGCCGAACAGATAGTAAAACTAGAGCGGCCAGTGCACACAAAATATTACAGGCTTATATTAAACACTTTCAATCGATACCTACGTAGTTTTTTGTTTTTGTAAGCAAAAACAAATGCCTCCCCGACTTAACCCAATTCACTCCTCTCCCCCCCCCCCCCCAAAAAAATACATTTTTCCTTTTTTTAATTACTGAAATAAAATATTCATTTCTTCAAACATAATCATAATTCCTTGTATAAAGTTTAAGATAAACAAAACAGATGGTGGTTACTAAAACAGATATTACTGCACGTCGTTTTTTCGAGTCCGGAAGGTGGTAGCTAAAACGGATTTTACTGTAGGTCCTTACTATTCTGGTCACTATAGTAGTTTTACTGTATGTTACATTTTCATCCGAGTCTGGTAGTTGGTCAAGATAGGCAGGTTTTACCGTACGTCTTTTAACCAGAATCTGAAAGGGTCACGACTAAAAAGTCTTACTTTACATCTTTTTATCATCCGGGTCTTGAAGGTGGTCTGGATTTTTTTGCTAACCATCATCCTACACCCCTCATCCCAAACTATCTAATGTGGGTAAGGTACGACTGTAAACACAACTCTAACCCTTTTACCCAAGGTAACGATAACGGTCTGTACCGTAAGTGTAGTTATATCCGCGATACACCACCTTGTCTTTGCACATTCCCATCGACCAAATAGCACTAGAAAGGCATTCTTCGTAACTGCGCATCAGATGACGCACCTCGGTGGGGAAAGGGGGAGGGTATTTCGGTGCCAAAATGGTGAGCTGCTTCTCATAACACTGATATCAGATGACTCACTTTAATAGCAAACTAGAACCTCATTTCGTTAGCGAAAAGTTAAACACTTGACAAAATTAAAACGCAAAAATACTTCCTTCAGTGGGTTATTTCTTGAATAATATATTGCAAACAACACAGTTTGAATACGTCTTATAAGCCGAGTAGTGTTTGGTTTTTGTTGACTTAAGACTTTGCGAATCGCCTGAAAAACTTAAGAGAGGAATTCGATCAGAATTGTGGGAGATGCCAGCTGTTGATGAGACTGGAAAGTACGACCACGTTTTCCTGTGGTTTTCCTGGCTAGATTTCACCCATTGAAAAATATGTTGAGACACAAAAGGCTTCGACATTGTCCTGTATTAGATCTCTGTTTTTTTTCTTGCAGGGAAAGGAGGGCGGGGCAGTTACAAGTCGTGTGATAAAAACACAAGCATTTGTAAAGTGAATTTATTTCATCTTAAAACCGAAACTTTTCTAAATACATATTTTTTTTCATTCTTTTTTTTTTTTTTTTTAGCAAACAAATTCTTAGACCAAAGATATATTTTAAACACCACAACCCGTTGTTTTCAGAAACCTCAAAATCGTATAAACGCTCCCTGAATACTGGCTCAGCGAATCCCTACACCCCTCGGTGTGAATTGTACAAATAGTCTACATGACCTTCTATTACATGACCGATTGAGTTCATGACGCACCTTTGCTGAAATCTGTTTACGAATACTTAATATGCGTAAGAAAATATACTAATATTATACACTACACAAATGAAACAGCTTTTGCTTATAATGTTCCCTAATAGTCAAGTTATGTTTTATTAGCTACAGAGGAGGAAGTTTTCAATATGAATTTAGCTCATAAAAAAGTACAGACATCGACACTTGGCAACAGCGTACAGAATATGCCTCTAAAATCTATTTCAACACATCGATGATTGAAGAAAATACCTGGAATAAATACACAAGGAAGAAACAACAAAGGCAATTATAAACACCGGTACTATAAACCACGAAACGCGTCACACTTCAGCCATCAATTATTATCAAAGGTTTGTGGTGGTGGGGGGGGGGGGGGGGGGGGGGGAGGGGGGACGGCGGCGAGGAAGTAAATTATTTAATGCAAACTCAGAACCGCAGAGATATCTTGACAAAGTAAAAGAGAATTTTCGAACATTCTTTTGCTTTTAATTTTTTTTTTTTTTTTTTTTGGCCTGTAAAGTTTATACATGCTACCGCCACCTTAATATGTCAAAAAAAAAAAAAATTGAAAAAAAAAACGATATGTAAGACATATACCGTGTGCTTCAGTTTGAATTTTGCCCATTCAAATAAACAAAAACAGAATAAAAGCCTAACCGACATTACTGTGTGTTTCTCTGACAAAAAAAAATATCTAAAGATTATGAACAATTGATCAGTAAAGTGAAGTCTTTTCTATCAAAATACAAAACCTCAATTTAAAAAGTATGCCTTTCTTTCTAAGTAAAATACGAAATAACAGAAACAAAAAATTGAAATTGTAAAACGTTAAAAACTATTCAGGTAATATGTAAAGCGCATCTGACGTCACAAGGCACGTGACCGGAAGGTGACGTCGCCCCACAACCACAACATATAAGGTAAGATCTACAACTGCCACGATTCGGCCCAATTTGGTAGGAGGAGATTTGGGTGAAGAGATTTACAGCATATGACGTTGATGGGGACAGAAGAAAGCACTACGTCAACACGGACACGAGGAAACCATCACGTCAACACGGAGTAAAATAGCACACTGCGTCAACACGGACAGCACGAAATCGTCACGTCAACACTGACAGGAAGAAAGCACGACGTCAACACGGACACAAAGACACCATCAAATAAACACAGACAGGACAGCTGGAAATCACTAGGTCAACACGCACAGGAAGAAAAGAAAGAACGTCAACACGGAGAGGAACAAAGCATTTTGAATTAGTTTAACTTGAACTTCTTCATCACAGATACTTGTTTTCTTTATCAGAACAGTGACACTTAGTGCCTGATCAGCGACCCCACACGCTAGGGTGTCGTGTGCAACATTAGACAGCGCGTTAAAAGCATCGTGTGGAAAACTTGTAGCCTCATTTGTTTTTTTTTTTTTTTTTCCAAGTGCAATATGAAAATCTGTGCTCAAAAAAGTGAAAAAAGTGTATAAAAAAAGTTTTCATATCTTCTCTTCTGAGATTTACAACTGATCAAATCTATGCAAAAATTGAAAATTCTTATTTCAAAAAGAGACTTGTTGATATTAGACTTTGGACTTGTGCATTGAATTCAATCCGAATAAAAGCAATTAACTAGATGTGGAAACTCCCAATGCACGAAGCCCCTGATTTCACATATCTCAGAAAATAACATAAAATGCTGCGAGTCCATCATCACACCTTGCTTCTTTTTTAAACTTTGTTTATTTATTTATTTTATTTTTTGAAATTCAGTCCGACAGATCATTTCAATACATGCAGCTACACAGTAATTATACACATTACTTGGTGTCTCAATGATATATATTTGTGACACAATATCAAGGTTTCTGTTTGCTCCTACTATATATCAGGACTGCCATCACCAGCGGAATCCATTTTGTCTGTTGGTCCCAAATTGTCGTCAACTCTTTTAATATACATTTTCGACTCTTAATAATATTTTGCTTTACATTACAACAAAATAGAATTTTGACGCACCTCTTCAATCATAGACATAATGGAACAGAGCTTTTAATTAACATCTTTATATTATACATACCAAATATAAAAGCAAGTCAAGCGTTTCTAACTTCCTCAGAAAAACATTTCTCACTATTTCCTTCTCAGTCATAATTGTACCAAATTCCAGTTCTATAAAAGTTATACGCAAAACGCACATTTAAACAAGGTCCAAAAAACAGCGCGTCGTCAGAGAGGTCTGCAAAGAGAAAAAAACCGACAACACATTTAGAAACGCAATGTTTTATTAAATTGTCTTTCATGTGACGGGCGGGGTCCTGGAGCTGTATATTCGGGTCTGAAAAAAGGGCGGCGCGGAAATCGGGGAACGGGGCAGACGTTATTTGTGAAGATAACAGATTGTGCGGGTGTGGGCAGGAATCTGAGGAAGTCGAGGAAGGACAGGAAGAAGGAGAAGAGGAAAAAGAGGAGGATGGAGAGGAGAAAAGAGAGGACTGAGGAAGCAGGAGGAGGAAGAACAGCAGGAAGAAGGAGAGACAGGAGGAGGAATATGAGAAGAAAGAAGAGGAAGGAGGGGAGAAAGAGAAGGAGGAGGAAAAAGGGGAAGAGGAGGAAGATCAGGAAGGATAGGAGGAAATAGAGGAGGAGGAGGGGGAGGAGGAGAATGGGAGTAAAGAGATTTATTTTACAAACTCACGAGGAGGGAGGAAGAGGTTAATATTATTCCCAAGTTCCTTTCGACACGAATTAGAGTCAATCGGCGTCAATGGATGTGTGTGTGTGGGGGGGGGGGGGCGGGTAGGGGCCAGTGGCGATGCTGAAAACGGATAAAGGGGTGTTGTTGGTTGGGGGAGCTGGTCGGGGCAGAAGCTGTAGGTGACAGGACGAGATGGAGAGGGGGGAGGGGCGGGTAATGGCCCGGTTAAGTACTTAAACCAAGTAAGCACTACTATGATGTCTTCTACCACTGGCAGGTTCCCATTAACCCCACACTGTACTTAAAACAAAGCGTCTGTAAAAACTGATAAATTTCGCCTTAAATCATCCCAAATACAGAAAAGCTTTACAGCGACACTGGCGTCATGAGAGAGCGTACACACCTGGGAGGTCCCGCGGTTGCTCACACCACCGGGTAGCTAGCCTGGGTCGCTATGCCACACTGGTTATCCTGGTTCCTCGTCATCTTCACATACCCCTCCTCGCCCCACGTCTCGCCCCAGCTGAAAACAGGCAAGTCCATGAAATACTGGCATGATTAATGTCTTACATGAGCAGTATCTCGTGAAATACTGGCATGATTGTGTTACATAAAAAGTATCCAATGAAATACTGGCATGACTGTGTTACATAAGAAGTATCTTATGGACTACTGGCATGAGAAGTATCTCGTGAAATGCTGGCATGATTGGGTTACATGAAAAGTATCTCATAAAATACTGGCATGATTGGGTTACATGAAAAGTATCTCATAAAATACTGGCATGATTGTGTTACATGTAAAGTATCTCATGAAATACTGGCATGGGCAGTATCTCGTGAAATACTGGCATGATTGTGTTACATGTAAAGTATCTCATGAAATACTGGCATGAGAAGTATCTCGTGAAATACTGGCATGATTGTGTTACATAAAAAGTATCTAATGAAATACTGGCATGATTGTGTTACATGAAAAGTATCTTATGAAATAATGCCATGATTGTGTTACATGAAAAGTATCTCATGAAATACTGGCATGACTGTGTTACATGAAAAGTATCTCATGAAATACTGGCATGACTGTGTTACACGAGAAGTCTCGTCTTATTCACGATCTCTTTTTGTGTTATTTATTTATTTTTGTTTTATCTTTTATTTGTGTGTTGTCACCGATCAATGGCGCACACAGAATTACGTGTTTTTTTCGGTAACGGTGTCGCTAACGGGAACCCGCCTATTTTTTGAAGCCACATCAACAACTACATAAACTTCACTTTTAATTATCAGGGCTTGGGGTAACAAAAATTAGGACCACAGCCAGCTACAGAAACAGGTTTACGGTAATAAGAGATCGCTTTTAGACAGGGACAAGTTAGCGAAAAAAAACAGGTGTGCCCACCCTAAAACAACACCATTACCAGGTTCTTAAATGTGACTGAAATTGAGGCGGCCAGCTGACGTCTGGTGTTACAGCCGAAATGGGCTGCACAGGCATTTTCTTCACCTTTTCAACAGTCTCCACTGTTGATACTTTGAAAGCTTAATCTGCATGTATCATAAACTTTCATACACACACACAAAAAAAGAAAAGATTATCGAACGCTAATGGACCAGAGACGACATTACGAATGGTGTGCGCGTTTTCAAGGGGGGGGGGGGGGGGGGGGCATTTTCCCACCTCACAGACGAGTAAGGTAAGGTAATTATACCTCAAAGCAAATGCAGGTACCGACGAGAGATTATATCCCTATAACTGCCATGAAACCTTGCCCCCCCACCCACCCCCCCCCCCCCCCCCCCCTCCCAACGATTGTCAACACGACTCGATCAGCGCAGGGATAAGAATACTCTTTCAAAGTTAGGTACTTCGGGTGGCACATACCTATTTTTGACGAGCCAGTAGTCTTGGCCGTCTTCAGTACCGTAGCCAACGACGAGTACTCCATGGTCTAGCTTAGAGCTGCTGCAGTCGGGTTCGTTGTAGACGCCTGTAACATAAACACAAGTCGTTGTAGAGGCCTGTAACCCAAAAACAAGTCGTTGTAGACACCTATAACACAAACACAAGTCGTTGTAGACGCCTGTAACATAAACACAAGTCGTTGTAGAGGCCTGTAACATAAACACAAGTCGTTGTAGAGGCCTGTAACACAAGCACAAGTCGCTGTAGAGGCCTGTAACATAAACACAAGTCGTTTTAGACGCCTGTAACATAAACCCAAGTCGTTGTAGAGGCCTTTAACACAAACACAAGTCGTTGTAGACGCCTGTAACATAAACACAAGTCGTTGTAGAGGCCTGTAACACAAGCACAAGTCGCTGTAGACGCCTGTAACACAAACACAAGTCGTTGTGGACGTCTGTAACATAAACACAAGTTGTTGTACACGCCTGTAACACAAACACAAGTCGCTGTAGAGGCCTGTAACATAAACACAAGTCGCTGTAGACGCCTGTAACATAAACACAAGTCGTTGTAGACGCCTGTAACACAAACACAAGGCGTTGTAGACGCCTGTAACATAAACACAAGTCGTTGTAGACGCCTGTAACACAAACCCAAGTCGTTGTAGACGCCTGTAACACAAACACAAGTCGCTGTAGACGCCTGTAACATAAACACAAGTCGTTGTAGACACCTGTAACACAAACACAAGTCGTTGTAGACGCCTGTAACACAAACACAAGTCGTTGTAGAGGCCTGTAACACAAACACAAGTCGTTGTAGACGCCTGTAACACAAACACAAGTCGTTGTAGACGCCTGTAACACAAACACAAGTCGTTGTAGACGCCTGTAACACAAACACAAGTCGTTGTAGACGCCTGTAACACAAACACAAGTCGTTGTAGACGCCTGTAACACAAACACAAGTCGTTGTAGACGCCTGTAACACAAACACAAGACGTTGTAGACGCCTGTAACACAAACACAAGACGTTGTAGACGCCTGTAACACAAACACAAGTCGTTGTAGACGCCTGTAACACTAATACAAGTCGTTGAGGGCGCCTGTAACGCTCCTCAGTACGTACCGCTAGAGTAGAGCTGGAAGGACTCATGGCTGGCGTCAATGGCCACGGAGATGGGGCCCACGGTGGCCGATGTCTCCTCGATCTACCCCCCCCCCCACCTCACCCCCCATCCCCCCCCCCAGGACGTACCGCTAGAGTAGAGCTGGAAGGACTCGTGGCTGGCGTCAATGGCCACGGAGATGGGGCCCACGGTGGCCGATGCCTCCTTGAGCTTCTCCTCATCACCCTCGGGCAGGTCCGTGTAGCCCACGTCGTGCCCCTCGGCGCACTTAGTACGGAAGTGGCACTTGCCATCCTGCAACAACAAGAACGAGGATATGGTGTACGTGGGAGACGGTGTACGTCGGAAAAACACACCCCTTTGTCTTCACAGCACGCACCTGTATGCCTGACGTCATCACAGTTCACACATGTATATCTGACGTCATCACAGCGCACACCTGTATGCCTGACGTCATCACACTGCACACCTGTATGCCTGACGTCATCACAGCGCACACCTGTATGCCTGACGTAATCACAGCGTACACCTGTATGCCTGACGTCATCACACTGCACACCTGTATGCCTGACGTCATCACAGCGCACACCTGTATGCCTGACGTAATCACAGCGTACACCTGTATGCCTGACGTCATCACAGCGCACACCTGTATGCCTGACGTCATCACACTGCACACCTGTATGCCTGACGTCATCACAGCGCACACCTGTATGCCTGACGTAATCACAGCGTACACCTGTATGCCTGACGTCATCACAGCGCACACCTGTATGCTTGATGTCTTCCCTTCACGGAATACTTTATATGATCAAGTGAAACCGAGACAAACGGAAAAGAGAAAAAAAACAGACTTAAAAAGAGAAAGTTAAACGCAGAAGATGACTGCAAATTTGTTTCCCGCATCAGCCACTGCCCCCCACCCCACCCCACCTCCCCCCACCCACCCCCTTCCAATCCTCTCCTGTCAGGCCACGTCACTATTTCAGTCCTCTATTTCAGTGTCTTTGCAGGCTACCAGTGCAAACCACTAATATTCAGCGATGAACACATGCACAAATTTTCTCTATCACAACTTAGTTCCGGGTAGCGTTAGAGGATGAAAACATGAAATGTAAACATGGAATGTAAACATTCTAAGACAATCAAACTCAGTCCTCACTACAAATGCCGCAAAGTACCCAGTGGGGATCTCGCCTCTGGGCCGCTTATAAAATAATACAAGCTTTTCAACATAAGCCAGGGCTCTAATTGAACTTTTTTTTTCGACACCTTCCCGGTCTGGCAGGCCCGTTAAGGGATCCGCCTGCCCGACCACTGAACTCCTCCACCTATTTTCAAGCCCTGCTACGCTGTTTTTTTTTCAGCTGGTGTCGAGTCATAAGGACAGAGTGCGATAAACACGCCCATCCTATCAGCTGAATACTTGTACAAAATCATACACGATGCGAAACCTTTCCAAGAATTAACAAGCTGCGTGGGAATACAAAGTGGCAGCCGTCATTGTACAAAAGAAATACTTCTTATGGCAAAGGCCTTCCAAGTAAAACGCACTTTATCTAAAATGCAAGTCACTGTGGTGTAATTGACGCGGCTATAAATAGCCCCAGAAATGAAATCCGTTGTTCAAGGGTTGTGATACTCGTGGCTCAAGTTACACACCAAGCCTACATGGTGTCCTATATAGCCTACCGGAAAACAAAACATAAGACTTAAAAAAAGCCAAGATTGCAATGGATGCTCTGTTGGAGTTTATTGACTATTTAAAATGAGAAGCAAGGGGCCGTATTCACAAAAGTGAAATGTATAGTTAACGAATTTCATTAACGGCTTCTGTAGCTAAGAGAACTCCTTAACGTTAATTAATAAATTTTCTTGTCATGTTAAAACATATTCTTGGGAGAACTGTTTGTTTAGGTTTACCCACATCTGATGATTTTACTTGTGCGGTCTGCAGTTAACTGCACAATTAATTTTTGTGACTACCGGAGCAGATGTCTATTGAGGTAGGACTGATAGGCTGATATAAAGCCCTTATCACGAGAAGGATTACGCCTACACAAAAATGATACATCGCTTTAAACCTCAAACAAGGCAAATGAAAATAACATCACATGCCTTTTTACTGATAACAATGACGACACATTTATTTTTTCTTTGTCATCAAAGCCGCATTATACAAGTCACATGACTTAAGCCACATTACACAAGTCACATGACTTAAGCCGCAGTTACACAACTCACATGACGGGTTTCACTTTACATTTAAAATCACACTGAAAAGAAAAAAAAACAACAATGGTATGTGCGTAGCCGTGAGGCGATTGGTTTAAGAAAACACCAGCTGTTTTAGAGCTGCACATGATTCCGAGTCATGAAAGGATTTTCAGAAGAAAGCGCATAAAGATTTTCCGAAGAAAGCACATCAAATAGTTTTCATGTGCTTCGAAACAGTGTTCAATGAGTCGCCGAAATTATATTCTCAATTCCGAAACTATTTAGCTATTCTCAGGACAATTTGCCTGAGAAAACTCAACTGTGTAACTTACAACCAAGAGATTAAACTATTATATAGCTGTCAAATCACATAAACTGAAAGATGTCACCGATTAAGGCATTTTGCCATTTCTCCCTCTTTTACAAAGGAAATTCCGTAACTAGAGCATACGCTTACAGCCCCCCCCCCCCCCCACCCTCCCCCCTGCCGTTATATGACCGTAAACCCATCCGTGATCTGAGGTTCACTCTGGACAAAGTTATAGGCCCGGGCCGATATAATCGGTCTTGGCCAAATTTGTCGAATATCCCGTCCCCCCTCCCCCAAAAGCTTATAGATGCAATCCAAACATGACAGGGCGGAAGTCCAAGCAATGCGACCCCTAATGTGACACGTAATGGGTGCGCACTATTCTAAGTTAAATATGGGTTTTTGGTGGGAGTCCTGATTTTCCAACTTGCGTGTACCTGCTTGCCCCCCTCCCCCCCACCCTCTTCCTTCCCGACGCCAACTACTCCGCCCATAACATACACGCTTCGCTTACGCTGAAACAGGCAGGAGTATTGTTTAGGGAGCAGGTGAGGACTCTTGTGAACCCGCAAAAGAAAGAAAACCAGTGCAAGTTATTGTACTTCTCTTCTTCTCTCCCCCCCACCCACCTCCTATTTTCATTTTTTTTTTTCACTTGTAGAATCACACTAATTCCGTTGGCGATCGCCGCCAAAAACTAGTTTCTTCAACACTAGGTGGACATTTTGCTTCAAATCACAAAATAGTGCCAGAACGACTGGAGTCGGTGCTACCACGAACACCGGTAGCTAGAACAAAGAGCGGGTTACCTTGGCCTTGTACGGGTAGCACTTCTCCGTGAGTATTCCCACGAACACCGGTAGCTAGAACAAAGAGCGGGTTACCTTGGCCTTGTACGGGTAGCACTTCTCCGTGAGTATTCCCACGAACACCGGTAGCTAGAACAAAGAGCGGGTTACCTTGGCCTTGTACGGGTAGCACTTCTCCGTGAGTATTCCCACGAACACCGGTAGCTAGAACAAAGAGCGGGTTACCTTGGCCTTGTACGGGTAGCACTTCTCCGTGAGTATTCCCACGAACACCGGTAGCTAGAACAAAGAGCGGGTTACCTTGGCCTTGTACGGGTAGCACTTCTCCGTGAGTATTCCCACGAACACCGGTAGCTAGAACAAAGAGCGGGTTACCTTGGCCTTGTACGGGTAGCACTTCTCCGTGAGTATTCCCACGAACACCGGTAGCTAGAACAAAGAGCGGGTTACCTTGGCCTTGTACGGGTAGCACTTCTCCGTGAGTATTCCCACGAACACCGGTAGCTAGAACAAAGAGCGGGTTACCTTGGCCTTGTACGGGTAGCACTTCTCCGTGAGTATTCCCACGAACACCGGTAGCTAGAACAAAGAGCGGGTTACCTTGGCCTTGTACGGGTAGCACTTCTCCGTGAGTATTCCCACGAACACCGGTAGCTAGAACAAAGAGCGGGTTACCTTGGCCTTGTACGGGTAGCACTTCTCCGTGAGTATTCCCACGAACACCGGTAGCTGGAACAAAGAGCGGGTTACCTTGGCCTTGTACGGGTAGCACTTCTCCGTGAGTATTCCCACGAACACCGGTAGCTAGAACAAAGAGCGGGTTACCTTGGCCTTGTACGGGTAGCACTTCTCTGTGAGTATTCCCACGAACACCGGTAGCTAGAACAAAGAGCGGGTTACCTTGGCCTTGTACGGGTAGCACTTCTCCGTGAGTATTCCCACGAACACCGGTAGCTAGAACAAAGAGCGGGTTACCTTGGCCTTGTACGGGTAGCACTTCTCCGTGAGTATTCCCACGAACACCGGTAGCTAGAACAAAGAGCGGGTTACCTTGGCCTTGTACGGGTAGCACTTCTCCGTGTCCAGTCCGTCGTTGTCCTTGATATACTGGAAGGCGTTGTCCATCAGGCCGCCATTGCAGCCGTCATTGCCCCACTTCTCCGAGCAGTCCACCAGGTTCTGCTCACTGAGGGACACCAGCTGGCCAGTCTTCCTGAACATCTGGCCCTCCAGCGACCCAGTCTACAAAACATGAGGGGTGCTGCACCATGCACTGAACATCAACGTGTTTGAATATAGAATATTGCTCATAAACTTAAAAGAATCATACATATAAACGACCCGCACTCGGGTCGTGAAATCAGAACAAGCAATTTAGCGGAGACCCAAACCCGAATCGCTTGCAGCAAAATTGAAAATTGCCAAAAAACAAAAACAAAAAAAAATTTACGGCATTCGTTAAAAACTTTTCAGCCACTGCACCGAATGGTGGCCACACACTCACCGCGCTGAACGACCAGCAGGAGCCGCACTGGCCCTGGTTTTTCACGGGCGTGACGTAGCCTTTCGTCCTCCAGTCGACGGTGTCCGGCAGTGTGACGGCCACCAGTGGCGACATGTACGTGGCCTTGTCGTGCAGTAGGCTCTTGTTGCCGCCGCTGTAGCCGTTCATGATGCCCACAAATTCGCGGTGTTCCTGCAGTGCACACCGGTAGTGTACAGCAACACGGGTTATAACGCATACGACACAACGTACAGCAACACACCGGTAGTGTACGACAACACGGGTTATAACCAATACGACACAACGTACAGCAACACACCAGTAGTGTACAACAACACGGGTTATAACCACTACGACACAACGTACAGCAACACACCAGTAGTGTACAACAACACGGGTTATATCCAATACGACACAACATACAGCAACAAACCAGTAGTGTACAGCAACACGGGTTATAACGAATACGATACAACGTACAGCAACACACCGGTAGTGTCCAGTAACACGGACTATAAACAATACAATACGGTACAGCAACACAGCGGTAGTGTACAAAAACACAGGTTAGAAACAATACAACAGCACCCACAAAACACCAATGGTGTACAATAACAGGGGTTCCAATCGAAACAGCCCAGACTGAGGGAGGTGGGAATCCGGTGAGTCTGTCTTTGTGAGAAATGTTTTTGAAAAAGTACTTCACAATTTTTCGTCCATTTTCTGTTTTGTCAAAAAACGGCCACATCCTCAAACCTTTCATATAAGATTTTTTTCAAAAATAAACAGCACAACTTTAATTTTCTTTTAAAAATCGTGAGATTTTTACATACAAGGTCAGCGTATTCGTTCTCGCCAAGCTTGTAGCTTCTCAATCCCTTGTCAAAGAGGTAGTTGTGTAACTGGATCTTTTTCAGATTCGTCTCGTAAATCTTCCTCCTCATCTCATCCTCTTCGGGTTCATAGTTTTTATCTACAACGCAAAAAGATCCCACGATCTCAAAAGTCTCCCGCAACAGCTGAACTGCCAGCTGCAGCAACGATGCAAACAAAGGCACCAGTTAGCTTCATTTACCTTTATTAAATTTTCAAGTTTGTTTCAGGAATACAGCAGGAAATCACAGAGCCGTAAAAAGTGTCGTGTACTTACTGTGAGTGGTCTTGAATGCTGCCCATTTGGACTGAACAAGTCCGTCGTCTCCGTACGGCTGGAATCTAAGTGAGTCATCAACCTCATTTGCGTCAGTTAGTTTCGTCCACGTTTGTGGCCCGCAGTACACCGCCGAGACCAGGGCAAACAACAGGCTTAGCTTCAACATGTCTGCCGTGTAACTCCCTGTGACAGACAAAAATAATCTCAAACTCTCTATGACAGACAAAAATAATCTCAAACTCCCTGTGACAGACAAAAATAATCTCAAACTTCCTATGACAGACAAACATAATCTCAAACTCCCCATGACAGACAAAAATAACCTCAAACCCCCCATGACAGACAAAAATAACCTCAAACTCTCTATGACAGACAAAAATAACCTAAAACTCTCCATAACAGACAAAAATAACCTCAAGCTCTCTATGACAGACAAAAATAACCTCAAACTCCCCATAACAGACAAAAATACCCTCGAACTCCCCATAACAGACAAAAATAACCTCAAACTCCCCATAACAGACAAAAATAACCTCAAACTCTCCATGACAGACAAAAATAACCTCAAACTCCCCATGACAGACAAAAATAACCTCATAACACAAATCACAGAAAGGCACGACTTAAGTTTTAACCAAATAAGCCAAATCACACTTTGGGCGTTCCCAATAAAAATGCGCAAAAATTCTGTTTCGAATAAAAATAACCGGGTAAAAATGAAAAAAATGAGATTTCGTCTAAATATCAAATTTCTCTTGCACCAAAGAGCAATCGGATTTTAACACCCCGCATGCTATTTTAAAATTTATTAATTAAAAGTTTTAACAAATAGTTTCAAGTTTCAATTTCTTTTATGTTCCAAATATAAGCTGTTTTTTGCGATATTTCTTCTATATTTTTCTCTCATTTCTTTCATTTTTAAGCCGGTTCCATAGCAGTCGAAATTCAGTATTCTTGCGCATTTTATTCGAAACACCCAAAGTGTGATTTGGCTTATAAAGAATATACGAGCCCAAAGGGTTGTCAAACTTGCACCTGTTTTATTCGCTGGAATAGGAATGCAACATTTTGTTGTCATCAATCATGATCTACCAATTTTATTTTCTCCTTCTCATGATAAGCCCTCATCTGAGTTTTTACGAATAATTTTACACATTATACGAAATTTGTGAATGTTTCTAGTACAGGGGAGCTTTGTTATTTTCTCGTTTTTTCTATGATTTTCTTGTACGTTTAATCTAAGATGTTGGAGTCCAAATGCCAGAACTCTTCGGTAGAATTCAAAATGCGAATCAACTTTACTCGTAGCCGCGAAAATCAGCTGATCTAGCTACATCACGCAAATTATTTCAAGAATGGCTTGTTTGATTAAATAGTCAAATGCATTAATTCAATGTACGTTTAGTCAGAGTTGTTCAGTGGCTGTCAAAATCTATTATTGATATTACACGTGTCATCAACCGTCAAAAACTGTCAAGAACTATCGCCTAGTAAGTGATTACATAATTATTTCACATATTTTCAATCATCACTACATACAAAATGGCATGACAATTAGGAGCAATGTCAACAGATTCATTCTTTGTTTCCGCGCAGCATTCTCGATCAATTTAATTAGCACGCTTGTGATCGCACAATCTTCATTGTGCGTATTTCTTTTTATCATCAGAAATGTTGCCAAATCAAATCCTTAGATCTACCACCGTTATGCATTTTGATGTGTTTACCAAAAATATTCAACTGCACACGACCCAGTTTTAATTACAAGGCAAGGAACATTCAAATTGACCAGCACATCGTAATTGGTTATTTTACAAACTCGGCTGTTGGCTGATGAAAATTATTATGACCCATTATAACAATGTAAGTGAATGGCATGGCTTAAAGTTTGTAAATAAACATGGAACTACCGCCGCAAACGCTGCTGTCGCATTAAAAGAACACATTTTCAGTTTTGCCAATTACGATGTGCTGTTCAATTTTATGTTTCTCTCCTTGTAAAATTTGTTGTAAATTATTATGTACGTTCAACTCCTGAATAAGAAATGTAGCAGCAATCAAAAATTGCAGTGGTTTTTATACGCTGTTGGGCTAAATGTTATATAACGACAGCAGAATATTGATACTCGCAGCTATTATGCGCGCATAAACTATGATTTGGAAGACACGACAAAACAAACACACGGCAAACAACACGGCAGGCATCATGTCACCGCGTAGCTAGCGTTATCATCTGCAACTCGCAATTTCTTTATTTTAACGACGTACATATTTTAGGCCACGTGTTAAGCTTGTAACGCCACGATGCGTAATTACCGTGGAGATAAGTAATCAGTTATCGACAGTATCTGACAATTGCTCTGCCAAAAAGTGACTTTGATGTGACAGATTAAACCAATATCCACCGTCAAAAACTCCAACTCTGCGTTTTGTGAATACGGCCACTGGAGAAAAATATTTTATGAAGTGAATACACCTTATCACACTTCAGTTGTTTAAAACATACTCCGCAAGAATTTTTAATTTCGACTCCAGGGGAACCCGGCAATAATAAAAGTAATAATAAAAGAGACATCGCACAAACAGCTCGTACTTGGAACATTAAAAGAAATAAATTTAAAACCATTGATTAAAACTTTTAATATGTTTTTAAAATAGTGTACGGGTTGTTAGAAACATGATTGCTCTGTGCTGCAGAGAAATTCGGCATTTAGGCGAAATTTCTCTGTCATTTCTTTCAATGTTAACCCGGTTACGCGCTCGTATTTTGTAGTAAAACGCAGAATATTTATTCGGAACTACCAAAGTGTGATTTGGTTTATTCACTGTAACGACTGCATGTCATAAAATTAGTATATAATGACCAACCTTTATAAATTCGGATAAGTTCTTCCTTCAACAGTTCAACTGCAAATACAATGCTTATCTCTCAGTGTTTGTGTACTTTCTCTTCGAAAAAAAAAAATGGTCATGTGAGTCACGCTTTTGTTTATCACATGACTTATCATATGACAATTCTTCACTCTCCCTCCAGAAATTGGCTGGTTTCCAAGGCAAAATTCTGAGCATGCCCGTTTACATCTTTTTGCTGATAGATAAGAAAAACTGAATCCAGAAGCCAGTAGAAAAAGCCTAAAGCTAGCCAAAAAATAAGAAATAAACTATATATTCGCGATTAAGACATATTGGATCAAAACGAAGAATACAATGGACAAACATATGAAATTGTAATACTTGGTTACAAAAACAAAACAAACACAAACTAAATACGCATGTTTAAAGCACATCAAAACCTAAATTTGCTTATCAACGTCGCTTGCCGGCCTTACCAAAATCCGAAACTTTTGCTTTTAATAGCCACATAAAAAGTGATAACAACTGATAGGTTTTTCTTCAACTGGGTGTTTTGAACGACGGATTTGGTCAAAGTGTCTTCTCCAGATTGAATTGTCAACCAAAACTTCATACATTCACGTTCCGTTTTTTACGAAATAACTGCAAATGTTCATTTTTCGTGCTTTTGCTGATAGTGCTTTTGCTGACAAGCACTTCATCATCCACACTAAAAGAACGGCGCTGAAATTCGCCTTTGGTGTTTAATTTCTGTAAATAATGTCACGCAAATTGGGTTTTGCCACATCCAGCCTTGTTTTGATTTCACGTCCTAGGAGTAACAATGCCGGGGTCTCGTCGGTAATTGCGTTTTTAGTTGAGCGATACATCAGTAGAAATTTGGTTACTTTCTTGTGCATGGAACGAGGCTCGAGTTTCATCGATTTGAGACTGGATTTAAGACTCTGAACCATACGCTCTTCTAAGCCGTTTCAAGAGGGTTTAAAAGGGCTTGTTGTTTGTGAATAATTCCATGGAGTTTCAGAAATGTCTGGAAAGCTTTTAAATGGAATATGGTACCATTGTCTGTACAGATAACAGCACAAATTCCGAAGACGCTAAACAGTTCTTGAAGTACTTTGACGATTTCCGGAGCAGTGATTTTTTTCCATGATCCATCTAGAGTGTGCGTCGACTATTATGATGAACACATGGTCTTGAAAAGGTCCTACGAAATCAATGTGGATCCTTTTCCATGGATGACTTGGCCATTCCCAGCAGTGAACTGTAGCTCTTGTTGGAGTTTGCTTACCTCTAAGCAATGTGGGCACATTTTCACTTGCGTTTCGATATCTCTGTCGATACTGGGATACCAAATGCACGATCTAGCCACCATACCGGGATGGGCACCATGGAGTTCTCCGGAACTTTTCCGGAATAACAACTCTGTTTGTGAGGAGGCTTGTGAGACACTTGTACATGCGCTGATATCATCACGCTTCGGCTATGGAAATGCTATATTGTACGGCCTTTCACAATGTCGTCATAATAAATTACAAAGAATACAGAACATTGCTGCTCGTCTCGTTACTAATGGAGGCAAATTCGATCATATAACACCAGTTCTGAAGTCGTTACATTGACTGCCTGTTTCATTAAGAATTCAGTTCAAAATCCTGCTATTTACGTTTCGCACAATTCAAGGAACAGCTCCCGCGTACATTACTGAATTACTGACACCCTACTTTCCAAATAGAACCCTGCCAGCCACTGCTTGCTGGTGGTACCCAAGTCGCCGACAAAAACCTACGGAGACCGAGCTTTCTCAGACAGTGCGCCTCGTTGTAAAAAGAAACTGAAAACTGTTTTATTTGCTTATCTGTTATTTTTTTCCTAGTCATATGTTTTTTTGTCTTATTTTATAAATTTAAAATTATTTTCTATTCGTGTACCGTGTCTTAGAATATTTATTATATTAAAGCACATTAAATCTCGTTTACATTTACATTTACATTTTATGTTTTCAATCAGCAGACACTGTTATGAAATGAAAAATTCTGATTCTTGTGAATGATAAGAGGAAAGATTTTCTTTAACTTTTGCGGGCCAGTAATTTCTTGTAAATTCGTAAACTCGTGACTCGTCATAGTGCAGTCAAAGCGGCAATTTCGGATCATAATAGGCTAAAACGAGATCGGATGTGATGAAATCTTTCATTTTTTCGTTTTCTAGAAGGCCGTTTTGCATGAGTCTGTTTATAGCAATTTCTGATTTTGTTGAGCAGCTGATACAAGGGATGCAGTATTGTAGACTTGCTGGGTAGGAAGCGGTGGTACCAGTTAACCAAGGCGACACAGATTCGTAATTCAGAAGCATTTCTTGCAGCTGGCGCATCTGTAACTGCTTTGATTTTGGAATCGAGCTTGTGGATTCCGTCTTTGTCGACAATATGGACACAAAATTCAATGGAATCTTTGAAAAACTCACATTTGTTGGGTTGACTTTGAGGCCGTATTCGATTAATCGTTAAAAGACTTTCTCGAGGGTACGTAGATAATCGTTATCGTCTGAACCGGTGAATATCATATCGTCAAAATACAATGCACGTTTTGGATACCATTTAAAACTTGTTCAATTCCACGTTGGCAAATAGATGCAGCTCGGGAAATACCATATGCCAGGCGGTTGAAACAAAAAGTTCTTTCTGGGTGTTGATAGTCAGGTATTTTCTCGATTCCTCGTCCTCTACCATTTGAAGATATACCGTTTTGAGGTCTATCTTTGAAACTTTCTATCCACCTGTCAATGTTGCAAACATGCGCTCAGTCGTAGGCCATGTGTACGAGTCAACATTGTTCTGTGGTTTGACAGTGACCTTAAAATCGCCACATATCCTGACAGAACCGTCTTTCTTCAGATTTAGGACAACGAGTGCAGTCCAATCCCTCTATTTTACCGGTGAAAGGATTCCTTTACTCATCATGTTGTTCAGTTCCTTTTCGACCTTGTCCTTCGTTTCAAATGGGACCTGTCTGGGTCTGCAAAATTTAGGTGTAGCTCCTTTCTTGAGGTGCAACTTCGCAGTTATTCCTTTCAGCTCAACTAAGTCTTTGCCGAAACATTCACTGTACTTTTCCAGAAAACTTCTTCCCGCCTTGAATCATCCGTATGGACTTGATTTCGTGCCAGTTTAACTTGACGTGTCGGAACCAATCTCCATCGAACAAAGGTGGACCTCCTCCGTAAAGAATATACAGCCGCAAACGATGTTCCTTACTTTCGTGTTCCACCAGAACATACACGTATCCTTCTGGCCTTACACATTCTCCAGTATAAGTCTTCAAAAGAACGTTTGTTCTCCGCAGCCGTAATTTACCAAGATGGCGCTAATAATCCCTTTCTTTTCGATATTATCGAAAGCACAGATCCCGTATCAAGCTCCATCTTGATAACTTTACCGTTTATTTTAGGACTGATCGTTGTTTATGCACATTTCTTCTCGCTAGTGTTGCTTACATCTCAAACAACTTCCATATAACCAAGATCTGAACAGGAAATGCTGTCGCCATTAGATTCCTCACTTTCGGTGGTCAATTCCTCGTCGTCACCATAGAAAACTTTCTTCATTGGTTTTCCCTTCTTAATCTGTTCTGTTCCTTTCTTTTTGCTTCCAGAAGATGACTTTCCGCATTTCTTCACCTTGCATCTTCCTCTTTATCTGGTCTTTCTTACCGCAGTTGTGGCATTTCTTGTCCTTAAACGGCAATCATCGGGACTATGGCCATTCCTACCACACCTGAAAAAACGGTTTCAGCTGTAATCAGCAACTTGTTAACACTTGCCGATGCTCCTTGGATCTTTGAAACATTCTTCATAGCCAATTCCATGATGATGGCTATCTCTTTGGCCTTCTGGTAGATTAACTTCTTTTCCGATAACAATCTTTACAGGACATTTTCTTTCGCTATACCACATACCAGTTGATCTCTGAGATGTTCTGCCAGACGCTCGCCGAATTCACAATGCTCATTCAACTTCTGGAGGACGCCCATGTAATCTGCCACCGACTCTCCCGTTTGTTGTGGACGCTTGTAGAACCGGTTTCCCTCTGCTATCACGTTGGGCCTGGGACTGAGATGCTTCTGCAGCAACTCATCAATTTGCTCGAACGTCTTTATCGATGGCTTGTCCGGTGAACACAAGCTATGTAGCAAGGAATAGATTTTCCCGCCAATCAGACTAAGAGTCACAGCAGCTTTTTTTCTCATCGGCCATGACGTTAGCGATGAAATACTGCTCTAGCCTCTCTTTGCACAGCTCCCAGTCAACAGGAGTCTCGTCAAAGGGCTCCAGTCGTCCGAACAGTAAAGCCATAATTCAGCGGTCAACTTTAGCAAACACTCACTTTTCCATTATCTTCGGCACTATCCTCTGCGTCTTACTTCCTCACCAGATCTTTATAACCTCCTTGGTAAACCGCAACACAATTTGCTCGTCGCCATTTGTTCTGTATGTGGTCACGTGGAAACACTTCATAATGGAATCCATTCACGCTTTTTTAAAATGACCATTCCCGAACGCTGGAAGTTCGACTTACGTGTATAACCCTAAGGCGCGTGAGTTTTTCAAGGCTTCTATCGACTTCTGTGCCCTTTCTGTGGATAGGCACGGAATTGACAAAAAAATGTCATGATTAAGGCAACAATTGAAGCACCCGCCCAGAGAAAGGTATCGGAATTGTCAACCATTGTCATCGTTTTTTGTCAAATTTTTCTGCATCCTCTGCTTCAGTTCTTTCATAAGGACTTCAATGTGCCGACGGAAGTGAGCGAACAATCAGTTTTGTCTTGAGAACTCCAAAAAGCAACAGCAAATTATTCCCAGATTGATAGAAAAGCTCTCAGCATAATTTTGAGTATCAAGAACTCCAACATGTATTTATTCGGCTGTTAATCTCGCCCGTCACCGATTAAACGTGCTTCTTTCCATTTTAGCCACAAATACCGATTCAAGAATGTAACGATACTCCATTTCTCTTTCTAGATATACTTGTGAGCTTGAACACCGAAAGGCCAGTGATCACGCCAATGCTGATGGTTCGAATAGACTGCCTCCTCCCGGAAAGCAAAAGAGTTCATTTGAAGAAAACGTGGCAGCTTACGCTTCGCTTTTAGATAATTTTCCCATATGCTTCAAACAGACTACAAGGCTACGAGAAAAGATCCAGTTTTGTTCACAACTTTACCAATCCACCTCGAATAGATGGCTTAACACAGTCGACCCAATGCTATCATCCTACCATTCACACTGATCGGAGAATGTTTTCTGCTGGTGAATAAAAATAGTCAATACAGGGAAATTCCAGACTACATTTTTGAAAGAGTTTCGCAGCTCCTAGATTGGTATGGTACAATGACGAAATTTGTAAGATCTTACATCTTGTGCCCTAACATTAACAAAGATATTGGATTTCAGGTGAAACAGCTCATTCCATGTTTGGATTTTAGGATACCACCGGCCAAAGCTACAGTTTACCCTCAGGAATGACGAAATCAACCTTGGAAAAGAATGCACATCGATTTGGCCTGTGATGTTTTGTGTAGTTCAGTTTGATTAAGTTATTTCATAGTAACTGATGTTATTTTATTTATTGGAATAATAATTAATATTTTTTCGTTACTGTAATGTGGATGCAGTGTTTATTACAGATTGCAGTAAAGTTAAATTTGCGGTAAAAGTTACACTTTAAGTGATTGAAAACAAATTTTCGAGTCGTAATTTAGCGTGGTAAATATAATCATTTTAAATATTAAGTAAACCTTGCTTTTAAATGCTCACTCTCTCAGTAAAGAATTAAAATTTAAGGATAACGTTCACCTAGCAACAAAATTTTAAAATCTTTCGGATCTATCAAGCAACAACCCCATCAAGTTCGGATTGTCTTCGATGTTAAACGGCCAGGAAATTTTTAAACAAGCTTTTTACGTTATGGCATCAAACGCTTCCCTAGTAAGGCAACAGGCAATAGACTTGTAACACACACACACACACAGAGAGAGAGAGAGAGAGAGAGAGAGAGAGAGAGAGAGAGAGAGAGAGAGAGAGAGAGAGAGAGAGAGAGAGAGAGAGAGAGAGAGAGAAAGTATGAACAGTGCCTCCGTTTCCGAGAAAATGGCCAACTTCTCGTTGTTGAAATTGTCATTTCGAGATATCATCTTTTAAGTTCAGCGGGCTGCAGATACACCTATTTCTAACCGTTTTCGACATAATTTCCAACTTACCATTTTTGACATTGACTATGTCAAGGTCACCGAGGCATCTCTTACATAATGGTCTTTTATGCCCGAAAGGTAGAAAACAAGCTCAAAATCGCTCCATCTCTAACTGTTTTCGAGATAATCTTCAACTTCCGGTTTGTGACCTTGACTATGAACGAGAAGGTCACTGAGATACCTCTTAAATTCCGTATATTAGGTCGAAATGGATCGAAAATAAACTCAAAATCTGTCAGTGATTTTGCTATAAGTACCGTTATCGTTATTTTACCAAAATCAAACCAGTTTGGGCTACTCTTAAAACTTCATCATTTGAGCTGCAACAACATGGAATTCTTCACAAGTAAATAGAAACAGATGACAGGGGGGAGGGCGGCGAGGGCCGGGGAGAGTAATCACCGCCAGGGGGTAAAGACCGGGAGCTAAAGACTAGGGAGGTAATCACCGCTAGAGGATTAAGGCAGGAGGGGGATTAAGACCCGGGGAGGGGTTTACCTAGACTCGTTTTCGAGACAATGAACTACTTCCGATTTTCACATTGACCATGACCCAAGATGACAATGTCACCGAGGTCCCTCTGACGTATGGTCTTTAAGGCCCAAAAGGTCGAAAATAAGCTCAAAATCGCACTATCTCTAACCATTTTCGAGATAATGGTCAATATTCAGTCTTTGACCTTGACCATGACCGAGGAGGTCAAGGTCATCGAGGTATCTCTTACATATCGTCTTTTAGGCCCAAAGGGTCGAAAATAATAGGCCCAAAGGTACCTCTTGCATATTGTCTTTTGGGCCTAAGGGATCGAATATAAGCTCAAAATTTCTCTGTCTCTAACCGTTCTTTAGATAATTGCCCACTTCCGGTTTCTGACATTGACCATAACCGAGGAGGTCAAGATCACCGACTCATTTCTTACGTATGGTATTTTAGGTCCAAGATTTCAAAAATAAGCTCAAAATCGTGCTGTATCTCTATCGAGCCGTTTTCAAGTTAATGGTCAATCGTTCTTTAAGGTTATGGTAAAGAAAAAGTGCAGATTTCACGACGTTTAGTCATCCCCTATCAGTGAGCCAAATTCATCGTTCTACGTCAAATAGAGTAAGCTAAAACATTTTAAACTAGACCGTTTTCGCTACAGAGTAGCGAAAATCCACTTGGCGCCACAAAAATATGATTTTGAACTCGGAACTGACCATGAACAAGGAGTTGAAGGTTACCAAGATACCTCTTCCCTTATCTTTTTTAGCTCCAACAGGTCGAAAATAAGCTTAAAATCGCACTACCTCTAGCCGGTTTTGGAACTTTCATTTTTCGACATTGACCATGACCGAATGATCAAGATCACCGAAGTACCTCTTACATAACGCTTTTAAGCTGAAAGGGTCGAAGTAAGCTCAAAATAGATCTGTCTCTTCCCTTTTCAAGATAATGGCCAACATCATGTCTTTTAATGTCACCATGACCGAGGTGGTCAAGATCACCGAGGTATCGCTTACATATCGTCTCATAGGCCCAAAGGGTCGAAAATAAGCTCAAAATTGCTCTATTTCTAACCGTATTTGAGATAATGGCCCACTTCCGGTTTTTGACTTTGGCAATAGTCGAGGAGGCCAAGGTCACCTAGGTATCTCTTGCATATTGTCTTCTAGCACCATAGAGCGGAAAGTAAGATTAAAATCGCTCTATCTCTAACCGCTTTCGAGATTGTAAATTGTAATTGTAATTTTTTAATTGTAAACTACGTGCCTAAATGTATCAAATATTCAAAGACACGGTACAAACAATAGAATAATTTAAATAATATGAACCATTTAAAAACAGAAAATACCCAAAAATACAATGCAAATACTATAATTGAGACTAGATATACAACACAGATATGCCTAACTGAATAGAAAGGCTTTGATTTTTTTCTTGAACAATATGTGGTTTGTCTCTTTTCGAATTTCTGGTGGCAACGCATTCCACTTACGCGGTGCTGAACATAAAAATGCTCTGTCTTCACAGGGTTTTGTTTTGGTTTTTGGTACAACCAACAAGTTATCCATAGAGGCCTTGGGCAGTAGGGTTTCAGTAAATCAGATAGGTAGGAGGGAACTGATCCATGTATCTCTCTAAACGCCAGTAGCAAATTTTGAAGTCAATTCGTTGAACAATTGGTAACCAGTTGAGCACTTTGAGGATGGTTGTGACATGGTCGAATTTCTGGTGACCAGAAACTATACGCAGCGCGATATTTTGTGTCCGCTGTAGCTGATTAATTCGGTACTTTGGAAGACCGTTTAATATGGCACTTGCATAGTCTAGTCTTGAAGACACCAAGACATGAACTAATTTCTCACTAACGCATTCTGGGATATAAATCGACGTATGGACGGAATATTCCGTAGATGAAATAAGTATGTTTAGCGCTGTTGTGATACAGCGGCCCCCATTTATAACGAAATCGATTATAAAGAAACATCAGTTATAACGAACAAATTCGCTTGTCCCAACTTTTTTCCCATTAACTTCAATGCATACAATTTGTACTCTCTGATAATCGGTTATAACGAACACATTTTGGGCCAACGCTTTTTTTGAAGGCGTGAAAATCAGCAACGCACGCTGTGGGGTTCTATTGACACGCCTTACTTTACTAATCTTTAAGGAGTAGTCGCTGCGCTGTTAAGGCACATAGGGGCATCAAACGCTCATCCCCTGTACCACTAATACCTAATGTGAATTGCAATCGCTATTGTTGGCAGCTGATCTTCTCGCGTCACAGGTTGCTTGCAAACAATATTAAAGCATCTTGATTAAACAAAACTACCCAGATAACTAATGCCCCCACCCCTCCCTCGATCCCAAGAGCCATCACTATGTTGCACGATATTCGAAAGACACTGGGAATGTATGAAAATGCAGATCGTGCGATTGACAAGGTCAATGATGTCCTGAACGTTCTCAGTAGAAATCGTGCCGGTCAAACTAAGCAACAAACAATCGTCGACTTTTTTACGAAGTTGCCAGGGAGGTCTTGAAATAGATGAACTATTATAGCTAACTAAAAAGTAATAGCCAGTTAGTATTGTGAGTTAACAGTTGGTTCAGGATTTACTGAAGAAAATGTTAAATATTAATAATTTGTCCTGATTTTTTTATTTTGTTTTTGTTTCAGTGATTCGTTTCAACAAGGTACCGTATTTTAAATAAATAATTTACTGTATTTTAACAAATAATCAAAATACACTCCTAAAGTTTAAGCCCTACATGGGTACATTGAAACAAATGACCGTATAATCAGAAAATTAGGAAAATATCGGTTATAACGAATATCGGTTATAATGAACACTTTTGCCAGGTGAAAACAAACTTCGTTATAACCGGGTTCCACTGTACTTTTTTATCAATTGCCATGTACGTCAAATATGACGTCGATATTTTTGGCGCTACCCGCAGGCACATCTGTAGCTTCACCAATATTGATACTGTCGAGTTTCACTTTATTTTTGCAAGCCGGCGGGATAATTAATATTACCTCTGTTTTCGAATCGTTCAGTTTTAATTTATTTTTAGTCATCCACAGTCTGATTTCTTCAACACAATTAACTAGTCTGTTTTTTTGATATTGCGAGGTCACTGAAATGAGACGTAGTTTTGGGTGTCCACCGAGGAGGTCAAGGTCACCGAGGTATCTCTTACATATAGTCTTTTAGGCCCAAAAGGTTAAAAATAAGCTCGTTTTCTAAGCTCATGGTAAAAAATGCGGAGTTCACGACGTCTCACCACCCTCTACGAGTGAGCCAAGTTGCATCACTCTGTAGCAATTTGGAAAAAGCGAAACGCTGCAGTCAACTTCAAGTTCCAGACACATACTGTAATTGCTCTCATTGTAGGGAGTCGAGCGATTAATACGCCTATGCTGATAATCGTTACAGTACCTTTTACTGCGAAATAAAGCCTTTGCTTTCCTTTTAAAGGGCGTCAGTGGCAAAATTTCAATGTCTATTTTTACATATTAAATTTTACAATGTTTTCAAATTTTAAAACTCAATCTCCATTTTTGGATATAAAATGTAAATGAATTTCTAAACAAATTGAGCTGGACCAACTAGACGTGCCATACTATGTCTCTGCCAAATTTCTCCTTCCTAGTCTTAGCCGTCTCAGCGTAGTTCGCATGACAAAGTCTTGGTGGATAAAAGGAAACATGCGGAAACAGCTTACCGAGTCGTACGAAAGCAATTAACTAGGGGAATGAAAATCTTCAAGTGTAAAAAGCAATATATATGCTATCGCTCTCATTGCGGACAGTTGGACGATCAACATGCCTCTGCTGAAACCATATCATGTGCGTTAACTGCGTTTGCCTGGCAATTTCAATGTCTACTTTTGCCTGTAAAATGTCAATGAATTTCTACGAAAAATGAGCTGAATCAATTGGATATACTACACAATGTCTCTGCAAAATTTTGCTATCCTAGTCCTACACCGTCTTAGAGGAGTTCGCGTGAGAAGGTTTTCAAATTACAATGTCCGTTTTTGCTTATGAAATGTTAATGAATTTTTAAAAAATTGATTTGGACCAATTACACATGCTGAAATAGACCGTTTTCGCTACCGAGTAACAAAAATTACACTTGGGGTAAAAAAAAATACGATTCTGAACTCGGTCAGAACTGACCATGAACGAGGAGGTGAAGGACACCAAGCTAACCTCTTACTTATCTTCTCTTTTAGGCCCAAACGGCCAAAATAAGCTTAAAATAGTACTACTTCTAACCGCTTTTTGAACTTCGGCTCATCACCCTGAACCAAATTTTATCACCGAGGTACCCCTTACATATCGATAATAATATCAAAATTGCTCTATCTCTAACCGTTTTAGAGGTAATGGTAAACTTTCCGTTTTTCAACTTGACCATGACCGAGGAGGTCAAGGTCGCCGAGGTAATTCTTACATATCGTCTTTTAGGTCCAAAGCGTTGAAAATGAGCTCAAAACCGCTGTATCTCTAACCATTGTCGAGATAATGGCCATGACCATGTCGAGATAATGGCCATGGCCTCTATCAGGAAGCCAAATTTCATCTTTCCAAGTGAAATAACGTAACCTAAAAACAATTTCAAACAAGTCATCGTTGAAGGCGCAGACCCCAACCGGACACAATAATCAGTGACACGGGACCTAATAGCAGTACTACTTGCTGTTAATAGTTTCGGAGATCTCGCGTGGAAAGCACCTAAGTCTTATATTGCAGTTATCTCAAGAGATCACAATTTTTGACAAGTCGCCATTTTGGGCCGATTTGAAAAATAACACGACGTTTCACAACTTCAATATATGTGTTTTCACTGTGCAAGGTTACATATGCCTAGGGTGAATGGTTTCGGAGAACTTGTGTGGAAAGAAACAGCATCCAAAGTGTGACACACGGACGGACGAACAGAGGGCAATCCTATAGACCCAATCAGCATGCACACATAGGCTCTTAGCGCTCTCACTGTGTACAGTTGGGCGATCAATATGCCTATGCTGATATCGTCCCAGGTCCCTTAACTGCGCACTCAAAGCGTTTGCCCGCCTTATAAAGATGTGAATGGCAAAATGTCCATTTTTGCATATTAAATGTTAATGAATTTTTATAAATATTCCGCTGGGCCAACTACACATGCCACATCATGTCTGTGCCATGAGCTGGACCAACTAGACATGCTATACTATGTCTCTGCCAAATTTGGTCTTCCTCGCTATAGCAGTCTCAGAGGAGTTCGCGTGACAAGGTTTTGGTGAAAAAAAAACACTTCATTTTGGCGGAAACACTTCACTGAGTCGTAATAAAAGCAATAAACTAGGGGAATGAAAATCTTCAAGTGTAATTATGTCTGTGCCAAATTTGGTCTTCCTAGCCCTAGCCGTCTCAGAGGAGTTCGCGTGACAAGGTTTTGGTGACAAAAAAAAAAAAACACTTGATTTTGGCTGAAACACTTTACTGAGTCGTAATAAAGCAATAAACTAGTGGAATGAAAATCCTCAAGTGTAATTATGTATGTGCCAAATTTGGTCGTACTAGCCCTAGCCGTCTCAGAGGAGTTCGCGTGACAAGGCTTTCAAATTTCAAAAATTAATGTCCGTTTTTGCATGTAAAATGTCAATGAATTTCTAAAAAAATGAGCTGGACCAACTAGACATGCCATACTATGTCTCTGCCAAATTTGGTCCTCCTAGCCGTCTCAGAGGAGTTTGCGTGACAAGGTTTTAGGGAAACAAGTTTGTCCAAGGACAAAGTCCCAGCTTACGAAAAGCAATAAAAGCAATTCCAGCGTGCATGAGCAAGGGAATTGTCCTGAAAAATTGGGCTTCAAAAGATGAGACGGCAAAGAGCTAGCCCAATAATTAATTTAGCACCGGACCAGAACATAGATCGATAAATGCATACAAAGATTTCTTTCCCAGAAAAATGGGAAACAGATTTTTTGTATCTCTGGTAGACAGGATAGTCTGCCATAGATACCTTCAAACAACGCTCGCATTTCGGACCAGTGCGCATATTTATGTAACTTGCCTTGATGCGCGGTTCTTATTCAGACAAGTGCGCATGTTTATTTAATTTTGCGTAGATGCGCGGTTCCCATTTTGGAACAGTGCACATGTTTATTTAACTTCCGTTGATGTGCGGTTCGTATTTCTGACGAGGGCCCATGTTTTTTTTTTTTACCTTTTGTGGATGTGCGGTTCTTATTTCAGATCAGTGCGCACGTTTATTTACCTTGTGTTGATGTGCGGTTCTTATTTCGGATCAATGCGCATCTTTATTTACATTGTGTTGATGTGCGGTTCTTATTTCGGATCAGTGCGCATGTTTATTTACATTGTGTTGATGTGCGGTTCTTATTTCGGACCTATGCGCATGTTTATTTAATTTGCGTTGATGCGCAGTTCTTATTTTGAATAGTGCGCATGTTATTTAAGTTGCGTTAATGGGCAGTTCGCATTTCGACATAGTGCGCATATTTATTTAACTTGCGTTGATGCAAGGTGCTTATTTTGGTCCAGTGTGCTTGCTTATTTAGCTTGTGTTGCTGTGCGGTTCGCATTTCGGACCAGCGCGCATGTTTTTTTAACTTGTGTTGATGCGTGGTTCGCATTTTGGACCATTGCGCATATTTACTTAACTTGTGTTGATGATCGGTACTTATTTTGGACCGGTGCAAATGTTTATTTAACTTGCGTTGATACGCGGTGCTCATTTTAGACCAGTGCAAATGTTTATTTAACTTACGTTGGCGCGTAGTTCGCATTTCGAACCACTGCGTATGTTTATTTAACGTGCGTCGATGCGCGGTTCTTATTTCAGGCCAATGCGCATATTTCTTTAATTTGAGTTGATGCGCCGTTCTTATTCTGGACCAGTGCGCATGTTTATTTAAGTTGCGTTGATGCGCAGTTCATATTTTGAATAGTGCGCATGTTATTTAAGTTGCGTTAATGGGCAGTTCGCATTTCGAAATAGTGCGCATGTTTATTTAACTTGCGTTGATGCAAGGTGCTTATTTTGGTCCAGTGTGCTTGCTTATTTAGCTTGTGTTGCTGTGCGGTTCGCATTTCGGACCAGCGCGCATTTTTTTTTTAACTTGTGTTGATGCGTGGTTCGCATTTTGGACCATTGCGCATGTTTATTTAACTTGTGTTGATGATCGGTACTTATTTTGGACCGGTGCAAATGTTTATTTAACTTACGCTTATGTGCGGTTCGCAATTCGGACCAGTGTGCATGTTTATTTAATTTGCGTTGATATCCGGTTCGTATTTCGGACAAGTATACCTGTTTCTTTAGGTCGCGTTGATGCGCAGTTCGCATTTTGGGACAAGTGAGCAGGTTCATTTAACTTGCGTTGACGCGCGACTTGCGTTTCGGACCAGAACGCATGTTTATTTAAGTCCCGTCGATGCCCGACTCTTATGTCTATTCAACTTGCGTCGATTCATGACCCGATCGACTAGAAAAGCACAAGCCGTATGCACGACCCCTTAGGGATGCCTCACACCAAAAATAAATGACATCGAATCAAAATTGTAGGAGGAGATGCGTTTTGAAACAAAGTTTACAGCGAACTAACTAACTAACGGACGCCATCCGCAGACCGATAGGAATACCCCAGCTTACGTGTAACGTAAGCTGGGCTAATAAAAGGAATCATACGGAAACGAATTCAATGAACTAGTGAACTGAAAATCCCCAAGCGTAAAAAAAAAAAAAATACAGCCTGCAAAACCAGGATATCGAGGCATTGAAAAATTTGGTCCGGACCTCGCATTTCTCAAGTGAACATGCCACCCCTGTACCAAGCTGGCCCACACAACTTACGCTTGGAGACCGAACTTGTCATAGCATCATATGCGATTTTTTCCTGAAGTTTTGGCCAATATAGTAAAATGCGATTAAAAAAGACAAGCATCGTGGAAAAAGTGCCGGGAAACATTCCTGTCAAGCAATCACAACGGACTGGCAGGAAGAAAGGCGTTTGTTTGTTTTGTTTTTTTTTTTTTGTAATTTTTTCTGAAATTTGCTAGTTTTTACTGATGTTTTGTACATTTTGGTACGTTGGCTAAGCCAAATTACCTGATCCAAAACTGGGCAGTGACTGTATTCACAAAAGTCAACTGTACAGCTAACAGTTGTCGTCAACCGTTCGGTCAGCATCCAGAAATTTCTAAAGTTAATTTATCAATTTGTATTTCTACGGTTTAGCACATAAAGCCCACCTAAAACTTGTTAGGCTCATTTAGCTGGAACGGATGATGTCAGCTATCTGTTGTCGAGTCACCCGCGTAGAATCTTCTTGAACACGGCAGTAGTCACTCTCAAGAATAACAACGGCATTATTTTCACAGATTTATTGATAATTGCCCTTTTTCACTATTGAGAACTCCAACATAATAAATATCCGTAATGATCTCGTATTTTTATGTACAACTGAACAGGTGACACGAAACAATGTAAGCAGGGGGGCTTTTTTTTCTGGCACTTTGAACATCAGCTATGCCTTGAGGCTAAATGGGATAAAAGTAAAAAAAAAATCAACGTTAAAACACGAGCGTTAATTTTATCACAGATGGCCTGGCCATTACATGAAGTTATGTTGCCGTTCTGATATTTTCACTTATTTATACAAATAATTCTCAAAAGAAAAACTATTAGCGAAACAACACATGTTCACTTTCCATAACTGCTGTAGGTTGTGGCTGAAATCTCTTCTATATTTCCGTTTATTTGTGTTTATCACAAAATTACTGAATAGGGATTTTATATGTGAAGCCATATAACTTTGCACTTACACATAACTGACTATATTCTGATTTAAAAATAGAACACGTACGAAAAACATTGATAATACTATCATACATGATTCATTCTCCGTAAACAACCCCGCGTGAATACAGATATCACAGAGCACTGAAATTACAGAGGTGGAACAGCTATGAGTTACGAGGCGTAACACCTAAAATACAAGGTACGGGTCCTCGAAATCAATACAATAAATCATGCGAATAACATCTTTAAAATCGGCGTAGGTCTTCTTTTTTTTCTCGAGACTTCTCTTCTCTGATATATTTTTAAGTTGACGGGCGGGGTTGTTTGCAGAAAAACTCCAGTTCCCACTAACCCAAACGAACTGATTCTTACAAGCTTGTTTTTGGCGTAAAGAACACATTTTTTATGCTAAAACAAGATCGTGAACAAAACAAAAATCAGCAGGTTTACACGTCTCTGAAAATCCAGGCTTCTTCCTTCTCTCAGTTGTTGAAATATTAAATAAAAATAATTTGCTATGATAGAGTAAAATCTGTGTCTTTTCGGGTCTCAACGATGTAACCTAGAAACACTGATGCTGCATTCATTTTGCACTTGTACAGACGGGGGATATATCACAGGTGAGCCTTTACAAAATTCCCTGTCAGCAGATGCACATCTAGAGTAACGCAGCAGTCTTCAAAACAGGTAGCCTTACATGCACTGGCATCAGCACTTTAAAACCAAATATATTTCCTTTGAAAAAAGAATAACAGAACCATTTTCAACGAAAAAAAAAAAAACAAACAAAACTGAGATGTGTTGTTGTGCACGTTCGAAAATGGTCGCCAAAAGGAAATAAAAACCCAAGAATTGAAAAGAATTATGAAGTCTATTTGTGCCCGTGCGTCGTAACGTGTTAGTTGAGCATGCACGACTCGTACGTGGGGACCATGTATTTAATGTTGATGAAGGCGTCGTCACCGCCATGTCTCTCGAATGCCTCTAGCGTCTCCTGGATCAGATCGCCCACGTTCTCCCGCTTCTGCTGCCCGTAGTCTATGCCGTCCCCAGAGTTTACTGCAAAAAAGAACCACCAGGGAAAAGGGTTATGTACGATATATACCAGTACGTTACCTTTTTTTCGTTTACTTGATTGTTTAAAACTACTATTTATTTTATTAAAACCAGTGACAATCTTTTTGCTCTTCGTTTGCTAGACTTATTATATTACACCCCCCCCCCCCCCCTCCGAGATACAGGCCCATCAACACCACGCGATTTTTATACAAACATTAAACAAACCATCCCTTAGTACTATACATGTCAATGTAACTGCCCTTCCATCACACTTACAGTTCTTATTTTTGAATATATTTAGCACTGGCAGAATCTGTCTGTAGTAAGGAACCAGCGCCTCGCCCACCATGTCTGCAGAAACGACCAGATGCTGTAAGATTTTCAGTGTTGTGCAGATAATTTGTGAATCTCGCGTGCTCAATGCATCTGAAACGGGAAAGAGAAGAACTTCAATAACATGCCAAATAACAGCCACGGACAACGGAAATATATATACATATATAGACTAGACTTGCTCAGCGGAAAATAGCCGGATTCGTTATTCGTTGATCTGTCGCGGCAAGTCATAACCTAATCATAATTTCATAAAGAGGCACATCCGACAAGTACTTATTTAGCGCTGATGAAGAACTAATATTGTATTCAGTTGGATGAACAAAACAATCAACTTCTCAAGATTCAACTTGTAGCGCTATGCCAAAGAAGCATAAATTATATACACTTTTGAATGCACAGCCACGGAATTCCCTATCAAACTATCAAAATAATGATCATGTTGGAATTTTTTATTAATACGTGTTTAATAAATAATATTTCCAAGTGTACTCAAGAAACACACACACACAGAAACAGTGTTAAGTTCAGATTTCAAAATGTAGAACATACTTTTGATTGGAATAATAAGCTGTGGAATAACTGGTAAGATTTTTGATCCGCCATGCTCCAACATGTCGTGGACTCCTTGCCTTGCGAAGAACTCATATGGGTGGCTTATTTCACAAAGTCCATCAAAGAACAAAGGCAGGTAATGATGATAATCTAACTTTTCAATCTCCACCTGTTAAACACGCAAAAAAAAAATGAATGTTACCAGTAATAAGACATTTTGAAGGGTTGCCACACCAAACTTAGGGAAAGAGAGACTAAACGTTTCCAAGTGTTATTACAACGCAAGAAGGAAAAGTATACGACATTTTATGATACTGAACCAGAAACACACTGAAAAAGGGAAGATTTATACAAATCTTACACTGACACGTGAATAAATGAGACAGAACAAAGGTGCTGATTTTTTTTTTTTAATTCAAGAAAGAATTTTCAAGTGAAGCGGAAAAAAAGAAATCCCTTTCTAATGGATGCTGTAGCGACACAAGTACAGCACTTACTTTTTTTTTTTTTGTTTTGTTTTGTACAGAACCTATTATTTTGCAGTTTTTAAACAGTTTCTTCTCCAGAAAGCAATAATGAACACCCATACCTTCCACGCAATTTTGTTTCCTTTTGTGTCGTGTTCAAGAGCGATTGGAAAATCACCACGTTCATAAAATTTTCTAAAACTTGTAGGCTGAGCCGGTCTCTTTACAAATGCTCCTGCTTCTTTTGGCCCACCACTCTGTTAGAACGGTAAAAATAAACAGTGTTAGTTAATTTCAGCAATAAGCGAACGACACCCGGATATAAACAACGCGATGACAAGTTGATTATATTCCACTGACCCACTTTCCAGTTCAAATTTTGCATCGGTATATGGTGAGGCCGTGTTGAAATCGCGGTTTCTTTTTAGTGAAACTGTTTACGTGCACACACGCCGAGTCTCGAAAATAACGCACTTATCCCAGTTTCCAGCGTGCTAAAATATACCGAGGTTGAAAAATCAGGGACTGGACGCTCATTCATGTAGTTAGGGATACACGAAACCAAGACGGGTTAACCACCTGATCCATTTCCACATATGATTCAGATTCATTATTTTATTTTCAAACATATATCAGAATAAACTATATACGTAAATGAAATTTAAGCAATAATAAATATGAGGGAAAATTGGTCGCCTTTTTCAGTAATCGAACTTTAAACCGCGGAAAGTATACATCTGCAGACAGCGCGACACACAAAATAATTTGCTTAGACTCACATCGCCATATTTGTATATAAATATTTGTGTTTCTTCTTAAGTGTAAAACTTTACAATACTCCAAAGAATAAACTATTTCACTGAATTATTGTTGAGTACCTTTTTGAGTTTCTACCCTTAGACGAAACCTAATTTATCCCTAATCTTTCTGTGTGAATGCTTAAAGAGCATTGTGTTCCATGTCGATGGGCAGCATATATCGCGCCTCTTGTAGGCGACGAATATGGCAGTAACAGATCGAGGTGGAAATGGAACAATTCTAAATCCTGACAAAACTAAGATGGTAAGACGTTTTTTCTCAATTAAATGTAATGGCTGGCTTCAATAAAACAAGGGTTTCCTGAGAAATAATGTTTAGAGTTACCGTCCCATGTCGTTTTTTTTTTTTTAAGGATTTATCTGAAACTTGACAGACCTTCTATTTTCAGAATGGAGCTCCAATACTCTGTCCACGGCCTATCGGTCCATAATCTAATATTAACAAGGAAAATCACATAATTTAACTTCATGAGACAAAGTCAAATGATCAAACCTCTGTGGCTCCAACTTCAAACGGTCTGTGTTCAGCTGCTTTCTTGGTCTTTTTACCCTGTTTTAAAGGATCACATCTAACTGCAACTGCTGCCGCCATCGCTAAATATCAATTTAAACTATCTTGCAGCTCTGCAGACGAAATATTACGACCACGACCACTTCGATATATAAAGAAAATACAAGCGGCTTGTTTTTGGCTTGTTGTTGCCAAGATCCCTGAATACCCGTATGTTCACGGAAACACCCGAATCTCGTAACCTTGGCTATCGGCAACAGATTGGTAAAGGCTAGCTACCAAAGAATAAAATTTTAAAATCTGTCTCTCTCTTTTTTCCACTCAAAAATTGGAGATTTCTAATATCTCACCGACACTTCTTTAGAATGTTTTCGTTGTCAAATATGCGCTTACAAAAAATCGTCAGAGTGGAATAATTCCAATAGCCGTGGCTAGCTCTATATTAACTCCTTCTTTCTGCATTTTTTCAGGCAAGCATGGCTCGGCCCCGAAGGGAGATAACGTAAAAAAAATATATAAGGTTCTGCAATAAAATTTATTACTAATATTTTGAAATAAATGTCAAACTCAATTGTTCACTAAGACGGGTTTTGGAGAAGACCACAACAGTAACTCGCATTTCTCCTTTTTTTAAAATAAGGAAGTACTTACTCAAATACGTAGCATATTAGGAATCAGAGTAAATCATCGTTATTATTTAGAAAATAATGGGACAGAAAATGAGACACCCTAAAACTCATTTTCCTATCTCATAAAAAATACTAGAGACTATACTACAACATATATAATGATAACCCTAAACAACACTCCCATGGAGATTTTGAGCAGATTCTGCTATCTGGGCTTAACCACAACTGAGAGTGTAGTCCCAGACGAAGAAATCAACGTCAGAATCGGCAAGGCAGCTACATCCATCGGGAGACTCACTAAACGTGCATGAAAGAACCGAAAATCACAGTCAAAACAAAGATGATCATCTACCATGCATGCATTCTCAGTAAGCTTTCATACGGCAGCGAAACATGGACCAGTTACACCTACCAGGAACAGAAACTAAATAGTCGTCGCATCGGCCATGTTTGCTGCATGCAAGACGGCAGGATTCCAAAAGACCTGCTGTATGGAGAGATTGCTGATGCGAAACGTCCAGTGGCCTCCCCAAGCTCCGCTTCAAGGACGTATGCAAGCGTGACCTCCAAGACTTGGGCAGGCCAAATGACAAGTGGGAGACCATCGCCGGAGATCGAGTTACCTGGCGCTCTACCTTTCACGAAGGTGTCAAGCTCCACGACAGAAGATGGTTCGACCAACTGGCCAGGAAAGAGAAGAGGAGATGCAAAAGTCTTCCGCTGATTTCTGCGGATGTCCATTGTCTCACGTAGACGGACGGATGGCGACGTCGACGACGACGATACTACAACATGAAAATATACAAAATACACACATACGTCAAAACAGGACAGTGTTTGCTATTCAAGTGTTCTCGTAACCACACACAAAAAGCAATATTTGTATATAGCTGTATTCCATACAGAATACAATAAGGCGCGCTGGTTCTATGTTTTCAATGTTGTGTATCTTAATGGCTTTGTGCTTATGGGGTTTTTGATTTTGTCTCCCTACGATATGCATTGAGCTTGAGACCACATTTTCCACTGGCATTTTCAGATATATGCATTGTTATATGTTTTCTTCCGGTTCACTGTTTGACTTTCTTTTAACTCCCATGCTTTGACAGTCAACGCCTGCTTTTTTTTCAGTATGTTCTTGAGACTACATAGTCCGGATGCACTGCGGACCTGGCTGGCACATAGTTAAAAATGCCAAAAACTACAGTAGCGTAAAATGTTCTGACGATTTGAACGAAGGCATAAATATGGCATGTTTTGGACTAACTCGTCGTTTTATACGACTTAGTATTAGCGAATCTTCTGTTTTAAATTTTGGAACTGGAAAATTCTGGAAAACACCAATTATCGCTCAGCAAATAAGTGCACTCACACCTCAAACAAATGGTACCGAAAAAAGAGGTAACTTTTAAAGTCGTTTTATGTCGTTATGTTTTAACTTTAATAGATATGACAAAAACTAGTGGGTTTGGTAAAACACGAAATGTTACGAAGTAAGCCATACGCCTGCGAGTAGTTCGTTCCAAAGTGTCGGATCAAGCATTGAATTTATAAGCTACCAGTTTTCTGTCAGGAGATTTAGTCACATAAACATATAGCTGATAATCAAGGACATAGGGTGTAAGGAGCGGTAACAGTAAAATATACTTTAATAAGCAGATTTGTACTTGAGCGTCTGCCGAAAAAAATTGCGTGTCGACTGAGGTCAGTTGGGATTAGGATATAAGCCAAACCACACTCGGGGTGTTTCGAATAAAATGCGCAAGAATTTTGAATTTAGATTGCAGGGAAAAGGGGTAAAATGAAAGAAATACCAGTAAATTTAGAATAAATATATATAAAAAACAGCTTATACTCGAAACATAAAAGCAATTGAAATTTAAAACTAGTTGCTAAAACTTTTAATAAATTTTATAATAGCATTCGGGTTGATAAAAACACGATTTCTCTGTGGTGCAAGAGAAATTTGACATACAGGCGAAATCTCTCTGTCGTTTCTTTCATTTTTTACTCGATTAGTTTGTATTCGAAACTAGAGGTGTGACGGTTCGTACCGAAAACCGAGAACCGCGAAAAGGCTTTGGTTCGGTTCCAACCGAAAACAAAGAAGCCCAATCACGCTTTCGGTTCGGTTTTTTTTTTTTTTTTTTTTTTTTTTTTGCTATTTATAACAAGATAATGCATTAATTTATTAATTTGGTAATGTTATTTTAGCTCTTTTAGTATAGTTTAGTTTTAATATATATATATATATATATATATATATATATATATATATATATATATATATATATATATATATATATATATATATATATATATCACATCGGACAAATCAACAAACATATTTCACACACGTTTTTTGAAACCTATGACGAATTCCATGCGTTTATTATGGCTACATGTGAGTCTGTCAGTCAATAACTATGTAAATTCTTGTGTAAGTAAGCTTTGAGGTAATAAATATAAAACATTACCGCCAGGATTTGCGATGGGTTCTCAGGAAAGCGAGTCAAAAAAGACAAGTGGGACTCACTTGGGTCCAGAAAAACTTGGTGGGTTCCGAAAAAGTGAGTGTAAAAAATGCCCACAAAGTGGACAAAAACCCCGCCAACGCCAACCCTGATTACCGTTATATGTTAGGTTTTGTATTTGTTCTAAGGTAAAAAGAAATATCGGATTATCGGATTAAGTGCAGGCAGTTATAAATAAATAAAAAAAAATAAACACGCATATATATATCAGGGCTGGTATGATTTAAATCAGTGATTTAATTCGCGATTTAAATCACTATAAAAAGGTAAAAAAAAAATCACGATTTTGCCTTTTTTTCTTCCACAGTAATATTTGTCAATAAAATGCTAGAACAAGCCCCTTGAGTATACACAGTGTAGATGCATTGTTAGGTTATTAACGACTTAAGCTGCTCATGCGACGCAGTCACCCACACCCCCACGCTTTTGTGCCTTATGTACACACTGAGTTAACGGTATTTCTCCATTGTGGTGCCCGTACTAATTTCCAAACAGTTGCTTGCTGATAGCAAGACTGCTTAATAAATAACAGCGCCAAGACTATTGTCTTATACAAATAAGCCCTGTAAATAGAGGTACTCCCGTTATGAGTCACTATCATTGTTGATTTTAAAGTCAAAGAGTAATCAACCCAGCAAATTTGTGGTGCACTAAATCTGAAAAAAAAATGACTGGTAGACGTCTAGGTCCCGTATATAAAGATATTTCGACAAAGATGCGACAAATAGTTGAAACGTAAAAGCTACAGATGAAATCACTTAATCGCATAACGGTTAAACGCATAAATCGGTTAACTGCATATTATTCGCAAATCCCAAACCATTTCCAGTGCTATCTATTGGAATTTTAACGGGATAATTGCATACCGCTTAATCGCATAAACTGGATAAATGCATAGCTTTTTCATGTTAAAATTGGAAGCACACCGGTTAATTGCATAATTCTGGGTGACTATCCAAACAGTGCCACATTTAAAGCAAACTAAGGGCGTGAGCTGCTCCTTGTCTATTTATCCAATGCACATTGTCTTCTGTTTGCTTGACCCATTGTATACATGTACCAACCCCACTCGCGGTTGTTAACAGTGAGTCTCGAACTCTTTATCACCGCACTCTCTCAGCTCTCACTAGATAATGACCTTTATCCTTAATCCCCACACTGTCTTAGCTGACGGTAGATAATGGCCAGCAGCTCCTAATCCCCGCGCTGCCTGAGCTCTCACTAAATAATTGCCAGAAACCCCTAATCCTTAAATAAAATCGCAGAAGGCAATCGTTATTTTTCTGCTCTGTTGGAAAAATGAAATGCGGGATGAGGAGGGGCGGGGTGCACGTCTAATAACTACCGCAAATGAAAAAAAAAATAGGTACGGAAAGAGTACTCCGGATAAACGCATATATCGGATAAACGCATAACAGGGCTTGGCAAATTGGCTATGCGATTAACCGGTTTCGTCTGTATTTGCAAATGTCCAGTTATTCGATGTGATATTGCTGAGAAGTGCAGTGGCATTAGACTATTAAATAGTGAAAAGTCAGTTCTGTATGTTTTTAAATGTTCTGTGACTTTTTTTGGTGATTTAAGTAAAAAAGTCAATTTAAATCAAAAAAGTAAAAAATCATCACTTTTTTAAAAAAAAAAAGTCATGATTTCTACCAGCCCTGATATAAGATATATATATATATATATATATATATATATATATATATATATATATATATATATATATATATATATATATATATATATTATATATATATATATATATATATATATATATATATATTTGAAAAGAAAACTACCGGTTGGTTTTGCTGAACCAAACCGAGAAAACCGAACCCAACCGAAAATTTTTGTTGAACCGAACCGAATCGAACCGAGCCAGAGGTGAACCGTCACACCTCTATTCGAAACACAGTTTTTGCGCATTTTAATTGGAACGGCAATAATTAGGCTTAAGTGATTAGGCTTGTAAAGAAATGATCGAAAAAAAATGGCAAAATTCAACAAAATTCTTCTAAGAACCGAAGGTACGAACTGGCTTGTAGAGTGAGTTGATCTTCCAGACATCCACTCAGAAGAATTTCTTCATCAACTGAAAACATCATGCCGCCGAAAACAGTTTGTGAAATATGTAAGAAAAAGAAAAATAACGTGGATATAAGAAACACTGAACACTGAACACAGGAAAAAGGACCCTCGAAGAAGACTTATCTAGAAATATTCAGCAACAGGCACACAACACACCGAAAAAAGGGCAAGAATCAGGAAAACATTTTCTGCGTATGACGTGTAAAAATGTGTAGACAGTCTCATAGCTTGTGAAATGTGTGAAAAATGGTTCTATGCTGGGTGCGCAGAGTTAAAACCTGAAGAGTTTAACGTTCTCAGAAACAACAGAGGGAATCTAAAATTTTTCTGCAAAGAATGCCTTCCTAACCCAAAGAATGTGCTGTTACAAACAAGAAGAGGAGAAGATGGGGAAAACTCCAATATCATCGCCAAGAGCTTTGCAATTCGGCAAAGAAACAGAAGTCCACCCAGGTACATCTAGCCCACTCTCCCATTCTTTGGAGGACCGGGTAACGAGCACTGAAGAAGCCGTAATAGAGTTACTGAATGCCAGCAGAGAGAAAGCCCATAAATGAAGAGACAACCCAAGAACTCAAGAAAATAAACAGCGAAATGAAGAAAACCTATGCTGACTCAGTGAAAGAGCTAAAACACACACAATATAACCCCTATTCAAACGAAATCAAAGGAGCTATTTAATACCTCAGAAGAATATAACAACAGAGAGAAAAGGAAAAACAACTTTGTAATATGCGGTTTGTCGGAAAATATTCACACACCGTCGCAGCTAAGGGAAATGTGCAAGGAACTTCGCATCAAGGTAAAAGACATAACGAAAAACATTCGACTTAGCCCTGAAACAGCTCAAGTAATAGAAAAACCACGACCACTTCTCATAACAGTTACCGATTAAGTAGTGAAGATGAGCATCATGTCTGTAGCTAAAAACCACAGACAATCAACGATATTTAACGATAATACTTTTATTGCTCCTGATCTCACCCCTCAAGAACGTCAAGATGACAAAAACTTTTTGTCAAAAAGCTAGTCGAAGAGCTAAGAAGAAAAACAATGGCGAGGATGTCATCATACGAAGAGGGCAAATCATTAAAAAAAACGGCACAGACTGACGAAACTATTCGGATCTACTGACAACCAACTACCAGCAAGAATGACAGAAACAGAACAAAGAAAACGTCAAGATTAGATATAACTTCCCTAAACGTCTATTGTACAAACGCCCGCTCACTCAACAACAAAATGGACGAGCTTTCGTGTGAAATAAAAGAACGAAAGATCCCCATAGCCGTTATCACCAAAAAATGGTTAAACGACGAGGTCCAAACAATTTATCCCTCATACAGGGATATCAACAAATACGAAAAGATAGAATTTGCAAAAGAAGGGGTGCAATCTGTAATATGTACATAGAATCAACAGTAAATATTAGACATTGGACCGAGTGTGAAAGCAATGATTTTGAAACAATATAGATAACCATAAGACCCACCAAATTACCAAGAAACATATCTTGCATAGCCATCGTTGGCATCTACCACCCACCACAAGCAAACCATAGACTTATGAATGAACACCTGTCAAAAGGTATTGACTATATTCTCTGTAAACATCCATTAAGTGGAATCGAGGTGATAGGTGACTTCAACAAACTCGAAGAAAGGCACCTGAAAACGCATTTCCTGCTAAAGCAAATTGTCAATAAGCCAACCCGGGAAGAAGCCATCCTCGATAAGTGCATGACAACATGGCAAAATACTACACAGAACCGACAATCCTACCACACCTGGGAAAGTCCGGCCACAGAGCGATTCTGATAAAACCAATACATGAATAGTCAATACCATCACGAACCAAACGTTGTCGTAACAAAGATCAGACGAGTCAATGGTAAAAACAAAAGAAACCTGTTCGTTCACTTCCTGAATAACACGGACTGAAGAGAGGTCGTACAACGCAGCGACATGTAAAAAAACAGTTCGAAATCGTTGATGCAAAAACGACACAAATGATCAATATGCACTTTCCAGTTAAACAAACAAAGCGCCACGAAAGAGATAATCCATGGATAACACCGGAATTTTGAGTGCTTAATAAGGCAAAGAGAACAACTGAGGACAAAGGGCGAAAATACGCAGTATAGAAAGATCAGAAACATTGTTAACCGGACAAATAAAAACCTACGAAAATCCTTCTTTGCCACCAATATCCGAAGCCTCCGGGAGAGTTACTCGAAACAGTGGTGGAGACGAATTAAGGAATTAAGGAATTAACGAAAAGTATGAGCAAACAAAAATTTTTCAGAGTTCAGCAAACGAAAACCCCGAAGGAAACCTATTGACTAACTAACCAAATCAACACCTTCTTCAAAAGCATTTCAGCCTACCTTCCTCCACTATCCGGCCTCAATCGTTACTCCAGCGAGGATTCCGCAGTACCTGACGAACATCTGGTATCAGGTGAGGAAGTTCAAAAGCTAATGATGAATATAAAGGAAGGAAATCCCCAGGACCTGACAACATTGAAGCATAGATGCTCCGGGACCTGTTACCCATCCTTTCCAAACCTGTCACGGCAATCTTCAACAGCGAAGGGTACGTGCCTGAAAAGTGGAAACTGGCAACAGTTACCCCAATCCCAAAAAAAGTCTCCCCAAATCAGTAGAATACGACATACGCCCAATATCACTAACGTCACTTTTAGCAAAGAAACTTGAACGAATTGTTATCAAAATTTACCACAAATCGATAAAGCAAGAGGAAGCAAACGATCTTCGGTTTGGCAATAAAAAAGGTGTAACTACTACACATTTGCTGGTTGAGATGTTACACGATTGGTACAAGGCATCAGATGAAGGAAACGACATCAGAATAATCTTTCTCGATTACGCTAAACCATTTGATAGAATCAACCATAACACATTGCTGCCATCGATGGAAGCTATGAAAACAACACATAGTTCTAAAGTGGTTAGCATCTTTTCTTGCGAACAGAATGCAACAAGTTAAAATTGGAGACTACATATCATGTCCAGTGACATAAAAGGAGCAGTACCTCAAGGAGCACTATAGGAAACGGACTGCTTTTGTGCCATGATAAAAGACCTCAAATCCACATTGCCACTATATAAATACGTAGACCGTAGTACACTTTATCAAATTCTTAAAAACTCCGCAAGTCATAATCTGACTATGCAAGAAGCCTTAGAACATATAGTTCAGTGGACTACAAACAACGACATGAGAATTAGCCCCACAAACACTAAAGCAATTATTATAACCTTTGGCAAACATCACCAAGACGAGATGCCAAACTGAAATATTAGAAGAGTCAATTCCACGAAGCTAGTTGCAGTCACGATCCAAGACGACCTCAAATGGGATAGCCATATAGAAACCATAACGAACAAAGCGCGGAGCAAATTGTTCTTCTTAACGCACCTGAAGAGATCAGGGGCAGACAAAGACAACGATTCTTTCATCCCCTTCGCGCTGTTCAACTTTCAGTGACTTTATATTGTAGCCTATAGAAATCTCGCTGGGACAGATATCGCGAAATTCTTAAGCTTAAAAAATAATGAATACCGAACAACTAACAACAAGAGATAGCAACGGATATTTTGAAATATTTGATAACTCATCACAATGTTCGTCGCATATTTACATATTTATGTATCTTCTAACGCAATTCAACATTAACGCTTGCAAGTTTCGAAATAAAATGATATCTTCTCTATCTATCTCACTTGATTTTAAAGTGTAATTGAAGCTATCAGAAAATAACACTACTGAAGCTGTCAGGAAATAACAGACTGAAGCTATCAGAAAATGAGGATTTTTGAGTAAATATCAGCGAACTTTTTGATATTTGGTAAAAAAAATAAAATAAATCAGCGATTGCAAAAAAATTTGTTTTGAAAAAAAAAAATCGGTCTAAGAATAGTTTAAACAGCCTTCCATAAATTCTGTAGGTGTGACACAGTAAGATCCTGGGTCAGCTGGGATGGTTGAGCTTCAAGTAAATATTTTGCACGCGATCTAGTTATGTAAATTATATGGGTCCAGGCTCGGGGTTTGGCTCATTTCCGCCCTGGGAAGGGGTGATCCCTCCAATTTTAATGGCATTTGTTACCTACTACTCGTATGGGGTCCATTTTGGTTCCAAGTGTTGAAATGTTTTTTTTTAACTGCATAAATTTTATTTCTCAAAAGATTATTATGACCATCGCTAATTTAACAGTAAAATCCTTATTTTTAGATACTTTAATTTTCTGATAGCTTCAGTCTTAATGTTTTGAAGCAGATGCTTCATGAAACAAACTGTGTTTATTTTGACGTTTTACGTTAAGTTAATTTTTTGGCGAACCGCAACATATTGGCTAAATGGGGAAGGAGGTGGGGGGAGTATTTTAAAAAAGTTTAGTAGTCAATTGTCAAAATGCCTCTTCTGCCACAATGTTGTTCGTTTTTTTTTTTTTTAAATTTTGTGCGCTTGTTTCCTAGACGGTTCTCTCTTGAAAATTTTGTTGTTGTCGACCCATCAAAAATTGGTCAAATGGGGACTTTTATAATTTTTTCGTAGCCAATTATCAAAATGGTTCTACTGCCACAATCTTGTACGAATGTTTACTGGGTAGGCTTCTCTTGGGATTTTAGGGTTTTTGGCGACTTCCCAAAATTTGGCCATATATGGGGCATTTTTCGATAGCCAGTTTTCCAAAGGTTCTTTCTTTCACAGTTTTGAACGGATTGTCTTCAAATTTTGCCTAAGTGTTCATCAGGCGGTCGTCTTTTGAAAATTTACTTTTTTTGGCGATCCGCCAAAAGTTGGCTAAATGGAGGACATTGAAAGGAAAGTTTGTAGCCACTTTTCAAATTGCTTCTTCTCCAACAATTCTGATCGGATTCCTTTAAAATTTTGTAGGAATTTTCAATTTTCAATAACCGGTTTTAAAAGATGACTAACATTTTTCGCGACCATACAAGCCCATTTATACTTGATTCCTCATATCTCGGCTGATCATAATGTCCCATCACATTCTTGTTTATTCACAAAATGCTTTCAGGAAAAAGTAACATTTTGACATTCGCAAAGCGAAAAATTGAAAAATATTACTAAATAAATCAAATGAAATCATCGTCACTGTCACTCATTGAAAAAAGAAAAATAAGAAAAAAAAAAGTCTTTTCCGGAATAGCCTCCCAAAAATATCTCGTTTCTTATGTGCTTCAGAATTCTTATTTTAAATAATAGGGTGTTTAATGTGCACTTCATAGTTTGCAAGGTCATTACGCACCCAGTTAACAATCTAGGTCAAGCCAACTTACATGTATCTTTTGTCAACAGCAATATTAATATACAACTGCAAGATCAATAGCCATGAAATTAGAAGCATGGATAACCTTTCATGGAGATGGATCAGCTCATTTGGTTAGAGCCTTGGTCTGTCCTCGGATGGTAAACCGGGGACCGACATTCGCTCTATTTGTTTAGGCTGAGTAAATTGCCGCCCATGAAGTCTCACTCGTCGTACACTTTTCACGGTGCTATATAAGGCAATATAAACTAGAAGCTCATTCCGCTAGTGAAATGTTAAACACTTGACAAAAATTAAAACGCAAAAATACTTCCTTCAGTGGGTTATTTCTTGAATAATATATTGCAAACAACACAGCTTGAATACGTCTTATAAGCCGAGTGTTTGATTGTTGTTGACTTAAAATTTTATTGACTGATCAGGCACACGTCGTGTTATCTATTTACGCAGTGAGAGCTCGCACAAAGCTCAGCAACTGTGTTCTGACTGTGCATTAAATGCTACGCATTTACTTTCAAAAAATACACTCTTTTCACACGGCGTTTTAACAAAGAAAACGAAATCAAAGACGAAAATAAAAAGTGACATGCACATGTTCATATCAGGCTCTTCGTAAGTCCCAAGTTTGATGGTCGTAGGGCCCATAGTGTCAGAGAAGAAGAAGACACAAAAAATTGGGAAAACTGTCAAGAAGAAAAAAAAAGGACGAATTTTGCTCGCACAAATTTATATAACCCTTGCAAGGCTTGTCAAGTGTTAAATATTGTTTGGTTGCAGGGTGCGCACTGCGTAATTACTCCTCGAAAGCGTACAAGAACCAAGCACCCACCAAGGTGATTGATTTCAGCTACACAGGTACGGTGATTCTGTGATATGATGGTTCAGAAAGCGCCTACTGGCTTATCTATGTGTAAACTGTTTCGGTATAGGACAGCTGCATAATTGATAGACCTCAGATGAAAACTTATCGCTTCAGCAATCTTTTAAACTGCAGTTAGCATACAAACTTTTAAAAAATTAGGACCTAATAAATCCCAGGCAATTCACCAGGTGACGATTTGCCTGAATTGAAGAGTGCCATAATTCGCCTGAATATCAGAATCACACACAAGTTTTGGCTTTCCCCATTCGCTTTGTAATTGTCTCCATTGATTGTTTTTGCACACATTTTATACACATTCGTTGACATGGAAGCAGCCTTAGATTAAGAGCTGTTTATAGTTCTCACCGTTTTTTTTTTTTTTTTTCGAAAGAGATTATCGTCCGCAGGAGCATGGCATTTTGGGAGACAATGACAGCGATTGAATATTACTTTGTCAACGCCCTACATTTGTAGGAATATATAGAGCTCCGGAATAGCATACTCTACCCTTTGTACGCCATTAAGTCAACTTTTCCCCCCTCCCCTTACCCCTCTCGCCCACCCAGGTATACTTTGCGATATTCACGCGTTCACTATAACTTTAGTAAACGCAAAGCCATTGAACTCCCTGACCTCACCCACGACCACTACCGAAGGTGACTGTTGTCCCGCACCCCACACCCCTATCCTCACTTGACGTACGTACGAGATATTGTGTACTTTATGAACGACCCCTGAATAAATTAGCTGATACGTACGCGATAGTGTGTACTTTATGAACGACCTCTGAATAAATAAGCTGATACGTACGCGATAGTGTGTACTTTTTGGACGACCCCTGAATAAATTAGCTGGCACGCGCGAGATAGTGTGTACTTTATGGGCGACTTCTAACCGATTTAGATGGTACGCACGAGATAATGTGACTTTGTTGACGACCCCTGAATGAATAAGCTGGTGCGTACGCGATAGTGTGTAATTTATGGACGACACCTGAATGAATTAGCTGGTGCGTACGCGATAGTGTGTAATTTATGGACGACACCTGAATGAATTAGCTGGTACGTGCGAAATAGTGTGTACTTTGTGGACGACCCCTGAATAAATAAGCTGGTGCGTACGCGAATCTGTGTGCTTTATGGACGACCCCTGAATAAATTAGCTGGTACGTACGCAATAGTGTGTGCTTTATGAACGACCCCTGAATAAAATAGCTGGTACGTACGCAATAGTGTGTGCTTTATGGATGATCCCTGAATAAATTAGCTGGTGCGTACGTGATAGTGTGTACTTTATGGGCGACCCCTGAATAAATTAGCTTGTGCGTACGTGATAGTGTGTGCTTTATGGACGACCCCTGAATAAATAAGCTGGTGCGTACGCGATAGTGTGTACTTTGTGGACGACCCCTGAATAAATTATGTGCTGTTTCCAGGGGACAAATACCAGGGCCCGGCACCGATCGACCTGACACTGCCGCGCCTGGGCTACGAAGAAGCCATTGATCTCGTCGAGTGAGTAGAATAGTCTCGACACTTGTACTGCTGTTACCGTGCTTATAAGTACAGTATAACCTCGATCGAACGGCATGTGACGTATGTTTGTGACATCAATGTGTGACGTATGCAGGCCGCTGCCACCGAAAATCGTTTTAACGATGTGCGACTGTAAATTGGCCATTTCGGCAAAGAAAACGTAATTGGTTTGATCGCCTCTTTAAGTGTGATATTGTGTTTATGAAAGTTTACATAGACTTAGTTTTTTTTTAATTTAAATTTTTAACGTAGAGAATTTCTGAATTACAAGTTAAAGTATTGTAACAAATGTTGCGTTGGCAGCATTGTACGATTTATTTCTTTATTTCAGTGACCCGAATCTAAAGAGGTTATTTACATTGGAGTTCGCCGACGAGGTATAGATTCAATATTAAATTAGAAATTGGTTAAATCTAGACTAGGTTAACATGTGAGACAAGGTGTTATCATCAGTGGGGTTGGTGTGTTGTTCGGGGTGGGGGGAGGGGGGAGGGGGGGGTAACAGGTATAATGAATTAAAGAGAATAGAAATACAGTAGCCCCTCGTTAATTCGTACCACGCGGGACCGGGGAATTCGGTACGGATTAACCAGGTGAACGAATTATCCGGTGGAAAACTGGTATGAAATGGAGAAACTGGGACCTAAATATGAGTACGAATAAAGCGGGAAAACGAATTAACCGGGGACGAATTAACGAGGGTCTCCTGTGGTTAAATTCTACATTTGTCGTCAAACTCAACTGTATTTTTTATATTTTTGTACTTAATACTCAGACAGTATCTGTGTACCTGCAGTCCCAGGACTTACGTTCACAAATAAACAAAAATACATGTGGTGTGGGCGTGACCAATGTTTTAGGGAGAACGCCGTGATTACCGTTTAAGAAAAATACAAGAGATGATAAGAAGGTTTCCCACTGACAAAGACTCGCCCGAGGAACGCCGTAAGTCTTTGTAGCTTTAGAGTGGTTGTATCTCGGTCATACAGCGCGAGTCGATTACTCGTGCTTGAGTAATTCGACTACTTGAATAATGCGAGTACTTGGGTAACTCGAGTACACAGAGTAATTCGAGTACTTGGGTAACTCGAGTACATGGGTCAGAGTAATTCGAGTACTTGAGTAACTCGAGTACATGGATCAGAGTAGTTCGAGTACTTGAGTACTTGGGTAACTCGAGTACATGGGTCAGGGTAATTCGAGTACTTGAATACTTGGGTAACTCGAGTAAATGCAGCAGAGTAATTCGAGTACTTGGGTAACTCGAGTACATGGATCAGAGTAATTCGAGTACTTGGGTAACTCGAGTACATGGGTCAGAGTAATTCGAGTACTTGAATACTTGGGTAACTCGAGTAAATGCAGCAGAGTAATTCGAGTACTTGGGTAACTCGAGTACATGGATCAGAGTAATTCGAGTACTTGAGTACTTGGGTAACTCGAGTACATGGGCGACTCGTAGTATGGAGTAATTGGATCAGTTTCACAGTTTCGCGATTGGGGGAGGGGGTTTTGTTCCACAACACGAACGGTTCCGTCTCCAGCATCTAGTCTCGCTACGGCTAGGCTCGAGTCATCGCTTACCGACTACAGAGGCTTGTGAATTGTTTAATTTAAGCTTTGCAATGCTTTTCTATAAGCACATTTCCCATGAATTAACCTTGGGGGAAGGTGGGGGAGGGGGGCCGAGGGGGAGCTTGGAGACTGAGTGAAAGCATTATTGTGATTGCCAGTTTACGCAATATTTACATTTTTTCTTCATTTTCTATTTTTAAGAGGAGAAATAAATTTGGCATGGGATAGCATAAACACGGCAGGAATGTGACGAAATACATGCGGCATTCCTTTGATGTGTATTTCTTATTTTTATGCTTTTACAAATTTTTAGTATCTGCCTGGAGAGAAAGAGAAACATTCGTCTTGTACCAGCCAAAAAAAAACAAAACAAAAACAAAACAAAAAAAAAAAAAATAAACAAACAAAAATCATTGGATGAGTTTTCGGTTTCCTAAATTTAAAATTTATAATAATAATAATAATAAATGATAGCTGGTTTTTATATAGCGCTTTATTCCAAAGCGCTTCACATAATGCATCAGCCTACAGTTCACGATGTCCAAATATACTACGTATTAAACCAATCATTATTTTTGACAAACCATACATGCAATTGCTACTGGGCATTTTAACCATACACAACATATTATAGAATATATATAACCTAACCCTATATGGTCATTGCACTGTTGGTACATTTACAGTGTATGGCAGACAAATAACCTATAAACACATCATAAATACAGCTATTGATTTGCCCATTAGTAATCATTACATGCATGGTCTGTTGGTGAGCCCTAGGAGGTCTGACACTTTGTCATGTGTAAAATTACGAACTCTGCCGCAAGCCGGGCTCGAACTCACGACCTCGAGATCATAGTTGCCTGGCTAGTCGAGCGCCTTAAACGGCTCGGCCACCTGACCTCCCTAAATATAGTAATATTTTAAATTTGTTTGCAGTTACTATGATGACGCTGAAGATGAGAGCTCAGATGAAGCACTTCAAAAAAGTTAGAAAGGTCGGTATTGAGTGGCAGCTCACATTTTATTTACTCTCAACTGAAAAATTCTTTGCGGCTAATTTCGCACGACATTCGTTTGGCACGAAACCGTGAACCCACTTTTAGAAACAAAGTGCTTGCTGTGAAATAAAATGCCACAAGTTCAAAGCAGAAACTTGGTCTTCGATTTTGTTTTGGCTCAATCGAGTGAGTTTTGTGTTTGTTGCGAAAACAGCGTGTCACAGAAGTTAGTGTGTCACAGAAGCTAGCGTATCAGACAAGACTGTGTCACAGCGAGTCACAGAAGACAGTTTGTCACAGTAGCTAGGGGGTCTGAGACCTGTGCAGTGCGAACCGAAAATCGAGAGCCTTGCTGTTGTTCTAAAGTGTAGTATTGGCATTAACAGACATTTGTTGATGAAAGTTATCATTTGAGTGAAATCACCTGCGCCCTAGTCAGTTAGGTGGCTCAATCTCACGCTCAGTCTGACGCTCAATCTCACGCTCAGTCTGATGCTCAATCTCACGCTCAGTCTGACGCTCAATCTCACGCTCAGTCTGATGCTCAGTCTCACGCTCAGTCGAACATTCAGTCTGACGCTCAGTCTGACGCTCTATCTCACGCTCAGTCTCACGTTCAATCCCACGCTCAGTCTCATGCTCACGCTCACTCTTACGCTCAATCCCAAGCTCACTCACGCTCAATCTCACTCAGTCTCACGCTAAACCTCACGCTCAATCTCACGCCCACTGTCACGCTCAGTGTCTCGCTCAGTCTCATGCTCAGTCTTACGCTATATCGCACTAAATTTCATGCTCAATCCCACGCTCACTGTCACGCTCAATCTCAACATTTGAGCAATGTATGAGCTTTGCAGATTGATTAAGTAAAACCCAGGCTCAGAATGAGTCTCGGCTCCTGGCTGTCATTCACTCTACAATTAGTCCTCGGATGCAGCTATTTTTATTATCCTCGGATGCAATCAGCTTTCTTACATGGTTAATATATATATCCCATGTTTTTATTGTTTTTTTTTTTTTTTTGTTGGGGTTGGGGAGGGGGGGAGGCGCGGGGGTGGAGGGTTGTAGTTGGAAGGTTATTAACCATTTTGATTGCCACTGGTTGTATTCGCAGGACAAACAAGCCAAGCATCACGTGCTGTGCCGCAGCAACCGCCTACGCAAGCTAATCGTCGCGGTTCGCCAGACCGACTACGAGCGCTACACGTGGCTCATGCGCGAGTTCGGGCTCGAATACATGCCCAAGGACAGATACCCACACATCGGCAAGAGCCGCCGCGCCATGCGCGTCAAGGCGGCGCGGGATCACTTCCGGGCTGTGAAGAAGGAGAAGCTGGAGGAAGTGCGCGCCAGGGCGGCGGAGGAGAGGCGGAAGTTCGATCTGGTGAAGGAGAAAGAGTTGATGGAGGTGAAGAAAGAACTCGATGCTTTGGGTGTGACGTTGAAGGTGAATCTGGATGATACCCTGGAGGAGTTAGGCGTCAGACGGATACAACCCAGGAAGATGTCCGGGAAAAAGGTACGAGATCGTCGATTACATAACATGATGAGGAAATTCGGCAAGCTGAAACAGACTGCCGAGATTCGAGACCTGCCGCCCGAGCTGCAGGAGGAGTAATCCAAGCAAGTTCTCTCCCCCCCCCCCTCCCGGAGTACAGTGCTGTGTTCAGAAAAATGATGACGACTGGTGAAGGTTTTGACACTTGGCAAATGGTTGTGTTCATTTCGACATGGACACTTCTGATTTTGATCAGCTTTGTTTGAAATATAATCAATTGATATTGATTTTGTTGCTCATATTTTGATTTAAAAAACGTATATTTGAATTTCGGAGAGTTGGAACGTTTTTTTCTTAACTCGGCGGTGCACTTATTGGCAACCGTGATTGGCTGAGCAGAGACGTCGTAGCAGTGGTCACGTGCACTTTTTGCAGGCCGTGATTGGCTGAGCAGAGACGTCGTAGCGGTGGTCACGTGCACTTATACTAGACCGTGATTGGCTGAGAAGTAAATTTGTAACGATGGTCAGTGAGAATCAAATAAAGCGAAGGTAGATCATTTGTTTCCGATATTTTTATTCTGAACAAAGCTGTTCGGTAACAAAAGCCACATCATTTCAACTACTAAGATGTGCCATGGCGCTACAAAGATTTCAAATGTCGCCACCAAAGCGACTGTAAAGTGCACATGCACTCCACGGTTCTCTTACTTGTCATTTCTGCATACAAATAGAGAGAAAAAAAAACAGCAACAGTCTCATTAACCACTACTGGACTAGATTCTTGTAGCTAACATTTAATCAAAGAAAAATTAGAATTTTGAGAAAAAGTTTATTTACATCATCTGTACACAAAAATGAATAAAAATACACACAATGTGTTCTTACTTATGTCATTATAATCCGCAGTCTGTTAACTTATTTCATTTAGTGGAAGGCCATTTTTCCATTTACATCTTGTGCACTTAAAATGTTGACTTTACAGAACATAAAGTAGATAAAAAACACCCGTTGCCGAACACAAAAGCTAACAACCTCTATTAATAAGCACTATTTTCTACGAACTCTGAACGTTCATGTTGAAATTTTTTTTTTTTGTGTATGTGGGTGGATATTTCTGTTACAATGGCGGATGAAGGATGCGGGAGTTGCCCCCCTCCCCCTTCCTCCTCCCCACGACGCCCAACTAACCACTGAAGTATAAATGACTCGAAAAATCGCAATTTTTGGGAACTTAATGTAGGCCCCCACCTCCCCCCCCCCCCCCCCCCCGTTATAAAATCTTGGATCCGCACATACGCAAAAATAATTTTATCCAGTCTAGAAAGTTGCTCATAATTAAGAAACTGACTGAGTGCATTCTGGATTTTTTAAGCCATGAAAAAACATTCTGGATCACGAATACATACTATGAATACAATTTTACCAAGGGCCGTAAAAAACACAATAAATGAATTTCCCCAAGCTCTTCCTCTGTTAACACATTTTTTGTTCTTTCAAGCGAAAAGCACTTTTTAAAATTCTGATATATAATATTTCAAACGCTAGTAAATATTTGTGTAAATAAAGAGGATGAATTAAACTTTTATTAACAGAAAAAAAATCCTACAAGAAAAAGTACAACAGAGCGTTAACCTGAAACCTGACTGTTACATGAGTAGCGTCCACACATAACTGTGCCTCGTGGGTCTTCTCATAAAGCTGGAGATTCACCGGGAATTGCCCACAAGAGGCTATATGGGGAGGAGGTGGAGGGGAGGGGGGGGGGTAGTGCATGCGAATAAAGTAGAGGAGTGGATAACAGTGGATAACAATGGAAGGCGATCCTACAAAAAAAAAAAAAAAACAGTTGTACGAGAAGATAAGGGCACAGTGCCCATTTCAAGATCAATGTGAAGTTGTGCTAGCTTTGTCACTCAGATTAAGCAAGTATACAGGTATTCCTCAGTCAACATGCGCACATGTTGTGCTGGTTCATTTATGCCCCCCATTGAAAGTCGATTAGAAGGATTACACATTTCGGTATATGTGTGGTCTGCACAAGTAAGCAGATCATTCATTTACTTAACACAGGTCGCTCGCACTAACACACACTAGAATATACATAACTCCTAGACAATGATATATATATTATATATTTATAGGTGTATATGTAAACAAGACAGGGGCCCGTATTCGGATCATCAATGGCGCAATTTTTTTGTCAGGGCTCACCCAATTCAGGACCTCGACACTGCATTGTTTAAAACAAGTTTAAAAAGTAAGAAAAGAAAATGTTCTTCCGTTGCCATAGTTACCGGAAGCGCCAGCGAGTGACTGACAGAATGAGATTACAAACACATTTACTCGGTATTTGTTTTTTTTTTACAGAAAAAGAATTTGTTTATTATGACGAGTGACAATTGAGGAGATTTAGCGGCAACAATATCTCAACAAAACTTGCCCATTCGCACCCCTCCCCCCTCCCCCCTTAAAAAAAACACTTGTGTGCTGCGGGTCCACATAATGACACTAAATAATCTCCTCATACAGGGCATGTTACTGCCTCAACGCTGTTTTGTTTTCCCCCCTTGAAGACAATCAATGGAGGTTACAGTGAATGCTGCCCCCCACACACGTGAGATTATTTGTGCCGTCAATCATCTGCTAACATGTAAATGCAGGCTTCCAGTCTTGTGGCCCGTGGATTACCCCCATAATTCCTCGGTTCTCCCAAACTTGAATATTAAACTCCTACGAACAAAAAAAAAAAAAAATACAACATAATAATACAGAAAGGCGATTTTGTAAAAAGCCACTTAGATTACAGCACCAGATTAGTGACAACATAACCTCAATGAGATCCCCGCTACACACTGGATATCTTCTGGATTTAGTGGCATTCTATTAATCACTACCTGTCGATTCACAGAAGATTATTACACACGCCCATAATACTTTTAAATTAATGAAGAATACACAGCGTGTGTCCAGGTAAAATAGTCAATTCTCCGGGGGTGGATAATAGCACCTGTACCTCCCCGTTATAGACCGTAGCAACAGGCTTGACAACCACATGAGGTCACACTTTGGACACCAGCCCCCACCTTAACTCGCACCAGCCAATTACAGACCGATTACAACAAGTTAAACCATAGCAACCGCTGATAGTCCCTGCCCCCAAACCCCACAGCCCCCCCCCCCCCCCCCCCACCACCAAAATTTGGTCAAAGGTTATTGGAAGTGATGCAGAAGATGTGCCTTCAAACGTTCCTAGTTTTTCTAGGTTTTTTCAGAAATTCTTAGTTCTCCCTGTTTTTCTGTCCTTAAATAACCCCCCTATCTAATGGTGATTCTCAGTTTTTTTTTTTTTTTTTTTTTTTGGGGGGGGGGGGAGGTGGAGTACACCCGTCAATAAAGTACAACCAGGGGGGAAATGCATGTTCACGGAAAGCAAAGTTTGATAATTTGAAGCCAAAGTTTTCGTTTCTTCAGTTTTCTTCAACGTAAAATTACACGAAATTCACTCAGCATGTACAACATAAACAGCATGCACAACATAAACAACATGTACAACATAAACAACATGTACAACATAAACAGCATGTACAACATAAACAACATGAACAACATAAAAAGTAGCACGCAGAATATTTAGTTTGGGGTTATAAAAATAGAGAACAGTAATTAACTTTGGAACAACATACCGCAATAGAGTTATAGATGTTACAACTACACAAAGCACCGTACTATTTAAAATAAGGATTCCGAAACAAATAATAAGCCAGATATATGTTGTTAGGCTATTCCGGAATAGACTACCGATAATTCCGGATTAGACTACCGATAATTCCGGAATAGACTACCAATAATTCGGGAATAGACTACCGATAAACTGAAGGTCACAGAAACTGACATCTTTTTCATCAATTCAACAGTTCAGTTTGTAAATACATAAACAACTAAATTTCTTGCATTATAATTTAAAAGAAATTTTTTTTTGCAACACTGAACTGCCGACATTTTAATAAACATCCGAATTTGAATTCAATTTTCAATTTCCTTTCGCCAAAGATAAGATAAGATATACATTGTTCAACTTATTTTTACATTTATGGTGTAAGAAAAATAAAGCATTTTTCACTTGTGCGACATTCGAATTATGGATAGTTTACTCCGTAGTTATCGTTAGTCTATTCCGGAGGATCCTACCAAAAACTATCTGGTTTCTTATTTACTTTAGAATTAATTTAAATACTATGGTGTTATTCTTAAGATAATGAATGAATTGGGATTTTAATAAAAACACTCTTCGGTGTTATTGTTCGTTTGAGCCGCTCAATATTTTCTGACAAAACGTCATTTTACATTTTGTGTTTAATTAAGATGCAAGTTAACTTTAAAGAGAGCAATGTCACGAATTGGCGCACGAATTGAAATGAAATTTCAAATGAAACTGTGTCCGGTATTCTTGACAACTGTACCAAAATCTGTTTCCACTACAAACTAACGCCTGTTAGATTGCCCCTCCTGTAGAAGAGACCCTGATTCTGATTGTCTTTGGTCATCAACTCTTCTAACCGGCATTTTTTTTTGTTTCACTAAACCGTAGTGAATTTATGAATTGTATAATCGTCTGCTGAAAACCGCTTTTGTTTCCCGCTTCTTTTCGTCTCAGAACGAGGCAAAGCAACGGCTTTGAGAGATTTCATGATCGCAGAAAATAAAACATATTCACATAATGCACCCCTGCATTTCAATCCAGAAAGCACCCGTGTGTACTTTTATCATGCTATGTATCGAACAATTACCCAACCGCATTTATTACTTCAGCTAGCTGTGTTAATTTTAACATTTCGTCTTTTGATTGTTGTGCCAACTCCATTCAGTTTCCTTTTTTGCTTAGGCTGTACGTGACAGTTTGACAAGATCAGTGTTGCCACATCCCGAGGAGGAAAAAAAGGATAAAAAAAAAAGGATTTTTAAGAATGATTTTCAGGGAGAAAAGGATGAAAAAAAGGATAAAATTGTAACTTCTGAAAAAATTAAAATCATAGAATCAAATAAAAAAAAAAAAAAAATAAGTAGAAAAAAAGGACAAAAACAAAAAAAGATTGTTTATTTTGGTAGAGAAAAAAAGGGTAAAAAAAGGATTCAAGGATAAAATAAGGATGATTATGGGATTTTCAAAAAAAAAAATCCTTGAAAAAAGGATGCTGTGGTAACACTGCAAGATGGAATTTTTTGTGGGCGGTATACTTACCCAAAGAAAATCAGAGCATTTTGTACAAATACTGCAACTCCTGGATAAATGTGGTTTTTATCTGAAACAGACGACAGATTCATCAAAATATCTATTTCGTTGTCAATTCGCTGTATTTTTTATTATTTATTAACCCATGTTTGGAAACATTTCACCGTAATTCGGATGCCAATCCGATCCAGCTGTTTTCTGTTGATACACACTGATAGGGCTGTACTCCCGATAAACCAGGGCTTTTGGGTTCAGCCGGGGCCTATCGATCGGGTACCTGGGGCCCCAAGAAATCGGGGCCCGACTTAGCCCTACCAGTGTGTATTATACGGGTTTGATACCGTCAACTCGAAATACAAGTTCCATACAAGTTTGTTACATGAATGGGCAAAACAGGCAATCTGACACCGGGAATCCTTGCAGTAGGTGACGCAGTCATCCTCACCCCTCTCCCGCCAGCCCTCCTCCACCGCTCCGCTAAGAGAATCACAGGCTTCCTTCGGGAATCCTTGCAGTAGGTGACGCAGTCATCCTCACCCCTCTCCCGTCAGCCCTCCTCCGCACCTCCGCTTAGAGAATCACAGGCTTCTTTAAATTTCCCTCAGTAGTGAAAGTAAAATTGATTTAATACTTACCATTCGGTACCACGTAGACCCCGAACAGCACCCAGCAGGCGGCTATGAGGGCGCCAAATCCCAACAAAAAGCCAATGAACAACCACACGCGGGCACCTGGGGACAGACCAAACGGCGATAAAATAACCCCACACGGCGATAAAATAACCACACATGCGCACCTGAGGACAGACCACACGCCGATGAAACAACCACACACGGCGATAAAATAACCACACACGCGCACCTGAGGACAGACCACACGGCGATGAAACAACCACACACGGCGATAAAATAACCACACACGGCGATAAAATAACCACACGCGGGCACCTGAGGACAGACCACACGGCGATAAAACAACGACACAAGGCGATAAAACAACGACACACGGCCATAAAATAACCCCACACGCGCACCTGAGGTCAGACGACACGGAAATAAAATAACCACATGCGGGCACCTGAGACAGACTACACGGCGATAAAATAACCACGCACGTGCACCTGAGAACAGACCACACGTGGCGATAAACAACCACACACGGCGATAAAACAACCACACGCCCGCACCTTGAGAACAGACCACACACGGCGATAAAACAACCACACACGGCGGTAAAACAACCACACGCGGCGATAAAATAACCAAACACGCGCTCCTGAGAACAGACCACACGGCGATAAAACAACCACACACGGCGATAAAACAACCACACACGCGCACCTGAGAACAGACCACACGGCGATAAAACAACCATGTGCATCTCATAATGAATCAATGATCACTTCATACAACTTCGTTTCTATTTCTATAGTGATAAACGTTTCTGATACAGCCTGTGCAAAAACTGTTCACAGACAAAAATGCTTTGAAAAGTCATATGATCAATCAATACTTCAACATCCATAATAAAAATCACTAGCCAGCTTCTACCCCGACTCTACCCAGATTCTACAGCAGTCGCCTGAGATTTCTTCCTTTCTTTATCTTTCATTATTTATTTATTACTACTAGTGTTAATTTATATATTTTTAAACTTGCTGCTCTCACCTGTTTGACCCAAGCAGCCCGTGTTGTACGAGTCACCGCGTACTTGCCCATTTGACACTGCGTTGATCCTACCACAAAAAGTAAGGCAGCGTTTTATAATTCACTCAAGTCATTTGTGCCGTATTTGTGTCTCATCTTTAAATGTGTGCGTGTTTTTTTATAGTGTGTGTATGTTTTGTGGATAAATTTGCGGAAAGGGTTTACTCAGTTTACACAGTAAACTTTACTGTCAATTCGGTTGATTCGAACATGGATAAATCGAGGTAATCTGCTCCAGTTATGCGTGCGGGACTGTATATACTTACATAAACAAGGCGATGGTGCCAGCGAGGCCGCACAGGACCGTCACTTTGGGGAAGGTGGAGTTGGATGGGTAGGCCACCGCCGCGTCAATGAACACCCACCAGCCACAGAAAAACTGCAGCAAGAACACACAGCGCAATTCACAGCAAACAATATTAAACACCGTATTATTTACATTAAGTATTCTGAAGCAAATAAAAGACCAGATATTTTCTGGTAGGTTATTCCGGAATAGACTACCGATAAATCGAATGTCACAATGTTTTTTTTTCATTATTTCATCAATTTATGTAGCAGACTATATAAACAATTTTTTTTTTTGTCTTGTGAATAGAAAAATATATAAAAATTGAAATTACAAATAAATTTAAAAAATATTAAATTTCAAACGGTATTTCACCACTGGGCTACCGATATTTTAATAAACAGTCAAATTAAATTCATATTTAATTTTTAAATATTTTCATTTTAGTTTCGCCAAAAGATAAGAATTTACATTGTTCAACTTATTTTCATCCTTTGGTGTAAGAAAAATGGAGCATTATAGATTTTTGTGATATTCTAATTATCAGTAATCTATTCCGGAATAGCCTACCAAAAAATATCTGGTTTCTTATTTGCTTCAGTATTCTTAATTTAAATAATATGATGTTATTATTACTATATCAACATTTGATACTGTTACATGACTTGGGTTAATGCTCTATTCTAATTGGTCGATTCCAAGTTACACGTTTTTCAATATAGACGAGAACGTAAATGCTGTGGGATATTTCAGTTGTTGCAAAACACATGTTGGCCTGTTTTGAGTCAACAAGAAGATACTATTCATGATATATGAAAAGGTTGGCCTAAAGCAAAATTTTTTGCTGGTCAACAATACTTCATGTTGACTGATGTAGAGCTATTTTTAGCCATCAATAATTCTTTTAAAAAATGCTGACCCATGTTTTTCTCATACTGTCAAAATAACCTGATGTTGATTCAAAATACACCAATATCTGCTCAATACTCATTGATCAGTGATCCTTACTGTTTTGACCTTTGAGCTTGCAGAAGACGAGTTCAAACGTTCAAACGAAATCATCTTTCTCCGACAAGGCATAATGTGAGTTTAAATGCTTTTAGATCACATTAAACTATTAAATACAACTACGAAAATCGAATCACAAGCAGGAGTAGTGGGGGCGGTTACCATAGCACCGGAGACGACGGAGGCAATCGTGTTTCTTTTCTCGGCCACCGTGCTGAGCCACTCCCATTCCGGCCATCGGCAGTGATCCAGACAACCAGACATGATAAGTGCTGCAATGAGAAGTGCTGATTGTAGAAAACAACCCCTCCAGTTCAGGCGTGTCTCTCTGAAGAACTGAAGAAACAGGGATACAGACACTGGCTTCAGGGATACAGACACTGGCTTCAGGGATACAGACACTGACTACAGGGATACAGACACTGACTACAGGGATACAGATAGTGACTACAGGGATGCAGACAGTGACTACAGGGATACAGACACTGACTACAGGGATACAGACACTGACTACAGGGATACAGATAGTGACTACAGGGATGCAGACAGTGACTACAGGGATACAGACACTGACTACAGGGATACAGACACTGACTACAGGGATGCAGACACTGACTACAGGGATACAGACACTGACTACAGGGATACAGACACTGACTACAGGGATACAGACACTGACTACAGGGATACAGACACTGGCTATAGGGATACAGATACTGTGTTTAATCACGCATATGATAATCATGAACCAAGACAAAGTAGACGAAAGTATAAGGAAGATAATATATATAGAGGCGACAGATCATATAAATAGAACAGAAATTCTGGTAAACGACAGGAAAGGTATGATGATTTTTTGAAGATGACGGATATCGGAGGTACAGTGACTTTGGAGATGAAGCAACACGTTGGGGGGGGGGGGGGGAAAGCACCGCAATCGTTATACAGAACAACATTACCATCGTAAAGATCGACATTACTATCAGCGCGCGAAGAGTCCTGACCTTAAATATAACACAGACAGAACAAGAAGTCCTGTCACATGAGACACCGAAATCACAGTTCAACAGCTGAAAAAAAGAGATTCCAGTTCAGAGAACAACTTCAGAAACAAACGAAATGAAAGAAAGGAGAAATCTTCTGATGAAGATAAATGCAATACAAAGAAAATTCTTTTAAAATTGAAAACCCAACCTGACGGAACCGAACAGAAAGCCCGAATACCGGTCCAAAACGGCGAAGAGTTTAAAAGGGGTTTACATCATCAAAAGATTAGGGAAGTAAAACGGCGGGAAACTCCAGAAACCCTGTCTGTAATAACAACTGTTAAAATTTGTGCAAAATCGATTGAGGCCGTTATTGACAGTGCAGCTCAATTGTCCGTATTAAGTGAAAGAGTTTATAACACTCTAAAATGTTTTCCTAAATCAAACTCTGCAACAAAAACAAAAAAAAATCTAACTGGAAACCTTGATTATAATTTGGCAAATACACTGCCTCTAGCCCCATGGAAATTATCTACAGACATACTGGCTCCTTTGACACAGAGCAAATCAGGTGAGACTTACATTCTTTCGGCGATCGCTCAATTACTAAATGGGGCAGAACTTTTTCCAATCCCGGATCAAACCAACGAAACGGTAGCAAAAACAACAGTTGTCTAACGGATGTCTAATTAAATAATTTCTAATCAAGGTTCGAAAGTAAAATCTTTCAGTCCATATGCGAGGAATTAAAGATAACAAAGTCACGCGGAACACCACATCATCCTAGTTCAAACGGTCACGTAGAGAGATTTAATAGAGTAACATTAAAGACAGTCCGGTGTTATCTCACAGAAGATCAAGAAACGTGGGATGAGGAACTAGCAAAATTGGCCGGCGTATTCCGATCAACTGAAAACAGGACCACTAGTTTCATAGCTAACAGACTAATGCTCAGGCCTGAAGCTCTACAACCAACAGAGATTATAACAGGGGCAATTCATCAAAAAGAAATTTGTAAAGAATCTAAACATGTGAAAAAAACTTTTGGAAAATATGTCAAAATCTCATCAAATAGCAAGATAAAATATGCACCAAGCACAGCGAATACAAAAGCATAAATACGACACAAAACTCAAAGAACATTCCGTATAAAATAGAAGATATAGTCTATAGATTAAATCTAGCTTCATTGTAATAAATAAAAAAAAGTTTATTCTGGTCCTTATGTAGTTAGTAAAGTGTATTCCCCTGCTGTAATACAAATTAGAAATCAAAAGAAACACTAAAATTTGCGCCATGATAATTTGAAACCCTGTCATGACTGAAATTTACCTTTATGGATTTCAAGAGTTAGAAAAGAAGTTTTGGGTGAACACATCAACACTGAAGTACGAGAGGAAGAAATTTCATTATCCCCATTACTTATTGTAATTGACGACCATGACCTTAAAATTAAGAAGACACTCATGTAATAACTAAATTGCAAGAGCATGATTATGGAACCGATTTACGTAATCGATTTGGGTACAGTAAGTTTCAATCTAACTGGGCTGAACTTGTGGTGGTGCATGCGTAGTCTCACGGACGGAAATTCAAAATCAATGCAAACTCTTGATTATTATGACTTGCTTAGGAAAGTATACCTCTTTGTTTCAAATGTATTACTGAAAAACACACAAACACAAAGAACATTTTGACTGAAAAAGTTTGTGTTTTTAGACGATTTAATGTGAAATTTTCGACAATTTGGTTAAAACTCCACGGATCGAACGTGACTCGTCCGAACTTTGTAAATATTGTGGTTTTTTCGCTCACATCTTGAGCTCAGTTATGAAGGATTAAGCCTTTTGCCCATGCACTGCCAACGTGCAAACGCCGGCCAATCCACTCAGAAAAGCACGATGCCTCTTCGCAGTTGTATATTCCTCCCAGTGATGTCAATCACTCTCATGTTCGCTCTTCATTTTAACTTGTCAGCACACTATAGTGATGATTTGCCTGCAACTCAGGCTGCATAGTTTTCCAGGCTCTTGCCGCTTAGCATCGAAAGCCAGAGCAACACACTGTCATTTTATGTTTTATTGTTACTGTTGGCAGGCGACGTGCACCCGCACCCTGGTCCCACAAACAGTAGTGTATACCCTTGTGGATATTGTGAACTGCCTGTAACGTGGTCTTACAAAGCTATTTGCTGTGACAGTTGTGACATTTGGTGTCACCAAAATTGCTCAGATATCAGCTCGGGTGAAAGGGTGAAACATTAGCGCGTGATAATGTTTCGAAGCTATGTTGGAAATGTGACACAATCAACCTGAAAACTTTTACGCCTCATGCGTTTGAATTGCAGACACATAACAGTTTCTCAGTACTTGTGCTTCTCATGATTTGGGCCGCCCATTATTGCCGACGTCTTTCGAGCCAAACTCTTTTAGTAGTCCAAAGACTACTCCTAAAGGGCAAACCTTTGATATTTCACTGCAAAATTCAATAATATCTTCGCATAGTGCAACCTTGTATAAAATATGAAGTTGCCGAACAAACAAAACCTTCGAACCATGACTGTAAATTGACGGAGGTTATGCGACAAAACTGCGGAATACAACTATCATTATTTTCCCTAGTAATTATTTCACATACAGGAATGACAAAGATTCACACGGTGGTGGCGTGTTTTTATCGGTGCATAACTATACCAAGCGTCGAATTAGATGATCTTACAACAAAATGCGAAACCACATAGAGAAAAATTTCTTTGAATTCTCAAAAGCATACGTACACTGGCTGTTTTTATATGCCTCATAGAAACTTAGATATACAACAACCTGATGAATCTTTAGGAAAGTTAACATCACTAAATCCGAAACACAGTCCTATCCGGCGATTTTAACTGTCCAAATATAAACTGGGTAAACTAGTACTATCGTTGAACCAGCAGTAAATAGTGAAATCCAACAGGCTTTAATCGACCTTGTAACCAAATACAATTTAACCCAAGCTCAACATAACCCTACACGTGAAGGGAACAATTTACACTCTTTCAACCAGCCCTTCGCTTATCAAGATAGTTGCTACTGTACCAGAAATATCCGATCACGATATCATTGTGTGTGACAGTGACATTAAACCGTCCCATGTAATTCAAGCACCAAGGAAAGTTTTCCTGTCTCGCAAAGCTAATTGGGATAAAGTGAAAAGTGATATGAAAGATATGTCTTTAAAGATCTCGGATATGGTTAGCAAAAACTGCAATATTGAGGAACTGTGGAAAAGATTGCATTATGTCATCAATGCGCACGAATATTCCACAAAAACTTGGCTTATTAACCCGGATAATTTCTTGAATAAAGTTGAAAACAAGAGGCTTAGTGAATGAAATGCAAAAAAAAAAAAAAGACCAATAATTGCGCCCTGCGTCACCACCACCCTGTGTGAAAAGGCATTTTTGTTATCTACGCAGTATTCAATTGGACTGGATTGGAACTTCCTATTCTTGGATCCTCGGTTCCCCACTCGCAAAATCTTTTCACAATAAGCCAAATCAAACTTTGACTTTTGCCGAAAAGTTTTTTGGGTTTCGGCTGAATTCAGTTGGGATAAGGATATAAAGAAATGATAGAAAAAAATGGCAAAAATCAACCAAATTCCATTTTTCTAGAAACATATTCACAAATTGGCTATTAAAGGGACTCAATAACACGTAAAATAGTTTTTAAAAGATCATATGGTCGCTTTATAAATTTGAAAGTGTGCCTGTTGAAAGAAAATTAGAATTTTGATGTCTTCCCCTTATCATTTCTTTATAATTTATCCCAAAATATTTGCAGTCGAAACAACACCTCCATCGGAAAGACCCGAAAGTGCGAATTGGCTTAAAAGATATTATCGCTCATACGCTGCCATCTACTCTTACTGACATATATTTACCCAGTAAAAACAAAGTTTATAGAACAATAACAAAGCAATTACTTAAATATCTGTGTATTACATTCGTTAAACAATTATCGTGTCAGATATAAGAGTTGACAGGAACACGGAAGTATTTTTGTTTACATTTGTCAGTCAAGGGATAAGATGAGCAGTAAGGCAAAAACTATAACCGACAAGACACCAAAATGATAGACTAGAAATACCTCTGTACACACATAATTTTGCCTCGTCACATTTTGTCAGTAGTTTGTCAAGAACTTGTCAGCTGATTGTCAGTTTGACAAGTTTGACCTCGTCAGGGTCTCGACGAGTTTCTGATCAATGCCTCGTCACACATTGACAAACACTTGTCGCTATCTTGTCAGAAACTTGTCACAAATTTGTCAAGTATTGCGTCACCATGATGTCACATCCTTTTCAGAACAAGTGAAAACACACGGACATCCTTTTTGAGATTTCTTAGGTTTTAATGAATATTACGTGAAGTTTCAAATCATCACGTCTTAAAAACATGTTTCATGGATAAACCATGATGTAAGTGAACACATCATATTCTCTGCATGTTTTGAAATAAGTTGTGATGTTTGTAAAATGCTTGTAAAATTTGTGAAAATTCTATTATCGCTGATGGTATAACTATCAAAGTAACAACTGATGGTATAAATATCAAAATCTGCAGCTTATGTGCAATACCGGCCATGTGCAATATATCACATATTACAATACTGCAAAACTTGTTAGCAACTTGTCAAAAAATTGTAGGAAACTTGTCACAAGTTAGTAGTAGAAAACCGAGAGTCCTGTCACACACCCCCCTCCCCCCTCCCCCCTCCCCCCTCCCCCCTCCCCCCTCCCCCTCCCCCTCCCCCTCCCCCCCTAGGCGGCAGCCGGCATAGACCCTATGGTGAAAAAGCGATGACCTCCCCCCCTAGGGGTCGACTGTCAACGGTAAGAAAATTTTGCAATTTCAGCATATTTATCCGTTTCAGACGATTCTGAACAACTTTGGTTATTATGACCCCCCCCCCCTATCATGTAACACTGTAATTGAACAGCCACAGACACCATTCAAAGACGAGAGCAGACCTTTTTTTGTTCTCCTTTCAAAAACTTTACATTGGTGTTATCTGTCAAGTCATTTGCGTGTCGTTGAAAGCGAAGTGTTAGATCCACAGTAAGTAAGTTTTTTTAACATCACTCAAGGGCGTGTTTGGATGAGAAGTTCTGCCCATTCACAAGATGCGTTCGAATGACAAGCCCATTCACAAGGTGTATTCGAATGGATAGCTTATTCAAACATGTGCTCGAATGGCCAGTTCATTCAAACATGCGCCCATACAATTCTTCCCGCACCCATTATTACAACAGCTGCGCAAGTAACCTATGACCACTTTATAACAAAACTAGATACAAAACTGAATCAAACAGTGAAATTTTCATGCAAATCGACCAACTATATTTTTTAACATAATAGCCATATTTCTATGTCTATTTAATGTCTATTTTCACTAATTACTCATATTTCAATGGTTTCATTACAATAACCACACACACATACACACACACACAGCATAAGTACATGAAAGGTCTCAGAGTGTGGGGAAACCGATCGATAAATTTCAGAGTGCACTCGTTCAGAGCGCTTGGGAAAAACCGATTGATAAATTTGTAACTAACAAATATGTTAGTTAAAAGTCTCAATGGTATCGTAATTGAAGACTCATTTAGCGACCATTTACCAGTTTTTACTTTTCTTGATTATGGCGAATCAGCCCGAGTAAATAAAAAAATGGATACATATACCAGAAAAGTTAATTAGGAGAGTATTAGTAGTTTAAACAGTGAATTGCTTAACCATGATTGGTGTGATATTTACAACTGTAATGATGTTAATGTTGCTTATAATAATTTCATTGATGTATCTAAATTGCTGTATGACAAGCATTGTCCACGGAAAAAAGTACAAGTATATAGTAAATCGTTTAACACACTATGGCTAACAAAAGGTGTTATGAAATGCATTAAACGTAAAAAATAACCTGCACAGAAAATTTGTTAAAAACAGAAACCCAAATTCTGAAACCAAGTATAAATCATATCGTAATCGCTTAACAACTCTCATGCGATATTGTATAAAAAGTATTACAGCGATCTACTCCAAAAACTTCAAAACAATACCAAAGCAACTTGGCGAGTTCTTAATGCTGTGATTAAAAAGAAATGTACGACTCCAGTGACTCCTGAATATTTGTAAATGAAAAAAGGTGAACATATTACAACCAGAAATGATATTGCTAATGGCTTCAATAGATTTTTCGTTAATGTTTGGACCAAAACTGGTGGAAAAACTTCAGTCGCTGAAATCTAGCAGCAGTGTATTAGATTATCTTAAACCTGGACCAAACAATTCATTATTTTTATCTCCTGTATTGTAGGAGGCAGTTGTTAGTTTGATCAGTAAATTTCAAAGTAAGAAATTCTTGGATTGTGATAACGTTGATATGTGTATGGTTAAAAAAATCATACAAGGTATTGTTAAACCCCTCACGCACCTTTGTAATGTATCCTTTCATACGGGCGCTTTCCCGGACAGAATGAAGATTGCAAAAATTGTTCCTTTGTTTAAATCTGGCAACTGTTCATTGTTCACAATTTATAGGCCCATTTCACTGCTACCTCAAATCTCCAAAATACTTGAGAAATTGTTTCACTTGCGTCTTATGAAATATATTGAGTCCAATAACTTATTCACTGCTATTCAATATGGGTTTAGAAATAAAAGGTCAACGTCATTAGCATTAGTCGATTTAACTGGGAAAATTAATGAAGCTAAGCTAAGAAAGTTACTATTGGTGTTTTTATTGATCTGAAAAATGCGTTCGACACAATTAATCATGAATTACTATTGAAAAAGCTTCATTATTAATGTGTTAGGGGGCTATCCAATAAGTGGATTTCTAGTTACCTGACAGGCAGGAAACAATTTGTAAAATTTAATGATTCTGATTCTGATATGTTACCAATCACTCGTGGTGTACCTCAAGGATGTATTTTAGGCCCACTCCTAGTTGTTTTATACATCAATAATTTAGGAAATGTCTGAAATATTCTGAAGTTTGTGCTTTTTGCTGATGACACGAATTTGTTCCTATCAGGTAATAATATTGTTGAAATCTGTGAATCTATGAATGTAGAACTAGAGAAAATAAATATGTCGTTGAAACTCAACAAACTGTCGCTCAACGTGTTAAAGACAAATTATATGGTTTTTACAAACAAGCCTTCTTTTGAAAATTTTACCGTAAAAATTGATGAATATGAAATAGACAGAGTGTATGTAACCAAGTTCTTAGGTGTTCTGATTGACAGTAGGCTGACTTGGTCCAGTCATATTTTGAATATCAAACAAAAACTCTCGAAATGTACTGGTGTTATATATAAATGTAAAGACATTTTAGATGTTGGTGCGCTACACACATTATACTGTTCTCTCTTCCTACCGTATATCTCTTACTGTGTTGAAGTGTGGGGTACTGCTTATAAATGTGCAACCAAATGTATCTCTTTACTCCAGAAAAAAATAGTTAGAATTATTTGCAAAGTTAACAAATACGATCACACAAATTCTCTGTTTCTTTATTTAAAGTTATTAAAGTTTTATGATTTAGTTAATTGCCCGAAAACATTCAATGTAAAATAGCTATTAGGGACGCTAACTCGAAATACTCGTTAAGAAGCATTGGGAAATTTAAGACCAAGTATGCAAGAACGTCCTTAAAAGGTCGTTGTGTATGTATTTATGGTATCGCTCTTTTTAATACTTTACGGGATGATGTCAAAAATGCAAAAAACTTCTGCATGTTCAAAAAATTGTACAAGAAAAATGTTTTTCTTCAGTATGAAAACAGTCTTTAATAACGATTATTAAAGGTACCTGTATCAGTTCCAAGACGGCTTATGCTTAACTAGAATGGGTAAGGTTTGTTTTAAATGTGGTAGTTCCAGTGTTTTTTCGATGCTATCATGAGGTAAATTTGGGTTCAGTCTAATGGCGATTTCGTTCTATAAGCATTTTCTTGCTGAAATCGCCTTTTCATCTGTTTAGAAATTTCTATGTAATATTATGATTTATGTATATATATATTGGCTCATCTCTGTGTTCAGATGAATAAATCAAATCAAATCAAATATTTGTATCATCTGTGAATAAAATTTACTTTCACAAAGCTGAAACTGTGCGATTAATGACCATCAAATTTCTTTCTTTGTATAGAAACATTTCAGAGTAATTAAAAAATATTCAATATTTTGTTAGATAAATAATTTGGGTACAACTGTCTTAGTTTAACAAAAACATCGGTTCAATGGAAACGTCGACAACGCAATCGCTATGTTATTGCGGTGTTGGCGATAATATAAGAATTGCAATGACTGATGTTCAAAATTATGAGAATAGAAGTGTAGACAGTTTAAAGTGAAAATTACTTGAGATTTGAGTATGTCGGTATGGAAAGTCTGAGGAAGGCACTGAAACGAACTCCAAAAAATTCGCCAAATCACGAGAGTTTGTATTTATATTTTGTAAAATTACATCACCTTAAGGGTGCTTATTACATCACCAGAAGGTGCTTATTACATCACCAGAGTCAGTCGAGATGACTCTTGCTTCCTTCCCAGGAAGAGTCGTAGTTCCTGTAATAGAGCATGTCATTGATCTCAATTTTGCCAATGTAGGTGCACGACTGGGGCCAATGACGTTATTTTAAAAAGTTTGCATCACATAAATGGTTTAATTATGAATTATGGCGCACAATTGTTATAGTCAAATAACAATTTGTACTGAGAAAAATAAGTAGAGGTTTAGTTCAGATCAGGATATAAATATACAAATACTGATAAATTAAATAGCAGAAATCTAGCACTTTTCCCCACCTCTGAAACCAGGGGTCTTGAAGTAGAGCCACCGGGTCCTGGGTCTGAAAATCTCAGAGCCCGACCCAAAATCTGGGAGCCCGGAGTATACATGTTTGATTAAATGAAAAAAAAACACAAAAAAGAAAACCAAAAAAAAATAAATAAAAAAAAAATAAAAAAAAACAAAAAAACTGAAAAACGCAAACAGTGTATTCCATTTTTTATTAATGTCACACTTGTCATAACCTGAAATCTAAGTTCTGCCAAGCTTCTTTTTCTTCATTTACGTTTTTTTTTTGTCTTTTTCATTATTTTCCTCTTTTTTATCCATCATATCGGGACGCCTAATTGGAACACCTGAAGTTGCCCAAAGATGAATAGCATAGCTAGAGTCAAAGCTAGATATTTCTTCTGATTCCAGTTGAACCATCATGAAGTCACTAACGTGATCATCACTTAGGCAGGACCTCCAATCACTTTTCGTTTTTTAGCCCCCAACCGGGGCTTTATGCCTCATAAGGGGCTTATGGATTGGGCTCTGTCCGTCCGTTGTTACCACTTATTCCTCTTAGATGTGTAGGCCATTTGGTCTGAAAAATTACAGAACTCACTTCCAATTTATTTGGCGGTCCGATAATTTTTGTTTTTGAATTTTAGTGCTTTCAGTACTGTTTTTAGACTTTGTTTATGCGATGTCTCAAAAATAGCCCATTCAGCTCTTCACCATACCTTGCAGAAAGAAAAACCATATAGTGCAGATTTGCACTGAGGAATTATTTTGATTTTTTTTTCTTCAAAAATTTTTTGCGAATTTTTGAATTTCACTTAGGTGTTTTTTTTAACTGTTTTGGCCTTTGTTTACGTGATAGCTCCAAAACATTTCATCAGATCTTCATCAAACCTTTTAGATAGAAAGACCATACTGTGACGATCACCACTAAAGGGTTATTTTTTAGTTTTGTCAAAAATTGAATTTTTGACGAACTTTTGGTACTTTCACTTTGGTTTGTTTTTAGCTGTTTTGGACTTTGTTCACGCGATATCTCTAAGAAAGTTCATCGGATCTTCACCAAACCCTGGAATTGGAAAGACCAGATAGTGCACATCATCACGAAGGTTGATTCTGATTAAAAATTGTATTTGGAACGATTTTTTAAAATTTCACTTTGGTGTGTTTTTAACTTTTTGACTATGTGCACACGGTATCTCAGAGACAGCTAATTCGATTTTGATCAAATCTAGTACGAAGAAAGACCCTATAGTGTAGATGGCCACTGAAGTAGTGGGTCTGTCTGGTAAATGGTTTAGGTTGGCCCAAGGAAAATGATCCAAATGCACTTTGAAATTTAAAAAATCCTGGAAATTATTCAGCATCGGAATGAGTTTGTTAACACGATATCTCAAGAACAACTGCAGGGATTTTTATGAAGATTGGTATGTAGCTTCTGTGGGAACAAACGCAGATCGGTATTGTAAATGGGCCAGGTTCGTCCAATTAAAATGCACCAACTGGACTTTTCAGCTCTTGATTGACTATTGATGGCCATGTTTAACTGATGCGGGCCTGTGGGGAATATGTGGGCTATGCACACTGCTCTAGTTCCACAGTGTAGTCTTGAAATGTTTCAAAGTTGATTTCTTATCAATTATGAACAAATTCATTGTGGAGAAACCTGATGTGCTCTAGCGTGCAGTTTTCAAGGCATGGATTTCTGATAAAATAATTAAAAATAATGAAGTTCATTGTTAAGTTTCTGACGTCACAATAAATAAAATCCGATTTCAGTATTGTAAAAAAAATACCGGATTTTCCGGGAGCCAGCCGGGCTCCGAGATCCAAAAATCTCGGAGCCCGGCGCGAAATCTGGGAGCCTCGGGCTCCCGGGCCCCCGCCAGTTTCGAACCCTGGTTGCAAGAGAACACCGCCTTTTTTTCTGGGGTCCCGCGGACCCCAGGGTCAAATTCCAGGGGTCCCAAGCCGATTATCAGGGGTCCCCGGGACTCCGTGAACTTTATGTCCTTTTGAGTAACAAATTAGATGAGCTTAGATGCGAAATAACAACGAACGAGTTTGATATCGCTATCATTTCTACTACGGAGAACCCCTGACCACTGCCTGGACATTAATGATTATGAACTGATCAGAACAGATAGAGATAACAAAACAGGAGGAGGCGTTTGCTTCTACATCAAAACAACCCTACCTTATAAAAGATGGAAAGAATGTGAGAGCGAATATGTAGAGACAATATTCATTACTATCCTGCCTCAAAAATTACCAAGCGACGTATCAAACATACGTTTGATACGTCGCAATCTACCACCCACCAAATGCAAATAACCGAGATATGAATGAGCACTTGTCTCAAGTGCTAGATTATCTGCTTAGCAAATACCCACAGGCTGGTTTTATGATTATCGGTGACTACAACAAACTACCAGAAGAATTCCTTTTAAACCACTACAACGCAAAGCAACTGATTAAAGAACCGACGAGAGAAGATGCGATCTTAGAAAGTGTATTACAAATCTAAATAAGTACTACAAAACACCGGAAATAATGCCTCACCTGGGAAATCTGACCACAGAGCATTTATGATACGCCCTAACCCTGTATACCAAGCTCAAAAGAATTCATATAGGACAATTATAATCAGGGTCAACGGTCAAAATGAAAGAAATATGTTTGCGTACGAACTTAGCAAGATAAATTGGACCGATCTCTTCCAAGCATCAACTTGCGAAGCAAAACTTGAAATATTTAACCGAAAAATGACAGCTCTCATTGATGGTTATTTCCCATTCAAAACGCTTAAACTTAATAACAATGACGGATGGTAATACCGCTCTTTTAGCTGAAAATATAAATAACTTCTTTCAAAGTATATCTGACGACCTCCCTCCACTTGAACCAACACTGAGACAAATCAACTGAACGAAACTGTGCCTGACCAGTTTTTGATATCAGTAGAAGAAATTAAAAAACAGCTCAGTGAGGTTAAAACAGGTAAAGCTGCAGGACCAGACCAAATTGAAGAATTTATGCTAAGAGACATTGCAGCGTATCTGGCACCTCCAATTACAGCAATAGTCAATAGCTCAATAAGGGAAGGCTATACACCAGACAAATGGAAAGAAGCAATTGTCACTCCAATATAAAAAAAATTCCGTCCTAAATCAATAGAGCAAGACTTAAAACCAATATCATTAACGTCCATTGTGGCCAAAGAACTCGAAAGAATTCAAATTAAAACATTTACATCAACTAAAAAAGACGAAGATACACATCAGTTTAGGAATAAAAAGAGAATCTCGACGACACACATGCTAGTTGAAATATTACATCAATGGTGCAAAGCATCTGACGAAGTGAAAATAGTGAGGATTACTTTTCTGGACAACGCCAAAGCATTCGACAGAATAAACCATCACAAACTAATGAATAAAATTTCATCCTCAAATAAACCACAGTTTATGGCGAACTGGTTAAAACAATTTCTTACAAATAGAACCCAAAAAGTAAAGATAGGAAAACACCTGTCAAAGCCTGTCCATATGAAAGGAACTGTGCCTCAAGGTAGCTTATGGGGAATGGAAAGATTTTGCGAAAGGACTAAAGATCTGGACTCCATGCAGGCTTGCCGGATCGTTCTTTTTTTAAAGATTTAGTCTTTATTTTCGCATCGTTCTTTTTTTTGCCTCAAAACGTACCTTTTTTCAACAAGCGTACTTTATTGTTCTTTTTTTTTAGCCCCAGCGTTTTTTTCAGAAGCAGGAATATAACAGTTGTTGAAAGTATGTGCGAAAAAACGCTTTTAAGTTGAAAAATCGTATATTCTCCCAGGATTTTAGCCTTAATGTCTTGAAATTTTGGTGGAAGGTAGGGCGCATATAAGTTTCCACCTGGCTATTGCTTTCTTGGCAATTCGCCAAAAATTGGCGAAAATATATATTAGCGAAAAACCAGATCTTTTCCTTGTGGGAAATTAGTCTTACTGTTTTGAAATTTTAAGTGAAGTTAGCAGGCTTTACTACTACGTAGCTATTACTTTTTTTGGTGATTGACCAACGGGCTAAATTTCCCAGTAAAATCTTAATCTTGGTGATTGGCCAGCTGGGGAAAATTTTCAGTAAAATCTTAACTAACTGCTGAAAAATAGTCTTCCCGTGTTTGAATTTAAAGTGAAGGTAGCAAGAGTTGCCACCTACCTGGCTGTAACTCTTTTGGCGATTCGCCAAAAATTGTCGAAAGTATTGGTGAAAAACCTTTTTTTTCGTGGCGTCTTAAGCATTTCCAGGAAGGCAATCTGTCTTGACATTTTACGTGAAGGTACCAGGCTACCTGGCTATTACTTTTTAGACCAGCCGACTATGTCGGGCTGTTCTTATCCTATCAATAGAGGGGTATCCGTCGTCTGTATGTACGTATGTACGTGTGTAAACTTTTACTTAAAATGCTTTTTCTCCTTCAGTTTTGATTGGATTCCTCTCAAATTTTACACGAATGTTCTCTAGGTAGGCCTCTCTTTAAAATTTTTTTTTTTTGGCGATCCACCAAAAATTGGCCAAATGAGGAACATTTGAAAGTTTTCGGTTGCCAATTTTCAAAATGCTTCTTCTCCCACAATTTTGATCAGATTTTTTTTCATATTTTGCACAAATACTCCCTGGGAAGGCCTCTTTTAAAAAATTACTCATTTTGGCGATCCGCCAAAAATTGGCCAAACGGGGGACATTTTTTAATTTTTTGGTATCTAATTTTATAATTGCTTCTTCTCCCACAATTTTGATAGGATTCTTTTACAATTTTGGATAGTTGTTCTCTAGTTAGACCTCTCTTGAAAAATTACTGTTTTTGGCGATCCGCCAAAAATTGGTCAAATAGGGGACATTTGTAATTTCGTGGTTGCCAATTTTCAAAATGCTTCTTCTCCCACAATTTTGATCAAATTTTCTTCAAATTTTGCACGAATATTCCCTAGGTAGGCCTCTTTTGAAAAATTACTCATTTTGGCGATCTGGCAAAAATTGGCGATATGAGGGGTATTTTTTAATTTATTGGCGTTTAATTTGGCAAACGCTTCTTCTCCGACAATTTTTATTGAATTCCTTTCCAATTTTGTACGATTCTTCTCCAGTTAGGCCCCCCATGAAAAATTATTTTTTTAGGCGATCCGCCAAAACTTGAATAAGCATGCGCATTGGTCCGAAATACGGACCTCGCATCGACGCAAGTTTGGTAAACATGGGCACTGGTACGAAATCGAACCGAGCATCAGCGCAAGTTAAGTAAATGTGCGCAGTGGTCCAAAATTGAAACCGCGCGTCAATGCAAGTTAAATAAACATGCGTAGTGGTCCGAAATGCGAACCGCTTATCAACGCAAGTTAAATAAAACATGCGTAGTGGTCCGAAATAACAACCGCGTATCGACGCAAGTTAAATAAACTTGCGCAGTTGTCCGAAATGCGAACCGCGTATCAACGCAAGTTAAATTAACATGGGCACTGGTCGGAAATGCAAACCCAGCATAATAATACATACCAAAACATTAAACTTAAGTAGTGATGTTTTAGACGCGGCGTTTTCTTCTTTTCAAAAGGCACATGTGTTTGGTCGTTTTGATCGTTTCTGCTGCTTGAACTAATTTTGTATGTCCGACAGTACATGTCAACAGTACACATGTGTAGATACAATTTCGATACGTTGTTCGAAGTTATTTTTCTGGGAAAAAATCTTTGTATGTATTTATCGGTCTATGTTCGGGTCCGTTGCTAAATTAATTATTTAGCTAGCTCATTGCCATCTCGTCCTTTAAAGCCCAATTTTTCAGGGAAATTGCCTTTTTCAAGCACGCCGGATTTGGTTTTATCGCTTTTCGTTAGCTGGGGCTTTGTCCTTGGACAAACTTGTACAATGTGACTACCACTTTCAGCAACCAGACAAGCTTATTCATAGATGCACTAGATCTCGGTTGGTCACAATGTCCCTGGACATTCTTGTTTTGGTGAGTGGTGAAAAACTGATGCAGATTTTGGCGAAAAACAAAAAAAATACAGCAAAAACTTTACTACCTGCTGGAAAATAGTCGTACTGTAAAGTGAAGGTAGCCGGAGGTACTACCTACCTGGCTATTACTTTTTGGGTGATTGGCCAAACATTGGCTAAGGTTGTGGCGCAAAGCAAAAAATATTAGCGAAAATATTGCCTTTTTTTCGTAAAATCTTGACCATTTCAAGGAAAGTAACGTTACTGCCTTGAAATTTTAAATAATGGCAGTAATCAATATTACCTAACTGGCTATGAATTTTTAGTGGTTGGCAAAAAGCAGCGATTTTTTGGCGAAAAACCAAAGAAATTTCAGTAAAATCTTGGAGAACTCCAGGAAAATAGTCTCCTTGCTTTGTGATTTTAAATAGCAGTACCACACATTACTACCTAAATGGTTGTTACCTTTTTAGGAATTTGCCAAAACTTGGCAGAAATATTGGACAAAAACCAATTTTCTGTAAACAGTATCTCCTAGGGTTTTCATGGAAACATTCTACAATTTTGGTGGGAGGTAGGGTGCATCGATGTCCACCTATCTATTAGTTGTTTAAGGGATTCACCAAAAAATTAGCAGAAATATTGGAGAAAAAACGTAATTGTTTATTTATTATTATTATTATTTTTTTTTTTTTTTGAAAATTGTTAAACCTTAACTAACTCCTAGAAAATAGTATTAATGTCTTGAAATTGTAACTGACGGTAGCAAGCCTTAATAGCTACTGTTACGTTTTTGGTGATTGGCTAAAAAATTCCCAAAAATTTTTGGCGAAAAACCAAAAAAAAAAAAAAAAAACCCATAAAATCTTGACGAAGTCCATAAAAATAGTCTGACTGTCTTTAGATTTCAAGTAAAGGCAGTAAGCCTGACTGTTTAGCTGACTATTACAATATTTGGTGATGCGCAAAAATTGGCGAATAGTTTGGCGAAAAACTAAGAAGATTCCAGTAAAATCTGATCTCCAGGAAAATAGTCTTACTCTTTTGAAATTTCATGGAAAGGTAGCAGGCAATATTACTGGCTTACTTGCTATTACTTTTTTTTTGGTGATTGGCCAAAAAATCGGCGAAAATTTTGGCGAACAACAAAAAAAAAAAACTCCGGGAAAATAGCCTCATTGCATTGTAATTTTAAGTAAAAGTAGCGTAAACTACTGCCTAACTGGCTATTGCTGTCTTCCAATTTTAGATAAAGATAGCCATCATTGGTACTTACCTGGCCATTACTTTTTTCGTAATTTGGAAAAATTGGCGCAAATATTGACGAAAAATGAAACTCATACCACAGGAATGGCGATGCTGTCAAAGACTAAGCTACTAGTATGAACAGTCTTTGGTTCTGTCTTGAAATTTTGTTACAGATAGTGGTCATTGGCACTTGCCTAGTTATTGTTTTTGCGTTATTCGGAAAAATGGTTGAAATATTGGTGAAAACCAATTCTTACTAAAATCGTTACTAGCGCTAGGAATATAATGTTGCCTTCTTAAACTTTTGAACTATGGGAGCGGAAATTAATACTTATGTGGTTTTATAACCCAGCCGACTTTGTCGGACTGGGTTAGTCGTATCCCTATAGGGGGCTTGAATGTATGGGCGTATGTTAAACTTTTTCTTTAAAATGCTACTCCTCATACAGTTTTACTTAAATCGTTTTGATATTATGCAGGAATGTTCCCTGGGTGGTCCCCCCCCCCCCCCCCCTGTCTATTACTTTTTTTGACGAGTAACGAAAAACGGACAAAATGGCGGCACTTTTTGTGCCCGTTTTGACTCAGTTTTAAAATGCTACTCCTCCTACAGTTTTACTCCAATCGTTTAGAAGGTACGAAGGGATGTTCCCCAGGGGTTCGCCTACCAGGCTATTATTTTTTTTCGCGGTTCGCCAAAAACTGCCGAAATGGCGGAACTTTGAAGTTTGGCAAAAGCTGGAATAAATGGTAGTAAATAACTGAATTGTCAAACTTCATTTCTCTCAGTCTTTTTCAAATAGTTATAAAATTTTAATCAGAAGTTTCTTAGGTGTTTCTCCACCTGGTCTTTGCTTTTTTCGCAAATGACAAAAAAAATGCCGGAATGGGGGAATTTTAATAATTTTTTTCTAAAATTGTGTAAATGTCGGTAAGTACATGAATCTTCAAAACCCAACCTCTCCAACCTCCCTTTTCGGGCAGCTTCCACCCGGGGAAACACGTTTTTTGTATTAAAATTATGAAAAAGTTACGTTCAGAAACAAATACTTCATTGTTTGGCCTAACAGTATTCGTTTCAGAGATTTTCTCTCTTTCCGTATTCGGTAACTCGGCTGGGGCATGTCCTTGGACATGCTTGTTTTGGTGATTTTACGTACATCTATTATTATTGCCGCTGACAGCTGTTCTTGTTTATTCAAGAAAAACGCATACAAACTATTTCTGAGGCTTTTTTAGGACACTTTTTATCTTTATATTTTTTATTTTCAACATTTTTGGCGTACTTTTTTTGTACTTTTTTTCTAAAGCGTTCTTTTTTTTGTACTTTTTTTTGCCATCAAGCGTTCTTTTTTTTTAGCAGTTTGCGTACTTTTTTTTAAAAACAACCTCCGGCAAGCCTGTCCATGCTATCTCTGTATAAATATGTTGACGACACAACAGTCTCGGAAATTCTTGATAAAAGCAACATAAACGAATCTATTGTCCAAGAAGAAATCAATAGAATAGTACAATGGACAAAAGAAAACGACATGAAAATAAATGCAAATAAAACAAAGGAGATGATCATAGCCTTTGGAAATCAAACACAAGCAAAAAATATTCCCCCGATTACAATAGAAGGACAACCGATGGAAAGAGTTAACACGGCAAAACTAGTAGGCGTGACTATACAAAATAATTTGAAATGGGACATACATGTTACCGACATGATAAAGAAAACACGAAAAAAACTGTATTATCTTACCATCTTAAAAAGACCCGGGGCTTCCAAGAAAGACTGGCTCAATCTGTATAAATCAATTGTGAGACCTCAACTAGAATACGCTATACCAGCATGGAGCACACGTCTAACACAAGAACAGAGTAAAAGCATTGAAACAATGCAAAAGCGAGCCGTAAAAAAATAACACCCAATCAGCTATACATTGAACGCCTAAAGGAACTAACCATTCAAACGCTCGAAGAAAAAAGAAAAGACACATGTCGAAGATTCTTCCTGGAGATCCAAGAGCAGTCATTTACAAAAATTCCAAGACACTTTCTATAATCTGTGTACTGTAGTCTTGTATCTCTCTCTCTCTCTCTCTCTCTCTCTCTCTCTCTCTCTCTCTCTCTCTCTCTCTCTCTCTCTCTCTATCTATCTATCTATATCTATCTATCTATCTATCTATCTATCTATCTATCTATCTATCTATCTATCTATCTCTATCTGTCTCTATCTATCTCTATCTATCTATCTATCTATCTATCTATCTATCTATCTATCTATCTATCTATCTATCTATCTATCTATCTTTTTCCCCACTATCGCCCACAACAACAATGAATCTACAGTTGCAAAACCACTCTTTACTCAAATTTGGTAGTTTGGTCGAGGTCGAAAATAATGCACAATGATACTTCTCAGTGTGCTTTTTTAAAAAAAGCTTGCTAGTTCGAGCCTCGGTGTCCTCGAACGTGCACAGAAAGATCTATGGCTTCGAAATCGAAAGTTGAGATCAATGGCCATTTCCAGGGCATAAAGTTCATGGGGTTCCAGGGACCCCTGATAATCGGCTCGGGACCCCTGGAATTTGACCCTTGGGTCCCGCGGGACCCCAGAAAAAAGACGGCGTTCTCTTGCAAGTTACCTGTATTACAGTGCAGAATAACTTATAAGAGAGCGTAATGGCGTAATGTAGCATCATTCAGTGTTTCGTTTTTAAGTAGTAGTTTTATGATTTGCATTATATCACTAGTTGATTTTTGTTGCAATAAAATTAATTTTGTAGAATTTAACCTTTTTATTGCCCGAAAATGACGGGACCCCACCACTTTACCTCTAGACTCCTGGTATCAGGGGTCGGGGTCCCGCGGGACCCCGAGCTGAAAAGTGAACTTTTTGCCTTGATTTCTATTATGGAAACTGTGACCCTTTTGACCCAGGAAGACAGAAAGGGTCCAGTGGGACTGAGAGTTAGCTCTGAGTCAGTTCGGACTTAAATAACATCGTATATCTTTCTGTCAGAGCTACGAAGCTTTACATTGTTCCGCAAGTAAAGGTCAATTTTAATGCTCCGAGGCACGAATCCTGCAAACCAGTCCCAATTATTCAAACATTTACGAGGGGAGTGAGAATGAATAAGCCAAATAACTCTTTGGGTGTTTCGAATAAAATGTGCAAGAATTTGCCAGATTTGCAGCTGGCTTATGTAGTGATGTCGGAATGTAACATTTTGTTGTCACCAATAACGATATTCTGTAACCAATTCTACCTCCTCTCCCTCGTACAGAAAGTTCCTGCCCAATATACGGTACCATTTTTGTAAACAGGCACATTTTTTAATCGGCTGTGTATCTTTTATTTCTTCATTAAAGTACACAAATATTAGCTTCCGCACTGACCTGTCAAATGTTTTTTTTTTCATTCCAGTCTTTAAATGTCATGTGAACAAAGTCAAGTGACCAAAAATTTACATAAGTTATACTCGTAGATTGTCAATCCAAGTCAGCGGTTTTATTTCCAAAATAAAAGATATATACATAAGTTCAATTACAATGATACAATCAAGTAAATGTTTCAATTCTTATCGTGGAAAGGGTAGGCCGTAGAAGTTTTCACTTACACTGTATTTGATTCAGCCCACCTATTTACTAATAAAAAATATAACATCTGTGAATAACCCAACCTTGATGGAATTCAAAGGAAAAAAGTACAAGTAAACACTACACAATGAACGAGTTAAAACAAGCTGCAGTAGGACATTATTTAACAACGAGAAAGATTTGTTTTATTGAGTAAAAACTAATTTATCACCATATAACCTATCACCAATTTATGTATGATTTTGATACTACTATAGTAAAATCGTTTTGTAACTTAATTGAAGTAGTCAACTGATTTGCATGCATGGAAACATTGATCCAAACTATTCCATAATTTTACACCAAGTACAGATATACAGCGAGATTTTTACTAGTTCTAGAATACTTTGTATTACATTTACCTACTTGTCTTGTAACTCCGCTATTGGTTGTAAAAGTTATCGTAGTCTAAATGGTAAGCGATTATACTTTGCTCTCTACGTTATAATTTAATATGACAATGTCACAAATTTTATAAGTTTATATTTAACAAATATAGACATAACTACCGGGGGAGGGGGCAGGGGGCCTCAGCCCCCCCCCCCCCCCCCCCGCTTTTCAGAGTGGGGGGCCATAGTGTCCTTCGCCCCCCCCCCCCCCCTCTGTTACGAAAGTTTGGCCCCCTCAGTTGTAAAAACGTGGCTACGCCAATGACAAATACATCATTGGTATTTTCCCTACTATTCTAACAGCCTTTTTTGTAATATACAAATGTTTTTTATACGTGCAAAATAAATATTGCTCAAATTTCTGAACAATAATTAAGATATGGTAAGTGGCTTGTTGAAACCTAGATTGTGATGAATTGAATTAAATGACATCAGAAAAACTATTCGAACTACACTTGGATATATTATTTGCCCAGTTAGAACCAATATTCCAGAAAAAAGTGTTGAAACCATTTGATATTTCTTTATGATCACTAATTACCTTGCAATCACTGTGAAATACATCAGGAAAATTTGGAGAAATGCGACCGGTTGCAACATATTGTTGAAATATTTTTTCTGTAAACCTAAGAATTGAAGTGAGTTTATTTCTACAGACCCTGTACCTTTTATTTTAAGACATCTGATTTCATTTTAACTGCAATCCAATACATACAATGTATTTTCCTAATAGTATTGAGTAGACCCGAAATTAACCATAGCTTACTGATATTCCGTGGTGGACGGACCGAACACCGAACACCCTTCGGACAGAACACCCTCCGGATTGAACCCCATTCTTTTTCACTGCTACAGACAGAACCCCCTAGCTATTTTTACAGTAGAGAGACAGAACCCCCTTAGTTTATAATTTATCTTTGTGTGTTTTTTCTTTACATCATCAGTGTTCTAGACACATAGAACTAGCCTAGCCTAATATTCTGTCCAAGTCCTTGGAGACACTCGGCGATCGTTTTCCGACTTTGGGCGCAATCACTGCACAGAATTTTCAAACGTTTCTGAATTGCGGCCGTTCTGTTCGGGATACGTTTGCTGGGAGCTGCCCATTGGCGGCTTGGGCGATCAGCGTACAAACAACTGCTGTGTCTTTCTGAATGCATTCTTACTTGTGGATTCACGTATTTTTGCCGCAGTTTCGATTTCTTCAAAAAAAAAAAAAAGAAACATAAACAAAAAAAAAAAAAACAAAAAAAAAAAAACAAAAAAAAAAAAACAAAAAAACAAAAAAAAAAAAACGGAGGTGATGTGGATTCGTGGTTATTTTTTAAATTTATGCAATGAAATTTTTTATCCTGTGCCTTTGTGCACAAGCACGCGCAAGGACAGATTAATTACTGATTTGGCTCGACGAATTAGTGGATTAAGTTAAGATATCACACAATCCTACTCACACAACTTCGATTTCTTAAAAAAACCGTAGATGGTGTTGATTCGTGGACATTTTCAGATTCATACAATGAAAGCTTTACTGCGGCTCAATTCAGTTCATGTAAATACCTAGTTAATCCGAAAAACAAACCATCCATTTACACCGGCCACCCATACACCCCAAATTTCATAAAGATTTGACCCATACACTTGGCTAATCCGGACATGTCCAATGCTTTTTGTCGCACATGTATGTATCTTGTATTTAAAAAATGAGGGGGTTCTTTCTGTACCGAGGAGGGGGTTTTGTCTGTAGCAGACAAAGAGAAGGGAGTTCAATCCGGAGGGTGTTCTGTCTGAAGGGTGTTCGGTCCGGAGGGTGTTCTGTCTGAAGGGTGTTCGGTCCGGACGGTGTTCTGTCTGAAGGGTGTTCAGTCCGGAAGGTGTTCTGTCTGAAGGGTGTTCAGTCCGGAGGGTGTTCTGTCTGAAGGGTGTTCAGTCCGGAGGGTGTTCTGACTGAAGGGTGTTCAGTCCGGAGGGTGTTCTGTCTGAAGGGTGTTCAGTCCGGAGGGTGTTCTGACTGAAGGGTGTTCAGTCCGGAGGGTGTTCTGTCTGAAGGGTGTTCAGTCCGGAGGGTGTTCTGTCTGAAGGGTGTTCAGTCCGGAGGGTGTTCTGTCTGAAGGGTGTTCAGTTCGGAGGGTGTTCTGTCTGAAGGGTGTTCAGTTCGGAGGGTGTTCTGTCTGAATGGTGTTCAGTCCGGAGGGTGTTCTGTCTGAAGGGTGTTCAGTCCTGAGGGTGTTCTGTCTGAAGGGTGTTCAGTCCGGAGGGTGTTCTGTCTGAAGGGTGTTCAGTCCGGAGGGTGTTCTGTCTGAAGGGTGTTCGGTTCGGAGGGTGTTCTGTCTGAAGGGTGTTCAGTCCGGAGGGTGTTCTGTCTGAAGGGTGTTCAGTCCGGAGGGTGTTCTGTCTGAAGGGTGTTCAGTCCGGAGGGTGTTCTGTCTGAAGGGTGTTCAGTCCGGAGGGTGTTCTGTCTGAAGGGTGTTCAGTCCGTAGGGTGTTCTGTCTGAAGGGTGTTCGGTCCGGGGGGTGTTCGGTCAGGGATTCATATTCCGTATATGAGTATGTTTTCTTCTTCAACGGATAACATTTATTCAATAAAGTAGTAATATCTTTCATATAAACATTATATGCATCAAGAACATTGTTAACTGTAAAAATACACTATAATAGTTGTTGGATGGAGAATTAGATATAAATTTATTTGTACACCCACAGTATTGCGTAAAACAGAAGTGGTATATCATTAAAGTTTGTACTTTGAGAGCCTTCACAATATCATCTGCTGGGCTTACAGTAAACGCGGGACTCCAGTTTTATGGGATTAAAATGCAGAAGTTAAAGGTAAAAAAAACAGCAAAATCAATTTGAAAATACGTGTGGAGTTTTGGGTTACGAATAGAAAAACATTTTAATAATGTCGGGAATAAATTACAATTTTGGCACATTTCCCTATTGGTTTATGTTTTATCTCCAGTGGAATCTTACAAATTTTCTGTACTGAGCATGCGCAGTCGAAACAGTGAACTGGCTGATACATTTTTTTTTTTTTGCAAAACAGGCGCAATTTTTAATGCACAGCACATCTTTTACTTCTTCGTTGAAGTGGAGAAAAATTAGCTTACACACCTAGTTGCAGTGGTGATGAAACAGTTTTTTTCAGACTGGTCGTCCGGATGACATCCAGGAAATCGCTGCTCTCAATATTTCATTATTTTCGAGTTACTTATATTTCATAGTAATATTCCATTTTAAAAACATCTTTATGCAAAGCACGTTTGCTTATTGCATACATTTTATTTTGGCTCAGTGTAATGGATTGCATTTTACTGTTTCTGTAACCCTTGTGAATAAAATTGTGGATTTGTAAGGGAGGAAAAATCAACACGTACAGTTCATAAAAAGATATTTTTCACAGAAAAAACACGATTGTTCGAAATTGAAATAAATCAGTGCAACTTTATCGAGGTAGTTAAAGAGTGGACAGATGCGAAAAAGTGAAAGCTGTTATTTGACATAAGAATTCTAAAGCAAATAAGAAACCAGATATTTTTGGGTAGGCTATTCCCAAATAGACTACTAAGAATTAAAATGTCACAGAAATCAACAATGCTTGATTTTTCTTACGCTAAAGGATGAAAATAAGTTCAGCCATGTAAATTCTTATCTTTTGACGATATTGAAAAGTTTAAAAATTTATTCGTATTTTCATTTTTTTCATAGTTTCTGTTTATAAGGTTAGAAAGTAATTTGTTTATATAGTCTGCAGCAGAAAATGATGAAATAATATAAAAATATCGATTTCTGTGAATTCGATTTATCGGTAGTCTATTCCGTAATAGCCTGCCAAAAATTTTCTGATTTCTTATTTGCTTCAGAATTCTTATACTAAATAATACGGTGTTTAAGGAAGAGGATCGATCCAGATGATTAATCAGCAAATCGCCAACGAGATGAACGTATAGGCAACACAGCTGAGTTAATGAGTAGATTAATGGAAGATTTTCCGTAGTGTTAGTGTAAAATGGAAGCGTTATAATACAAAGAAATCCCTTCGGTGTGCTTCGGTACCACACTGAGATCGTTACAGGAAAAAATGTAAGGTTTGAACAAAGATGCACAGAAGTGCTCCATGCCAAAACTGTAATAAAATCCAGGGGAAACAAAAGTCGAACAAAGTATATTCTGTTGAAGCAATGAAATAAAAGTTTTATTTCTATTAGTGAAATAAGACAAGGGCTTCAACACTAAAGCGGTGGGGGGGGGGGGTGAAACCTTTACATGGGTGGGCGGAGCAGTTCACACAGGTGGAACGAAGAGTCCTTGGGGCAAAGTCGATACACCACGATGAAAAACTGTTTTGAATGGATTTCTAGCCCCGATTTGTTAAGGAACCAGATATGTATGAACAGCTTACACGGGCGTTGGGTTTAAACATAAAAAAAATGTCTGAATTATTGTGAGTGAAACTAAATGAAATGCAATGCACCTTCATTATAACTACTTGGCCAGAACCGAGAAATTACGTCATTCGATCCAATGTGACGCAATATCCGATACTTGTAAGCTGCGAAAAAGTTGGAGGACAAAGTTATGTTGTTATCGATGCTATAATTGTTGTCTTCCTTGTCGACCCAATTTTTGGCCCAGACGACTAATTTTTCTGAAGTAGTCGACCGGATGACAAGAGGTTTTAAAGTTTGCCCACCACTGCTTAGCTGTCACATGTTTGTTAACATAACCACAAATTTTAATAAAGAGATCATGTGTTGTCTGTAAATATATACCAAGTTAACAGCTATGAGCTGTTGCAGAATTAGGCATAAATTTAATATGCTTATCGGTGATATTAAACTTGTAATTCTTCGTTGCCTTTTTGAAATATCAGTTCAAAACTTTGTGAGGTATAATTGCAAAATTTATTACTAAATTTTGGTGCAATTGCTTGCTGTATGTAAACATGCTTGCTGTATGTAAACAAATGCCAATTATTGTGGGAGATTTCTGGTTATTTAGAAATTCTTACTTTAAATGAACTTTGAGGGCCTTTAGCGAACTCTACCCAAGACTTGTAAGTCGTTTAATCATGCATAATACCAACACAGCGGTGCTGGAGAGCGAGTGCAGTTGACTTTTTTGGCCATTTCAATGCGATGAATTGAAGCGGGATGCCGATCCAACATATAAGAAATATAAATTACTATTCAAAAAGGAGTTATTACAAGCGGAAGGGCTCGACCTCGGAAATGACCATGACCTTAACGGGGTACGCTCTAGACCAATCAGCTCCTAACTAGAGAAACTCCTCCCAAGTTGGACTTTTGGAACAAATCGGTGACTCCTGAAGCAAATCGAGCACACAGTGTAACATCCTGTACATCATTGTGGCAGATTGGTCTATTTATTTATTTATTTCATTATTGTGTATTCTCAGAGATAAAAGACAAGTGGGGACAAGAAAAGGAGCCTGTGAGGACGGGAATAAAATTCTACCTGGAGTACCTCGGCAGCACCCTGGTGGAGGAGCTGGTGGAGGGGGAGAGCTATGGCAACAAAGTCAGCTCTAAGGCGGTCAAAATCATCGTCGATATGGTAGGTAGTCAGGGCTGATTGGGGCTCGTTCTGGTAGGCAGTCAGGGCTGATTGGGGATCGTTCTGGTAGGTAGTCAGGGCTGATTGGGGTCGTTCTGGTAGGCAGTCAGGGCTGATCGGAGCTCGTTCTGGTAGGCAGTCAGGGCTGATCGGGGCTCGTTCTGGTAGGCAGTCAGGGCTGATCGGGGCTCGTTCTGGTAGGCAGTCAGGGCTGATTGGGGCTCGTTCTGAGCGCGTTAATATTCATTTCTTGTGTTTGTTGGATTGAACATAAAAAACAAAACAAACAAAGCAAAAAAAAAAAAAAAATCTCACCAGCAAAGGGAATGTCGTTCGGTTTAAAATTTGTGGGTAATAAATAAGAACCATTTTCAATGGGTATTTAGCCAAGACAGTTTGAGTCTTGATTTCCTAAACTACATTTGCTATGGCAGAATCTATGTCACGACTGTGTTATAATAGTTGCTTGAACGTCTTTTTAATTAAGAAAAACAGCAACAACAAACGAATGGATAACCAAACGAGTAGCATTGTGGCACCTGCAGCTGATCTGGCTGCTCGAAGCTTGGCATTTCTCTTTCACTGTATAAAGTAGATTAAACTATTCAGACAATTATTCCTTAAAGTGATTCATCCACTGGTTATTTTGTTACAGGCAAAATCTGCCAAAAAACTTCCCAAAGTGGAGATTTCCATCTCAAGCAAAGGAATTGTAGTCACCAATTTGGATTGTAAAGTAGTACTTACCAGTCTCAGTATTTACAGGTACCTTTCCGCTTTTAGTACTTACCCGTTTCAGTATTTACAGGAACCTATCTGATTTCAGTACTTAAGTCTCAGTATCAGGTACCCTTCTGATTTTGGTACTTACCAGTCTCAGTATTTACAGGTACCTTTCTGATTTTGGTTCTGAGCAAACTCAGTATTATTACGTAAATACTTCTGGTTTCATTTTTTTTTTTGCGTTTCTGCATTTAACCGCTTTTGACTTTAGAATTTCACAGTCGTGTTTTTTTTTTATTTCAGTTTTCGAAACTCCTGTCAATTTACTCACAAAAAAAAAGAAATGATACGAAAAATGAAATACGTGAGAAGTGTCTGCCGTGTGCGCATGCGCAACACGTTTGAGACTAGAGCGGTGTGTTGTCGGTTTGCAGAATTCACTTTTGCACAGCAGACAAGAGTCATGAGAGAGTGTTTGCGTACATAGCCCGCAACACGGAGAACGAGAACATGGAGTGTCATGCTTTTCTCTGCCCCAAGAAGAAAATCGTGCGTTTTTCTAAATTTAAATAAAAAAGGGATATTAAATTTATGTGAGGAAGTTGTTAAATTCCTCCCTCTATGCCCCAAGAACAAAAGTCGTGTGTTATTATGAAATCTAAAAAAGGATATTAAATTTATGTAATGAAGTTGTTAAATCCCCCCCCCCCAAAAAAAGGTAACAATAAAACAGTTAAAGATAAAATAAAAAAAAATGCTTCAAAAAGGCGTGAAAGTGGGTACTTTTTTGTTACATTCGTGACTGACGTCACACGTGCTTATGAAGTGTTTGTTGAAGGACCCGGCTGACGTCATGTTGAACAATTACGTAATTCGAAAACGTCATGTAAAAACCAGTCCGCCCTTGGGGCCATGTCCTGGATCCGCCCAGATCTATTAATAGGCCTTCATCTGCCTTCATCTGCGCCCACTGTCTTGTTGGTACGACTAAAGCTGTCGACGTATTTTGCAGGCCGAGGCGGTGACCTTGACCGTAGCACAAGCGTTTCAGATTGCCAAAGAAGACTTCGAGGATCACACAGAGAAATTAGAGAAAGCCAAACACGAGGTCAGATTCAAGGTCGTGCTGGAAAATGTGAATGTTTGAAAAAAGATGTGATACCTCTGCTGCTTCTGGCTCTAAAAATTGTGACTTTTGTCTTGAGCAGCCAAGAAAATATATATGTATATATTAAGAGGGTAAGAAAACATTTAAGAAAAAAAATGTGTGGTTATCTTGGAGACGAACGTAGTATAAAAAGGTGGTAGTTTGAAAGTTGCCAGGGAGATGTAGAGAGCGGATTGTGTTGTCACAGGAAGCGTTCCGGGAGCGCGGCGATGACACGTCGAGCAGTTGTGCGTCGTCTTCCTCCTCGTCACAGCGGCCTCAGTCACAGGTGGGTGCTTCTGTACAGGGGCAGCGATACTGGGTGTGCAGAGGGGGCTGGGGAGGGTGTCTTATTCACAAGTAGGTGTTTCTGTTCACGGGCCGCGGGCTGTACTGAGTGTGCAGAGGGGAGAGAGAGGGGGGGGGGGGGGCTAAGGGGGCGCACATTCACAGGTGGTGCTGCGTGGGTGGGGAGAGATGGAGGGCTCATTCACAGGTTGTGCTTCTCTACAACAGGCAGTGGTACTATGTGTACTGGAGGGGAGGTGGGGGCGAGGGGGGATGGGTGGGAGGGGGGGGGGGTTTATTCACAGGCCGTGCTGCTGTACACCAGGTCCCTGTACTGTGTGTGCGGGGTGGGGGAAGGAAAAGAGGGCCTCATTAACAGGTGGCGTTGCTCTACACCAGGCCGTCGTAATTTTTTTTCGAGAGGACTTTTAATAAATGCTGTACTTGTTTTCCACCCACAGGCCGCTCTAGTTGCAGTTGCGTTGTAATAGTTTTGTAAGTTTTGATAGGTTTTAAACATGTAGAAAGTTCACGATCCAGTTTCACTTACCGCTGGCCAAGATTTTGATAAAGCCTCCAGTCAACCCGTTGTCAATTCTCCTGGCATTGGATAAGGCTAAAGAAAAATTTAAAAAAAAACTTGCTACGCAAGATCCGTATCATTGTTTTGTTGACGTCAGAGATAGCTGTATTTGCCGCTTTTAGGAATGCAAATTTGTCACCCAGGAAACCCTCAGCTAACTGTTGTCACCCCAGGACAAAAAAAAAAAAAATGATAAAATTTCCTGTGGCAATAAGAAGCAGATGAGTGGCGGGGTTTCTTCTCGTTGTTGTTGTTGTTGTTGTTGTTGTTGTTGTTGTTGTTGTTGTTGTTGTTGTTGTTGTTGTTGTTGTTGTTGTTGTTGTTGTTGTTGTTGTGAGTGTCACGTGACTGGGTGTTACTGCTGTGTTGCAGGGCTTCGAGGACAGCTTCACCGATTCCCCAGTCCGGAGCGGGTAACGCATTTTCCTGTCTTTTTGTCTCACCTCTTCTTGGCCCCCTCTGTTCTTTGTTTGTAAAATGTGAACACTTTATAATGCACATAATGCGGTACTAATGGAGCGGGATAGGGGTGGGGTGGGTGGGTGGTGGAGGAAATGTTCATAAGAAACGAGGTGTTCGTTAACAAGTGGCGGACAGGAGTATGTGTGCTGAACCTGGCGCTAGTAGGGCGCGTGTTCTCCCAGCAGAGGTGTTCATTAACGGGTGTTTTGCTGTAATTATTGTCGTGTAAGACGGCGGAGTAATACAGGCGGTGTTCATTGCTGTAAGGCGTTCAGTATAAGTTCGTGAACGTGTAAACAGATAGCATGTATCCGGGTGTACTATAAGGTATAAGTCAGGTGCTGACGTCAGAAAAAAAAGAAACTAGCGTTGAATTGAAGCTATGGAATAAGAAAAAAACCATCGTGGTGTATCGTGGAAGAGATGAAGAATTTGTGAACGTGCTTAGTGGTGTTGTCAAAAGGGAAGGCTAGAAAAAATATAATAGGAGGAGGGGAAGGGGCGAGGGAGGAAGGGATTGACAGGGAGGGGCGAGGGAGGGATTTACAGGTAGGGCCGAGTTAGGGATTTACAGGGAGGGGGAGGGAGGGAGGAAGGGATTGAGGGGGAAGGGGCGAGGGAGGGAGGGATTGACAGGGAGGGGCGAGTTAGGGATTTACAGGGAGGGGGAGGGAGGGAGGAAGGGATTGAGGGGGAAGGGGCGAGGGAGGGAGGGATTGACAGGGAGGGGCGAGGGAGGGATTGACAGGGAGGGGCGAGGGAGGGATTTACAGGTGGGGGCGAGTTAGGGATTTACAGGGAGGGGGAGGGAGGGAGGAAGGGATTGAGGAGGAAGGGGCGAGGGAGGGAGGGATTGACAGGGAGGGGCGAGTTAGGGATTTACAGGGAGGGGGAGGGAGGGAGGAAGGGATTGAGGGGGAAGGGGCGAGGGAGGGAGGGATTGACAGGGAGGGGCGAGGGAGGGATTGACAGGGAGGGGCGAGGGAGGGATTTACAGGTAGGGGCGAGTTAGGGATTTACAGGGAGGGGGAGGGAGGGAGGAAGGGATTGAGGGGGAAGGGGCGAGGGAGGGAGGGATTGACAGGGAGGGGCGAGTTAGGGATTTACAGGGAGGGGGAGGGAGGGAGGAAGGGATTGAGGGGGAAGGGGCGAGGGAGGGAGGGATTGACAGGGAGGGGCGAGTTAGGGATTTACAGGGAGGGGGAGGGAGGGAGGAAGGGATTGAGGGGGAAGGGGCGAGGGAGGGAGGGATTGACAGGGAGGGGCGAGTTAGGGATTTACAGGGAGGGGGAGGGAGGGAGGAAGGGATTGAGGGGGAAGGGGCGAGGGAGGGAGGGATTGACAGGGAGGGGCGAGGGAGGGATTGACAGGGAGGGGCGAGGGAGGGAGGGATTGGCAGGGAGGGGCGAGGGAGGGATTGACAGGGAGGGGCGAGGGAGGGAGGGAGGGATTGAGGGGGAAGGGGCGAGGGAGGGAGGGAGGTGTTTGCTATTTCTGCTACGTTTCTGCGACATGCCCTGTGCTGGCAGCAAAAGAAAACAGAAACGATATCAGTCCGCGTCATGTGTTGCGTCACGTGACATCTTTTTCTCTCACAGGCGCCGCGCGAATGATGCGGAGACGAACCCGTTCAGACACTCGACCTTTACCACGGACTTGAGTGCGGACGAGCTGGACGATAACTTAGTGGCGTGGCTCGAGCACCAGGACCAGACGAAACAACAGCAGGCCGTCGTCGGGGATCTGATCCAGCTTTGATTGGTTGAAGAGCCTGTCGGTCAACCCCCTCCCCCCTCCCCCCCCCCCCCCCATACCTCTGGTGTCCTGTCTCAATGTTACTGTGTTTTTGTAGTTGAATGGGCGGGAGTAGGGGTGGGTGAGAGGGGCGCTCGTGGGTCACGTGACGACTTGCACAGTCCTGCCACCCTCACCCTTTGCTCCCATCTCTGCCAGATATCGTCGATCTGTAAGGGGAGAGGGATGGTGGGACGGGTGGTGGTAGGTCACGTGACGGCCTACACACTCCTCCCACAATCCCCTCTCTCTGCCTTCATCACTGCCCGATATTGTGGATCTCTACAGCAATATGCAACTATCCTGAGTTATTATTTTTTTACTTTTGTACACATACTTACATGACATAAAATTTGTGTTCATTTGGTTGTAAAAATAAGTATAACCAAAGTGTTATTGATTGTTTAACGAATTGCAAAAACTTAGAAGTGATAGTGTGCGCGGATATCACAGCGTATGTTTTTGTTGTTGTTTTTTTTTTTTTTGGGTGGTCGGGGGGGGGGACGCTTACTTCTTGAGCAAGTGCGTCGAAACGTTACAGCATGCACGCATCTATCATTCTTTACGATAAAAAAAACCGTCCTCGGATTTCACTATCATGATGGTCGTCACGCGGGGCATGTTGCTGGCATGTTCGTCATGCGGGGCATGTTTCTGGCATGTTCGTCACGCGGAGCATGTTGCTGACATGTTCGTCACGTGTGGCATGTTTCTGGCATGTTTGTCACGCGGGGCATGTTGCTGGCATGTTCGTCACGCGGGGCATATGTCTGGCATGTTTGTCACGCGGGGCATGTTGCTGGCATGTTCGTCACCCGGAGCATGTTGCTGGCATGTTCGTCACCCGGAGCTTATTGCTGGCATGTTCGTCACGCGGGGCATGTTGCTGGCATGTTCGTCACGCGGGGCATGTTGCTGGCATGTTCGTCACGCGGGGCATATGTCTGGCATGTTTGTCACGCGGGGTGTGTTGCTGGCATGTTCGTCACCCGGAGCATGTTGCTGGCATGTTCGTCACGCGGGGCATATGTCTGGCATGTTTGTCACGCGGGGCATGTTGCTGGCATGTTCGTCACCCGGAGCATGTTGCTGGCATGTTCGTCACCCGGAGCATATTGCTGGCATGTTCGTCACGCGGGGCATGTTGCTGGCATGTTCGTCACGTGGGGCATGTTGCTGGCATGTTCGTCACCCGGAGCATGTTGCTGACATGTTTGTCACGCGGGGCATGTTGCTGGCATGTTCGTCACGTGGGGCATGTTGCTGGCATGCTTGTCACGCGGGGCATGTTGCTGGCATGTTCGTCACGTGGGGCATGTTGCTGACATGTTCGTCACCCGGAGCATGTTGCTGGCATGTTCGTCACCCGGAGCATGTTGCTGGCATGTTCGTCAGCCGGAGCATGTTGCTGGCATGTTCGTCACCCGGAGCATGTTGCTGCCATGTTCGTCACGTTTCTTCCTCATGAAAGTGGTCACTTTTTTAGCTTTGTAATTTGGTTTTTGCTGTTGGGGGAGACTGTGATCTCTGACAGAGCGAATGCTGAGAGTTTGTGTGACTGACTCACCAAGTGTTCAAGGACGTCATACGGATCACAGGTATCACCAAAATGACTGGGTCACAGTGTGTCAATGCTTTGAATGGGTCACAGTGTGTCAATGCTTTGAATGGGTCACAGTGTGTCAAAGCTGTGAGTGGATCACAGTGTGTCAAAGCTGTGACTGGGTCACTGTGTGAAAACTGTGAGTGGGTCACAGTGTGTCAAAGCTGTGACTGGGTCACTGTGTCGAAGCTGGGAATGGGTCACAGTGTGTCAAAGCTGGGAAATATGTCACAGTGTGTCAAAGCTGGGAATGGGTCACAGTGTGTCAAAGCTTGGAAATATGTCACAGTGTGTCAAAGCTGGGAATGGGTCACAGTGTGTCAAAGCTGGGAAATATGTCACAGCGTGTTAAAGCTGTGAATTGGTCACAGTGTGTCAAACTGGGAAATATGTCACAGTGTGTTAAAGCTGTGAATTGGTCACAGTGTGTCAAACTGGGAATGGATCACAGTGTGTCAAAGCGATGTAGTCAAAAATATGTGGTCAAACTGTTGTTATTATAGTGAAGGCTTACGTAGCCGCTGTTCAGTTTTTAGGTGCTTGCCAACTATAGGGCTAAATGTTATTGGATATGTTCTCAGAATGATGATAGCGTGCTGTCGCCTGCTTTTGTAAAACGTCACGAAATGTTCATTTGTTTGAGGGTTTCTCCCTCTCCGCTCCCCATCCTAGTGGTCAGCAGTGAACTGCTTCGAGACATATGGAAGTTAAGACGGTGAAGATTTCATGCAATTCCAACTACAATCCAAGGACAATCGGAGCGTTCTTGTCATGAAGCGTGGTGTATCTGACTACCCCTTCCCCCCTCCGGCCATCATCCTTCCCTCCTCCCCCTTCCCTCCCATTTCATACACACACACACACACACACACTCCGCCCATCACCCCTCGATCCCCTGTCCCCCTCCCTCCGCCGCCCCCCCCCCCCACACACACACTCCAGACCTCATCTCTCCTTCCCCTCTCCCCGTCCCTCCACCATCACCCCCCCCCCCCCCTCCATGCATACACACACACACTCCGGCCATCACCATTAACGCAGGTTTTGCCTGGGCTTATATCGGTAAGAAGGTTTATTACTCCCTTAAGCTCCCCTCCGTCCTCACCCATTGGCAGCACAGATATAGCAGCGTGTAAGTAGCTTGGCGGACAGCAATAAATTCGTGTAGTATTGAATGTAGTATTGTTGTATGTGCCATGCTTTATGCCAGCCATCTTTGTCGTGCTGTCGGTCGGCCATCTTTGTCGTGCTGTCGGTCCGCCATCTTGTTCTCCTTCTCGGGCCGCCATTTTGTAAAAGATGTCGTAGACTGTTTCGTTGCGGATTTTATTGACTCTTCTTCCCTATCGGTCTGCCATCTTTGTCGTGCTGTCGGTCGGCCATCTTTGTCGTGCTGTCGGTCCGCCATCTTGTTCTCCTTCTCGGGCCGCCATTTTGTGAAAGATGTCGTAGACTGTTTCGTTGCGGATTTTATTGACTCTTCTTCCCTATCGGTCTGCCATCTTTGTCGTGCTGTCGGTCGGCCATCTTTGTCGTGCTGTCGGTCGGCCATCTTTGTCGTGCTGTCGGGCCGCCATTTTGTTCTCCTTATCGGGCCGCAATTTTTGTGACAGGTCTCGCGGACTGTTTCGTTGCGGATTTTATTGACTCTTCTTCCCTCTCGGTCCGCCATCTTTGTCGTGCTGTCGGTCGGCCATCTTTGTCGTGCTGTCGAGCTGCCATTTTGTTCTCCTTATCGGGCCGCAATTTTTGTGACAGGTCTCGCGGACTGTTTCGTTGCGGATTTTATTGACTCTTCTTCCCTCTCGGTCCGCCATCTTTGTCGTGCTGTCGGTCGGCCATCTTTGTCGTGCTGCCGGTCCGCCATCTTGTTCTCCTTATCGGGTCGCCATTTTGTGACAGGCCTCGCGGACTGTTTCGTTGCGGATTTTATTGACTCTTCTTCCCTCTCGGTCCGCCATCTTTGTCGTGCTGTCGGTCGGCCATCTTTGTCGTGCTGTCGGTCCGCCATCTTTGTCGTGCTGTCGGTCCGCCATCTTGCTCTCCTCATCCGTTCGCCATTTTGTGACAGATGTCGTGGACTGTTTCGTGGCAGATTTTATTTTCCCTTTTTTCCTCTCTGTCTTTATAGAGATTTGATTGATTATTTCACTGATCAATCCGCTCAGTATCTTTAGTGTCATCAACAAGGAACAGCACCGTGTATCGCATATACCTGCGATCAACTTCACATTCTTTTACAAAAAATTTTAAAGTCTCTAAAAGTAATTAACGCTAATAACGCATTTAGAAAAAAAAATATTTGAAAGTTAGAGCGTGACAACCTAGAGACTCACAAGTCTTAGCAGCAAGCCAGATCGATCTTGAATTAGTACAACAAAGTTTTCGTTTGCTGATTTTACGTGCACGGCTAGAACGTGTGGTTAGCATGTGTGGTTAGCATGTGTGGTTAGCATATTTATTCTGCTGGGGAACAGGAATGCGTGTGTTTTACGTTTTGGTTTGTAAAGACCATTGTTTGCTGGATATAATAATCAGTGCAAGTAGTCACAGACAATGCAAGTAGTCACGGACAATGCAAGTAGTCACGAACAATGCAAGTTGGCACGGACAATACAAGTAGTCACTGACAATACAAGAAGTTAGATGCAACGCAGGTAGTCACGGACAATGCAATAAGTTACGGACAATACAACTAGTCACAGACAGTGCAAGTAGTCACGGACAATACAAGTAGTCACGAATAATGCAAGTAGTCACAGACAATGCAATACGTTACGGACAATATAAGTAGTTAGGGGCAACGCAAGCAGTCACGGACAATGCAAAAAGTAACGAACAGTGAATGTAGTTACGGACAACGCATGAGGTTCTGTTGACGTCATGGAGTTGTACAGAATGTATGTAATTATGCAGATTGCATGAAGCTGTGCAGAATGTATGTAGTTATGGGGATTGCATGGAGCTGTGCAGAATGTATGTAGTTATGCGAATTGCGTGGAGCTTTGCAGAATGTGTGTAGTTATGCGGATTGCACGAAGCTGTACAGAATGTATGTAGTTATGCGGATTGCATGGAGCTGTGCAGAATGTATGTAGTTATGCGAATTGCATGGAGCTTTGCAGAATGTATGTAGTTATGCGAATTGCATAGAGCTTTGCAGAATGTATGTAGTTATGTGGATTGCATGAGCTGTGCAGAATGCATGTGATTATGCGGATTGCATGAAGCTGTGCAGAATGTATGTAGTTATGCGGATTGCATGGAGCTTTGCAGAATGTATGTAGTTATGCAGATTGCATGGAGCTGTGCAGAATGTATGTAGTTATGCAGATTGCATGAAGCTGTGCAGAATGTATGTAGTTATGCGGATTGCACGAAGCTGTGCAGAATGTATGTAGTTATGCGGATTGCATGGAGCTGTGCAGAATGTATGTAGTTATGCGAATTGCATGGAGCTGTGCAGAATCTATGTAGTTATGCGGATTGCATGGAGCTGTGCAGAATGTATGTAGTTATGCGGATTTCATGGAGCTGTGCAGAATGTATGTAGCTATGCAGATTGCATGGAGCTGTGCAGAATGTATGTAGTTATGCGGATTGCATCGAGCTGTGCAGAATGTATATAGTTATGCGGATTGCATGGAGCTTTGCAGAATGTATGTAGTTATGCGGATTGCATGGAGCTTTGCAGAATGTATGTAGTTATGCTGATTGCATGGAGCTGTGCAGAATGTATGTTGTTATGCAGATTGCATGAAGCTGTGCAGAATGTATGTAGTTATGCAGATTGCATGAAGCTGTGCAGAATGTATGTAGTTATGCGAATTGCATGGAGCTGTGCAGAATGTATGTAGTTATGCGGATTTCATGGAGCTGTGCAGAATGTATGTAGTTATGCGGATTGCATGGAGCTTTGCAGAATGTATGTAGTTATGCGAATTGCATGAAGCTGTGCAGAATGTATGTAGTTATGCGAATTGCATGGAGCTGTACGGAATCTATTAACTTCAGCTGCATGGAATCAATTAAGTTATGCGGAGTCGGACAGCGCTTGTAGCGCGGTAGATACGTGTAGTTATGCACGGTGCGTGGAGTTGTACACAACGCATGGAGTTGTGCACGATGCATGGAGTTGTGCACGATACATGGAGTTGTGCACGATACATGGAGTTGTGCACGATGTATGTAGTTGTGCACGACACATATAGTTTTACACGATGCATGGATTTGTACACGATGTTGTGCGCCATGCATGTAGTTGTGCACGTTACATGATTTGTGCACGATGTTTTGCACGATGCATGCAGTTGTGCACGACACTTGGAGTTGTGCACGACACATGTAGTTGTGCACGACACCTATAGTTTTACACGATGCAAGGAGTTGTGCTCGATGCTTGGAGTTGTGCACGTGCCATGTACGGGTTGACCCCATGATGTTAATAAGCTAACAAGCTAATTAGCTTCCCTCCCACGTTCTTCCGGACAGCCCCATCTCCGCTCCCACACACCCTAATCTCCCCCCCCCCCGTGCTAGCTACAGAGTGTGCATTTTAACAGATTCAACCTGCTTCACGAGCAAGTGGATCACAAGTCAGGTTGTTCTTGCGTGAATAAGGCTTCATTTATTTACATATTTATAATTTTGTTACTATTGACAACCACCCAGCAGTAACTGTCTGGTAATTGTAAGTGTATAAGCAAACAAGTGGTTACTACTGCTTAACTTTGGGTCCTTCTGAAGGCTATGACTGCTGTTGTGTGCTAAATACGTTATCAGTGACACGTGTTAATCGTGTGTACCGACCGGTGACACATGTTAGTAATGTGTCACCATCAGTGACACGTGCTAGTCATGTGTGCCAATCAATGACAGGCGTTATTCGTGTGTACTTACCAATGACACGTGTTATTTTGTTTGTATTTATCAGTCACGCGTGTTATTAGTGTGCACTTACCAATGACACATATTATTTGTGTATATTTATCAATTATACGTGTAATTCGTGTGTACTTACCTATCACACGTGTTATTTTGTGTGTACGTATCAATGACACGTGTTATTCGTGTGTACGTATCAATGACACGTGTCAGTCGTGTGTACTTATCAATGACACTGCTATTTGTGTGTACTTATCAATGACATGTGTTATTTTGTGCGTACTTATCAATGACACGTGTTATTCGTGTGTACTTATCAATGACACGTGTTATTCGTGTGTACTTATCAATGACACGTGTTATTTGTGTGTTCTTATCTATGACATGTGTTTTTTGTGTGTACTTATCAATGACACATACTATTCGTATGTACTTGTCACTGATACGCGTTATTCGTGTGTACTTACCAATGACACGTATTACTTGTGTGTACTTATCAGTGACACGTGTTATTCGTATGTACTTGTCAATGACACGTGTTATTCGTGTGTACTTATCAATGACACGTGTTATTTGTGTGTACTTATCAATGACATGTGTTATTTTGTGTGTACTTATCAATGACACGTGTTATTCGTGTGTACTGATCACAGTGCAACAAAGAGGCAGCTTATAAATTGATTTCCAAGCCAAAAACACCAGTGGTCATGACATCGAATTTTGGCAGCATTAAGAGATATAATTCAAACACATATTTTCAATAGATACCTAGATATAGATAAATAGACTTGTAAAAGTAAAGAGAAAAAACAGTACGTGTTATTTCCTCGTGGCGATAATTTATGATGGGTCAGTCGAATCGCAACAGTTACAGAAGGCTATGTGTATTTCAGCGTTATTTCTTATCCTTTTTTTGTCGGTGCCAAAATGTGTTTGAACGTTTTGATTTATTTGTTCAAAACTACTGCTGTCAAATGATTGTACTTGCTGGATGCTGTATAACTGATGTGGTGCCCGTCACAAATGGTCACACTTGTGGCTGTTCTATAACTGATGTGGTGCTCGTCACAAATGGTCACACTTGTGGCTGTTCTATAACTGATGTGGTGCTCGTCACAAATGGTCACACTTGTGGATGTTCTCTAACTGATGTGGTGCTCGTCACAAATGGTCACACTTGTGGATGTTCTCTAACTGATGTGGTGCCCGTCACAAATGATCACACTTGTGGATGTTCTCTAACTGATGTGGTGCCCGTCACCAGTGATCACACTTGTGGATGTTCTGTAACTGATGTGGTGCTCGTCACAAATGGTCACACTTGTGGCTGTTCTATAACTGATGTGGTGCTCGTCACAAATGGTCACACTTGTTGATGTTCTGTAACTGATGTGGTGCTCGTCACAAATGATCACACTTGTGGATGTTCTGTAACTGATGTGGTGCTCGTCACAAATGGTCACACTTGTGGCTGTTCTATAACTGATGTGGTGCCCGTCACAAATGATCACACTTGTGGATGTTCTGTAACTGATGTGGTGCTCGTCACAAATGATCACACTTGTGGCTGTTCTATAACTGATGTGGTGCTCGTCACAAATGGTCACACTTGTGGATGTTCTGTAGCTGATGTGGTGCTCGTCACAAATGATCACACTTGTGGATGTTCTGTAACTGATGTGGTGCTCGTCACAAATGGTCACACTTGTGGCTGTTCTATAACTGATGTGGTGCTCGTCACAAATGGTCACACTTGTGGATGTTCTCTAACTGATGTGGTGCTCGTCACTAATGATCACACTTGTGGATGTTCTGTAACTGATGTGGTGCTCGTCACAAATGATCACACTTGTGGCTGTTCTATAACTGATGTGGTGCCCGTCACAAACGATCACACTTGTGGATGTTCTGTTACTGATGTGGTGCTCGTCACAAATGATCACACTTGTGGCTGTTCTATAACTGATGTGGTGCTCGTCACAAATGGTCACACTTGTGGATGTTCTGTAACTGATGTGGTGCTCGTCACAAATGATCACACTTGTGGATGTTCTGTAACTGATGTGGTGCTCGTCACAAATGGTCACACTTGTGGCTGTTCTATAACTGATGTGGTGCCCGTCACAAATGATCACACTTGTGGATGTTCTGTAACTGATGTTTTGCTTGTCACAAATGGTCACACTTGTGGCTGTTCTATAACTGATGTGGTGCCCGTCACAAATAATCACACTTGTGGATGTTCTGTAACTGATGTGGTGCCCGTCACAAATGGTCACACTTGTGGCTGTTCTATAACTGATGTGGTGCCCGTCACAAATGATCACACTTGTGGATGTTCTGTAACTGATGTGGTGCTCGTCACAAATGGTCACACTTGTGGCTGTTCTATAACTGATGTGGTGCCCGTCACAAATGATCACACTTGTGGATGTTCTGTAACTGATGTGGTGCTCGTCACAAATGGTCACACTTGTGGCTGTTCTGTAACTGATGTGGTGCCCGTCACAAATGATCACACTTGTGGATGTTCTATAACTGACGTGGTACTCGTCACAAATGATCACACTTGTGGATGTTCTCTAACTGATGTGGTGCTCGTCACAAATGATCACACTTGTGGATGTTCTATAACTGACGTGGTACTCGTCACAAATGATCACACTTGTGGATGTTCTCTAACTGATGTGGTGCTCGTCACAAATGATCACACTTGTGGATGTTCTATAACTGACGTGGTACTCGTCACAAATGATCACACTTGTGGCTGTTCTTTAACTGATGTGGTCCCCGTCACAAATGATCACACTTGTGGATGTTCTGTAACTGATGTGGTGCTCGTCACAAATGGTCACACTTGTGGCTGTTCTATAACTGATGTGGTGCTCGTCACAAATGGTCACACTTGTGGATGTTCTATAACTGACGTGGTACTCGTCACAAATGATCACACTTGTGGCTGTTCTTTAACTGATGTGGTGCTCGTCACAAATGATCACAATTGCTGGATCTCCTATAACTGATGTGATGCCCGTAGCACAGCCCTTTCCAGCCGTCATTGTGTGTGTTCATGTGTTAGCAGTTCTCTTATATTTCCTAGATCTGTCCGCGTTGTCATAAGCGGCATCTGACCGTGGTTTTATATCTCAAGTAATGAAAACAACAAGGTCATAAAAAAGTAATAGTACTAAATAAATCATACATTAATAATAAATCAATAACATATAAATAAATAACACATAAATATATACATGTAAATGATAAATAATAGTAACAAATAATAGTAACTAAATGTATCAGTTTTAAAACTGAGAAAATTTTGAGCAGAAATTAAGGTCCAGTTTTACTGTGACTGGGCTGGGAGTGCTCGTGTTTGACTGAGGCTGAGTGCTCGTGTTTGACTGAGGCTGAGTGCTCGTGTTTGACTGAGGCTGAGTGCTCGTGTATGACTGAGGCTGAAGTTCAAAGGACATATGGCCTTTTGCAAGAAGACTCGCTTCTAGTCACCCCTGCCCCTCCCCCCCACACACCCAGGGGTCATTCTGTATGAAAAATGCTTAATGCTTTAAATTGATGTATTGATAAAAAAAACTGCGCTTCATAAATAAAACTTCGATTGTTGATGTTCTAGCTGAAGGTTGCTGTTGTGTATTAATCACGGTGTCTGTCAGGTGAGTGCAGTATTTACAGGGGTTAATGTCAAAAATCTCGCTACCAAAGAAAATAAAACAAAAGATGTGACCCCCATCTTGCCAGCCAATACGAAGACGAGGCCGTTGTCACGTGTTGATCACGTGGCATATAGCCTGTGCATGTATCCACAGCTTTGATATTGTTCATGAATTTGACTGTTAAGATTTGTTTAGAGTTGTTTGTCTTATGGTATTTTGTTAAAGAAGCAATTCCAGGTGCATGTGACTGGGTGGTAACACGTGCAGAGCTGGGTGGTCACACGTGCAGCGCTGGGTGGTCACACGTGCTGAGCTGGGTGGTCACACGTGCAGCGCTGGGTGGTCACACGTGCAGCGCTGGGTGGTCACACGTGCAGAGCTGGGTGATCACATGTACAGCGCTTTGTGGTCACACGTGCAGAGCTGGGTGGTCACACGTGCAGAGCTGGTTATAAATAGCTCAATACAGCCAAATATAATAAACGTATGAATATGTGAAAGTTGTTTTCATTTTGTAAATACAATGGGGGGAGGGGGGAGGGGGGGAGGGGACTTTGGTACTAAAAAGAGAGAGAATCAGTTTAGACTTAAGTGCACACCTTGTTTTCAAAAAAAATCCACTGACCGGTAACACGTTTTAAGTACACGCGAACTCACTTCCCTCAACTCGCTTCAGTATCTTGTGTGTCCTGTTAATGGAGCAAAACTGCTTCGTTTGCTGAACCGATCGAGAAAACACCAACTTTTTATCATTTCAATAACATCAGGCAGAAACTAAAAATCCTAATCAAATATATGTTTTAAAAAAGAGGAAAATTATACTTGTTTCCTGTTAAATGTCCCAAGTCTGATTCCCCCCCCCCCCCACCATTAAAAAAAAAAAAGATATTTTATTCCCCCACCGCATGGTTTGTGATCTACCTGCCTTCCGGTCGAGTTGTAACCAGCCTGTGTCAGTATATGTTACAGGCCAACTGTTGATCAGGCAGTTTACAAATTACTTGTCAGGCATTTTGTAAACTCTGGTTCAGTCAGCCATTTTGTAAATAGTCTAGATATCCAGCCACCTTGTTTTAAGTCTCCAAAATTTGACAGTTTGCCGGAAATAATATTTTCTTTGTAATGAAGAGAAAATTTCAACTTGGATTACAATGTGCCATATTAAAACGTCGGTAGCAATTACTTATTATCATTTGGAAAACTTGTAGCAAGAATAATTAGCAGATATTGAATATTTTCAAGTAAATATAAAGGTAATATTGACCAGATACGAAAATATTGATCTGTTGAGTTATTAGATCAACATTAGGTGAACATGTTCCCCCTTTCTGGTCAGTAACATGTTGACTCGAAATAAAGCCAATATATGCTTTGTTGCATGACTTGCTGTTTTGATTACAACTAACTGCGATATCTATGGACTTTGTGTTCTGGTCAACAATGACAAATTATAGTCTTGAAAGCAACCAATCAGATTGCAGCATTCTCTTGAGTCATATGATAATAACATTTCCATATCGTCTTGATGTAGATGAATAATGATATTGCATGAATTTAACTTATAGAAGGTCATTTCCAGCAGGAAACAAATCAACCAATCAGATTGCAGCATTGATCTAAGTGACATAACAACCTGGTGAGTGATGACAATTACAAGTTCAGTAGAAAATTAGGTATCTTGGTCTTCGGAGGATAGTGTAAAAAATATAAATAAAAAAATATTATTTGGATGGGCAGACGTATTTACATTAAATGACCCTAGCCCAAAACAAATACAAATATAAGCTATAAAATTTAGATCTTGATAAATTAAAAAAGACATATTAAAGTCTTTTTGTTCATCGTGAACAATAAAATAATAAAAAGAACATTTCAGTTGTGAAGGTTTGCTGTAACTAAAGCACCAGAAAACATTTGTTATGTCTCGCAGACCAAGGGTAAACATGTAGTGTGTAGTTCTGTGTGTGTGTATGTTTCAGTCTGTTGTGAGCACAATGTTGTTTGCAGTATTTACAGGGGTAAATGTAAAAATCGATACCAAAGAAAATAAAAAAAAAAGATGTGACCCCATCAGTAGTTGGAAAACGACAGTTCTGGAACATGAAGTGACGTTATAATGACGTCATAGAGTGTGCTGGAATGCCCATGGGGGTTCTGGAACAGATGGTGATTGATAGAGCGCGCGCCCATTTCAATAGCGTCATCATGACGTTATAATGGCATCATCATGACGTTATAAAGACGTTATCATGACGTCATAATGACGTCATGACATCATACTAAGACTCTCCTAAGCAGTAAAACCCTAAGTCATCTGTCAATCATCGTGACGTCATCAGTCACGTGACCTATCAATCATCAGTCATGTGACCCTAACCCTATATGAGGAATGTTTTCCCGAACATTAACCTTACGTCCCGCATGGCTCACTTGGTAGAGCATGGGACTCATAAGCGGACCCATGGTCGGAAGGTTGGTGGTTCGATCCCGCCCTCGGGCAACACTTTCACCTTCTGTCTATCATACCTTCAGATTCCCCCCTAGGCCATAACGTATACATTCATCACGCACTCATTCATAACACAACTATGACTTTAGAACATTTGAATAAGTAGCATGCTAAAATGCTAAAACTTATTTTATATTTCATATGTTGTCAAAAACTTATTTGTTAAAGTTGGTCTAGAACCACCATTTTCTCTCTACTATAACTTTAGAACATTCGAATATGTAGCATGGTAAAATGCTAAAACTTATTTTACACATCATATGTTTTTCAAAAACTACATTTATTAAACTTGGTCTAGAACCACCATTTTCCCACTACTTTAGCATGGGGGTTTTTGGACCAGACATGAATGTGTGCATTATAGCCTTATATAGCATGTTTTCACAATACATTTTGGTTCAGTCCGGAATAGATCAGTTGGGTAGCGTGGGACTCTTGGTCGGACCCATGCCCGGAAGGTTGGTGGTTCGAGCCCCGGTATGGGCAGCCTAACCCTAAACCATAGAGTGCATTGTGAATGTGTATTATGAATGAGTATTATGAATGAGTACATTATGAATGAGTACGTGATGAATGTGTATGATAAATGTGTGTTAAAGCAAGGTTCTTTATAATAGATGCACTCTTTTTTTTCTCCACTAGCCAGACCGTGTCCTTGTTAGGCGTGTTTCTTATTTCCAGGGTTTGTCTTGACGGACACGAACTAAACACGAACTAGACCACATTCTTAAATATTTCAAGTGTGTCCGGGAATGAAATCAAGTCGGTTTTTTTCAGAAACTAAACCGGGTTACTAATTTCCTAAGTAAAGTATATACAACCGTAACTAGAATATACATCAAGACTGAGGGCGCTGTTATAATAGAGAATGGAAAGATGATCTTCACACGTATGTCATAACAAGCACCAACTAGATTGATAGAGGCACCTTAAGGTCAAGTCTTACACCAGGTCGGGTTTATGTGTTCTGTAATGTGTACCGAAAGTTCTTATTGGGACGCATATTCTCGCACCGAGATTCCCCTGAAAAACGATATTTTTCTATTATTCTTATTGTTACATTGGTATGAAACATATTAAGGCAAGTATTTGCAACTCATTGTGTAACGAACACAAGTGTCTTTGATACTCATACTGAAGTTTCTTGAAAACGCGATTTTAGGTTGTGCTTACTTTTGGATGCGGGATCATTCAACATGTGTTCCCACCGTATGCAGGGTTATTAATCAAGTGTTCTTTTGGCCCGAGCCTACATTCCACGTGTAACCTCTTATTAAAAGCCATGATTTTTCATGCTTGGCCTCAGTTGTTTGTTAGTTCACGGTAGTATCAAGTGCCATGCTGCTTTGAGGATCATGGGCGAGCGATAGTTGGTAAATATATTAATCTTGTACTTTTCTTGTACTGCGTAATTATGCTGCACGAGCAGCCATGTAATGCGAAGTCGTGTATTAGTATTTTTGCTCTTTATTATTTATGTAAGTAGAATGCATTTACACCAGTGTAATGAATTTGTTGACTTTTGTCCATTAGTTTAACATGGGTTTCGGACAAAAGATTTAATGTTATTTTCATGATGTTTCAGACGACCTTTTGTTCTCGAGTTCTACGTTTTTTGAATAAAAGAGTCTTCACTACCTCGTTGTCTTCTTAAGCCGCCACACATTGTATTAAGTGGTGTGTGTGTGATTATTCCTTCACTGTCAAGGGAACCATGTGTGGGTGGGATTATAACTGTGCTCAATGATTGCACTTTATTTAGGCCACCTGCAGCTGGAACACTAATCTTCATTCCTCCAACAATTCATTTTTGGAAACCCTTTGACTGGCAGCAATTAATTATGCTAATTCGTTTTTATTGTTATCTCAGTATTTTTGATAGGATTACAAAAAATTAAAAAGTTATTGTTGCACTATTGTTTTCTGAGAAAGATCTTAAGATAAAATAACAACGGTATAATTTATATAAATAATTGTAGGATTTCATTCTTTCTGGAAGGAATATTAATTTCCAAATCGGAAATAAGATTTATTGGGGTCATGTGTACATATTCAATTAATTGAAATGTGAGCGTTAAAATGTTTCTCTTAGATAATCCAATGTTTATGCAACAGATTTCTTCCTCGCATATATGTGTTTGTGTTTCTTATGCTGAAAGTTCTAACGCCGCCGTCAAGCGTTATAAAACTTGGAGCATGAAACAGGAACGCTTGTTCTAAGGATCTCCTGCCACGTAGTACTTATGTTATCTTCATAAATCAATGGCTTAAGCGATCATCGAAAGTACCATCAGATTTTTGTCCCGTGTAGAATTATAACACGATTTAGTCAGGACTAAATGAATCACTATTACTGACCTTGGTGTAACTTCGGGGTACTGGCGTGTCATTCATAAATAACAATCTAGACATGGGTTTTAGAATTGCAATATCTGTAATTATCTATTATATAAATAGTTGTAGTTTTGTTCCTTTGATGCAAAAGATTTCATTGCAACAGGAGTATCGTATGCAGATGGATATTAAGAGGGAATGTAGGCCGACAATAAAGTCATTTACGGTAATGATTTGCACAAGCCACGAGAAAGCTCGACATATCCCACAAATATTAATAATCGAATGCGGCTGACCTCGCCCTTGCCCATGGCAGCCAGTTAGGCTGAACAGTAAAATACTGTTGAGTATCTTGGATATTCGCAATGATAATATATAATAGCATATCTGAGACATCAAAGAGAACTTAAAGTGAAATATTTCAGGTGTATTCTACCAGAGAAACCGGCAAAATGTGTGAAGTAACGTTGTTTATGAAACTGGAAACGGTAAAACATTGTTTTTCTCTTTAAAATGTCTCAGGAATGACAAACAGAAGAAAAGTAAAGTCGCAGTAAAACACAATATTGACAACGATAATGTTTCTTTGCAAAATCCTATTATGTGATCCTGTGGTATTTGAGCTGTTAAGTTTTAGAAGCTAAACAATGACAAAGTAAATCTTGCTAGAAACGACAATATGTATTTTATAATGCAATGCCTTGTTTTCTTTGTTTGCTTTCAGAATACAGCTGGAATATTTGAGATACTGTAGCAAAACCAGGGCAAAAGAAAAGAGGGCCAAAGAAGATGCTTTAAACACTAATGCAAAATAGACTATATTGAGCAAAAAAATCACAATACCTTAGTCAGCGAAGGGGAAAAGTGTATCTTAGCGAATTAAAAATAGAACTGGAATCCTTCGAAACTGAAAGGGCAAGAGGGGCATGGGTAAGATCCAAAATCCAAAACATAGAACACAATGAAGAAAGTAATGAATTCTTTCTCAAACAGTCAAAATTTCTCTATGAAAAGAAAACGGTCAAATTGTTATCAACAGATAAAGGTATAATTCAAAATCCCAAAATGATATTAAATGAACTGTAACTTTTTTATCGCTTTACACTTCACATAGTAATCCAGATACTGAGCATTTCTTAAATGTAATTACCATGAAACAAATACTGAACCAAACCCAGCTAGAACAATGTGAAGGAGCCCTGACCTTACAGGAATGTAAAGGTGCCTTAAGAGATTTCAAGCTGAATAAATCTCCTGGGTGTGACGGCCTTACAGTAGAGTTTTATTTGGAATTTTGGCAACAAATAGACACAAAACTTGTCTAATGCTTAAACTATGCACAAGATAAAGGTGAGCTCTCACTCTCACAACGGAGAGGGGTAATCCTGCTGTTAGAAAAAGCCGGAAAAGACAAGAAACTAAATAAAAATTGGAGACCAGTGTCTCTATTAAACACGGATTACAAAATCCTTACAAAGGTCTAGATAAGCGTATTGAAAAACACATCCAGTCAATTATTTACCCGGACCAGACAGGATTCATCAAAGGCAGATTCATAGGGGAGAACATTAGGTTTATCGAAGATATCGTTGAATTATATGACAACCAAAACCTTCCAGGAGTGTTGCTGCAGCTATATTTTTAAGAAAGTCTCTGATTGTGTTGAGTGGATTTTTTTAGTGCTAATTTAATTTTGGGGGAAAATTAAGAGGGAAAGTGACTTTTTATTAAGGAGTGGTTTGAAAAGGGAGTTATATTTAGTCAAGACTTATGTAAAGAAGATGGTTCTTGGATAAACTACGGAATTTTTTTGCGTGAAATATCAAGTACGCACAAAATTGCTTGAGATATTTGGTATCCCAAACTCAATTAAATCAGCAATGAAGTGTTTTCCCATAATAAGCAATGGTCCGTTAGAGTAACAACCAAACATAGATTTTAATAGTACCATATTCCGTCTAAAAAGTGGTCGGCAAATAGATCTGTCAAAAGCTAAAAGTAAATATTTTTATTGGGAATTTACAAATTCAATATGTAATCCACCGACATCCCTTCAAACATGAACAACTGATGAAAACATCCCAGAAGATCTCGTTTATAAGAGTTTACCACTTGTCAAGACTTCTGCAAAAGAGCCAAAACTACTCGCACTACAGTTTCAAATTCAAGTTTATTTTGGCGTAACAGATTCAGCATTAAACTTAATTTTTAAAGTCATTAACTATTTCATTTATAAATTCAGATTGAGAAACGAAATGTTTTCTGCTACTGTAATAATAAAAGAATTATACAAACGTGTTCACATAGGCAAAACATCTATGTCGAATACAAAGTACTTAAACAAGTGAGGGAAAGTACGATGGGCTGCGCAAAAACAGCGAACTGTATATTACGTGTTTTTTGAAATATTGAATGTTTAGCTGCACTTAAATATATATAAAAGTGTGATGCTAAAGGTTGTAACGGCAACATATCTTAAGAGTTTCTTCATCATCTTTTTTTACTTCTTAGCGTAGTTTTTCTCTTTTCTTTTCTGTTCTTTCAGTCTTACAGATATAGTAAAATTAATGTTAACAAGTATCACTTCCTCTCGAGAAATTTCACACTAAAGCACATCTTCATCTTTGTAATTTCATGTCACATATTATATACGAAATACGTTATTTTTCGAAATTTTGCTTCTGATTCCTCACAATTCTTATTCGGGCATTTTATGTTATAATTTCGACTCGGGACTATGGGCGTACTTCGTGCCACTTGTTGTACTGTAAACAAACCAATAATAACAGCCTCCATGCTTTGGCTCAAATCATACTGTGGAAGCAGAGTGTTTGAATTCACAAATTAAAGGTCAACGATATTATATAAATAAACAACGATCAAATAGCTGCTTTTGACAGAGATTTAAATAAATTAAATACATTTTATGAGCGACATGTGTATGGGAAAAGACACAAAATTGGGTAAAAAGATACAGTGAGCCTGGAGCTGCATTTCTAAACAGTCTGCCAGAAACAATCAACCTTGAGTAATTTTTGTTGAATATATACAGTAGTGTTGAACTGGAAAGACTCGTGAACTATACGAAGCAGCAGAACAAAAAAGATAAGCATTTTGTATAAAATCGGTTGAAATTCATATTAAATCCTTAACGTTATATTTACAGCATTATATTGATATTATTACGTGAAAATGTAGCTGTTTTGTACCTATGCTTGCAATGATCATCCTCTTCCTTTTTGACCGAAGCACAACTGAAATACAATATCTGAGGGAAGACCAATTTTTTTATTTCATCTCTACGGTTAACCATAGGTTTACACCTTACTGTGTGCTGTCGCCGCTTTTGACGCTGCGCTCCATTTAGCCTGTGGGCCTGTGATTTGGAGAGAAGAAGCGAGATTTTTTGGTTTAGGTTCCATCTAACTACGTCTAAAGCATTTACACCGCACAAAACCTGTTTAAAAACCGTTTAACTGAATGGGCACAACGGAAGTTCCATGCGCATAAATAACTCTTGTTGGAACAATCCCATGTGTGAAAAGGTAAAGCTCGTTGATTGGCCATTCATGGGTCGCTCACCCGGGGGTGCCGATCTTCTGCTAGGCTGTCTGCAGGTTTCTATTTCCTAGCGTTCACCTTTATTCATAGGACTAGCCGGATCCCACTTTTGATTGTCTTGGGGCAATTGCTGTTCGGTGATTTAGCTCACATGTCCAAGTGGAAACAGCTTGTTTAAGACAACCACTTCTACTTTTGCCGATGGCCTGATCGCGTAAAGCTTATTAGGTCCTTCGTGCGAATCACCAGGCAGCTAATCAGTGTGTTCGTCACGAAAGTTTCTGAAGCAACGTTGACCAGTGTTTGACTTAAAAACTCCCGAGATTTCCCGATGTTTGTGTGTTGTTTCTGAAATTTTATCTCTTTTCAGATTAGAACGTTGATGATGAGATTGTGTTGAGCCACTGCACTGAGCCACTGTGCTGAGATACTGTCTTGAACCACTGTGCAGAGGGTGTGCTTTTAGTCTTCGTAAAGTTTTAGCGGTTTTATGTTTTTTCCCTTAGAGGACGGTGTGGTCAGCAATAAGCTCTTTTCAGCATTACTTCTCACTTGTGTATATTTGCTGACCAGCAAAAAATTACCATATGCCACGAGCAATAGACTGTGAAATGTGTGAACTGCCACGTGCAAAAATCATACTACCGACAAAATGCAAGTGGATTAAGCCAATCAAAACGTGAAACCCCATGTGCAAAAACACACCCAAACGTAAACACCCAGGTGGATTAGGTCAATGAAAAACTTGGGAAAGGTTTGCTGTCTTAAAGTACAAAGGACTTACAGTCTGCGACAGCTTAAAGGCCCAACGAGGACTATAAAAGCAGCCCTAAGCCCCTCCCATTTACATTGTGATTCTGGAGCTCAACGAGGCAACATCAGTTCCTCGCGTACTTATTTAGCGTTTTTACTCAACATTTTGACAGATTTTGTTAAAATAAAATGGTCGATGAATTAACAATTACTTTCTAACCACACTAAAAGCATTTTTACGACCGTTTGAAAAGGGTTTGCATAAAAATTTAACTTTAAATCACAATATCACAATTTTAAAAACGGCCCAACTTCCTTGTAAATTCTACGTGTTTTATTAATTGTTGCTTGATTGACCCTGTCAAAACATTGACTATTGAAGCTCATTGAACAGCATGTTATATTTAGCCACTTCAAACAAAACCGATTTCACACATTTTACTTTCAACTCTTTTGTCTAGGCTGGACCCACAGTGTGGATACAAATTTGCTGCATAAGTGTTATCTTCAGTTGGTTCTTTCGCACATCGCTGAAAGACGTTTATCTAAAGGTTGTAAAATCTATATAAATTTGATTGATGGCCTTCTCCAAGAAAGTGAGAAAAGGGGCGCACTCGGTGCAATGGCTAAAAGCAGCGTTTTTAGTTGGGCATATCCCTTTAGGTCTCATCGATAGGAGATGACAACTACCCTTGGAGGGAGGGAGGGAGGGAGGGAGGGAGGGAGGGAGGGAGGGAGGGAGGGAGGGAGGGAAGGAGGGAGGGAGGGAGGGAGGGAGGGGTGTGTTTTGCATGTGTGAGAGAGACAGAGAAGTGATTTCCTCAAATACCTGCTACATCTAGGTTCGTTACTTCAAACGTTGTCTCACGTTATACAGCAAATCAATAAATCATAAATAACAGCCAAATATTCTCTAGAATTGCTAAAACTCCTCTGCATCGGTGTTTATAAATAATGGAAATGTCACGGATAAACGCAATCCTAAAGAATCACAATGCTTTTCGCTTACAAGTCAGAAATTTTTAAAAAGGCGAAGTGCTAGGCAATGTCCTCTCTTTACATTGCTTTATGTTCATTATTGTGCAATTTATTTTTAAATGTAACTATTCTAGTCGGAAAGTTACTGTGATATTTATGTGGACAGGCTGTGATGCTGGTTTGCAATAGTTATGGAGGCAAAATGAATGCGACGAATATGACTGCTTGGCACTTGATGTCACAGCGACACGATAGCTTGATACTCCAGATACTGGAGTTGAAACTTTCGATTAGCTTGACTTCAATTGTAATGGTGTTATACTGAAAGATCCACATCCGATAACAGATATTGAAGTCCAAAGCGTAAGTATTCACTTCATCAAAACAGCGTTAGACAAAACAGTAAGTTTTTGTAGCTGTGGACTGTAGCTGCAGTGACGAAGTTGAAGGCAATCGGCAACATCACAAAGAAGGAAAATTCAGTCAGACAGCTGTGATTGGATATTAAATTTGAACAAATATCGAAACATGGTGTGTTTAAGTTTTAAAGATTTTATAAATTTATAAAATGGGGGAATGGAGAGCCCATGTAAATGACTTTTTACATCCCCAACAACCCCAAAACGCGAAGTACGAAATAAGAAAAATATAACTTCTTAACAAATGCTAACAACCGATAAATTTCATCCTAAATGGGTAGCCTGAAAGTTCATCAAATTATATACCCAGAAGTAGAGTAGAGTAGAGCGTACAACTGACTGCAACCATAAATAATAAACTTGACTCTTACACTTGAAACGCGTTTGTGTATCTTTCTGGGCCAACTTTTTTGCTTGAAGCGAAGCTCAGTTCCGAAAGAAATCCCCACCCCTTCAATTTTTGCCGTATACTGCTGCAACAAAGATACTACTAGATTTTGTCCTTTGATGCAGAACCTTCATTTGTAAATGTTTTATTAGAAATCTTAATTTGTAAAAACATATTTCCAAAATAATATCAAATTAAGGGGATCCCAACAAACAGAACCTAAGATCAATTAAAGTCATTGAATAAGTAAATCATCACATTTTTAACATAGACACTTCTAGATGATGGAAGAAATCAAATGAGGGAGTTAAATGGCGAATCGTCAAGTTTTCTGAACATCTTTACAACTTTGATGCTGCCCCTTTCTACTACAATGAGAACAGCACATTCTTCATACATTAAGGAAGCATGGCTTATATTTCTTGTAAATGTCACTGTTAATAGCTCGTCAACAGAGTGAATATACGTTACTCTAGGTCTGTACTCCACAAACAAGATATCATGCCAACAGAAGAAAGATTAAATTACGGTGCTAGGCAAAGTGTATATCTAACCCACATTCTTTGCTTTTGATCTTTGATCGCTGTGTTAGATTTTAAATATTTGATAAATTATACTGATAAACCTTAAACCATTTTCCTGCCAGGGTTTCGGATTTTACATATTATTTTTAACCATTTTTCCAGCCAGGGTTCCAGATTTTAAATATTATTTTTAACCATTTTTATACTAGGGTTTCCGATTTGACATCTTATTTTTAACCATTTTTCCAGCTGAGATTTCGGATTTAACATCTTATTTTAACCAATTTTCCTGCCAGGGTTTCGGATTTTACACAGTATTTTTTAATGTTGCGTATATTTTTTTCCACATTTTCACTTACATGTTTTCTTGACAAATTGACTAAATTATTCATTTTCAAAGAATATTAAATAATTTTCAATATTATTTGTCAATATCAGTCTTTACATTTATTGCATGTTATTCAATATGTGTTGCCTATTAATTTAAGAAAAAATCATAATTGGACAAAGATTTTACAAGGACAACTTCCTGATATCTAAAGGGTATCTTCGCAATGTTGTAGACTTTAGTTTCATCGGTATCTTGACTTGTTTACGAAAAATAACGCATATAATCTGACCTCCACCACACTCCTGTCTCCTTTTCAAAGGTATAAGCAAAAGATTTTGTGGGCACTAATTTATAATTCCCTATTCTAACCCACTGCATTTGCTAAGGAAATAAAATCCCCGCTTACTACCCCAACCAGTCCATGATTCTAACCAAGGAGCTCACGAAACACTTGCACTCCAAAAGCATCGGGAGCTATGCAAACTGTGAGAAATAGCTCGATGCTTCGTATTAAACATGCCAATTTCAATATTATAATTTTATATAAAAACTCGTATCAGGTCAAAATAAAGGTCCGCATTGTTTGATTTCAAGGTTATGGTTTTCTTAATATCTTGATTTGTGCAATCATAGAAATATTTCTGATCACAGAGAGAACTAAAAGACATATCTGAGGTCAGCCGTCACTGAATATTTCAAAGTTGTTACATGTAGATTTCCTCTATAATTTTTCTATAATCAGAACTGCCATTCGAGTGAATTAAAGTGCATTATGGATTTAAAATAACATATTTTTGTTACAAAGTGAATTTGAGAAGTGTTTTAAGTATTCACTGCTCGTAATAATGTGATGGTACATGAAGGCAAAGCAGTGGCGGTGCATTACCCACCACATGCAAACACAGGTATTTTATACAATGAATGGCCAGATAGTTCAGTGACGCCAATTCTGACCATATATAACAATTATAAAATATAAAATAAAACGACAATGGCTGTAAAAATGGACACACTATCGATGTACGTCACTCACCTACAAGAAAAAACTGCTGCTCTACAGATCACAGTTTGTTCCTAGAGACAGCGCATTGCATTCAACACATAATTAAAGATATTAAAAATTCATCCTAAAGATATTAAAAGTTCATCCTAAACAGATTTGCTTGCTCATGTTAGTCTTTGTTAAACAAATTCATTGACTTTATTGTCTGGTATTGAGGGCAGCACTGTTAAAAATAATACTGCTCTGCAGGATTACATGGGAAATATTTCTAACACTTGTGTTAAAGTCCATTGAATATGAAATTGCCGAAATTGCATTGAAACCCGTAGTTTCGCAAACAGCTTTATGCGAACAAGCTATTGAGTACCGTAGTTAGCTCAATTTCTGATAGGTTCTGAGCAAAATCTCTCGAAGTTGCCCAATGTTTCCATCTTAGTTGGTTATTCAAATACTGAGTCTACCAGTAGTGTGGAAAAATCTCGGTGCGACATTTGATCAGGAGATGTCCATGCGATAATTTGTTAACTCAAAAGTTAAATGTGCCCTGTTCTATTTGCGAAATATTTCCCGAATTAGACCATACCTGACACCTATGGCAGCCAAACTCCTCAGAAGTTGCAAATTGTACAAAATGCAGCCGCCAGACTAATATATGACGCCCGGAGATGTGACCATACGACACCGCTTTTACGTGAAATCCATTGGCTTCCTATCTGCCAACGGATACGATATAAAATTTTACTTTTTGTTTTTAAAGCTTGAAATGGGAGTGCACCTATATATATTACTGATCTCTTATCTGTTTATAGACCTACCAGAATCCTTCGCTCACAAAATAGTTTTTGCTCGTAGAGCACAAAACTCGGAATTCGTACGGTGATAGAGCATTTATGGATTATGCTCATCGTGAATGGAACGCCCTTCCTATCTCTGTTAGCTGGTTTTAAAAGAGCGCTTAAGACGCACCTTTTTATTCAGTATTACAACAATTAAACATGGGTGTGTTTATTCCATCAATATTGAACTAAACAGTATTAGTTTCGTGTCAAACTGTTTCAAAGTTCATTTTAGGTTATCTTCGTCGAGTTATGTTTTATTGTAATATTAAGATGTTATACTATTGTGATTTGTATATTTTACTTTTTGTAATGCGCTTTGAGCTTTAATTAGATAAAGCGCAATAGAAACTGATCATAATAATAATAATAATAATAATAATAATAATAATAATAATAATAATAATACAGTTGAGGGTATATACAAGAGTGCATAAAGATTGCCCAATACAGCGAATTCGGTAGATTTCTGTATTGAATCAGTAGTTTGACAATCAACACGATGCAGTAAGTTTCATCATGTCATCTCAGTACCTTCAACAGAAAAATATAACTTGTGTCTACAATATTTAAGAAAATATGCATTAACGGAAATAGAAACCGAAACGCGTTTGGAATTAATAAACTGCAGCAGATTATGATTGTTTATTTCTTTTTACCGGTATATCTTCAATTATCTCAAAACCATACAGATTGTTTAGAATCCCTCCTGCCACTCCACCTCTACCCAAATGAATACAAACAATGATCGCTTGAACACTTTATTGAGGGCACTGAATGACAAGATATAGAGTTTAAAGTAACAGATGGGTATAAAGTTTTTATGAGCAGCATTTCCTAGAAGTATATATTAAATTGTTGAACCACATTTCATAGCCTTCTTCACATTTACCGATTTGTCCAACTATTAACATTCCCAACAATGTGACAACTTTCATGATTTTATTTTTGGGGGGCTTGTTAATAAGTTTTATACTTTTTAGAAAATGTCAAAACCCATCTTTTACTGCTGTAAAAATCGTTACATTGGGCCAAAAGAACCCTATGAATCGTAAAATGCATTCAGAAAACGTCCAATGTGTTACATAACTAATATGCGACATGTTGGGTTTTATTAGGCTTACACCTAAACACTACGTAATCGCGCAGATCAGAAATCCAATGCACTGAGTCTGCATTAGTGGGCAGGTGCAAATTCAGGAAAACCATTACGATTTCTAGTATGACGTAATCACACAGCAAGATCACGTGAGTAAACAACAAGATGTTCTCATGCAACAAGACAGTAATTGGCTTACAACACATACATTATCGTCAATGTGTTATAAACACAAAGTGCAACAAGCATGCGAGAACAGTTCAAAAAAGATTCAGCATTCCAAAGATTCCAAAGATTCAGTATTTTGAAATACGATAATAAACCACATCAATCAAAAGGATCAGAAGCACGAAAGTTGTAGCAAGTTTATAAGTTATACACCCTCTGGGGGTGGAATAGAATGTCAAGCAAGTGTATTAGTTATACCACCGTTTTGGGGTGAGGGTGGGGGAGGGTGGGGGAGGGATGTATTATAATGGGAAGCAACTGTATTAGTTATACGGGATAGAGTAGAACTGAAAGCACGTCTATTAGTTATACGTTTTGGGTTGGGATACGGTTTAACAGAATGGGAAGTATGTTTGCTATACGATCACTTCGGGGTAGGAGTGAGGAGGAATAGAATGGGAAGCAAGTCTGTTACTCATACTACGGATGTAAAAGGGGTGGGGTAGAATGGGGTAGAATGAGAAACGAGTGAGACGGGGGTGGGGTGAAGTAGATTGAGAAGCAAGTCTATTAGCTATACGACCGCTTCGGGAGGGATGGGTTTAAGTTGAATGAGAAACAAATCTGTTAGTTGTACGAACGCTTCGGGACTAGTGGAGTAGAATAGAAATCTATTAATTATACGACAGTTTCTTGGAGGTAGGGTGGTGTAGCATGGAAGGCAAAGCTGCGTGACGGAATACTGTTTATTATTGTAGAAATAATGCAGTTTTCTTTAATTATGTCAGGAACGAAAATAAACAGTATAATTTACCTTTATAATTTACCATTTGAATAAATGCATCAGCCAGAAGGAACAAACCAAAATGCCAAAATCGTTTCTTTCTTATCTGTATGGTAATAATGAGTATAAGGGTCCTTCTGACAGAACAGGATTGATGTCAAAACAGATATTTTGCTGCTTACCTACCAAAACTTGATAACACAATCACCGTTTTAGGGAATCAGATTTTTACATTTCGGGTACAGGGGAAGGGTGCGGTACTTGGTAACATAGTATTTACCATAAAGCGGACTGTCAAAAGGAAGGCAGATTTGTGAAGAGTTGCAGCATACTTTAGTTGGTATGAAATTCTGAAGAATCCACAAACACTCCGATTCGGACCGGATGTTCTGTGCAAGTCCGACTCCTGATGTAAAAGCATTGACCTTTTGCATATCCGCTACTGTTGCAAAATCATTAATCTTCTTTAATCTCAATGTAGAAAACAGAAGGGTTTTATCTTACGTTAATTGTACTTAATTTAAAACGTTTGTATTTTTATCTAGTTACTTCCAATTGACTGATTTTCAAATCTCACTACTGACCATCGAATACTCGTAATATATAAATGAATACTTGTTTTCGGTTTTGTTACTATGAAATTGTTCTTATTATTTGTGTGCATCAATTCTGTTCGAAAACAAGGTATGACTTAAATTCTGTTTTATACGCGTTTAGTCAAGTGAGCTAATCAGTCTTACTGTTAATATCACGTATTAAATCCCGGTGACTATTCAATGACACGTGCTGAATCAGAAGAGCTAATCAATGACACCTTTTCTAATTAAGTACACCAAGTAATGCCATGTAGTAGGCTATTCTATTAATCGATGACACGCGTCTTGTGATGTGAATTTTACAATTTAAGATGCTGGCTACTTCTGTCTAAGCTTGTAATTCGCACAGTTACAATATAATAATTTTGACATCAATAAATGATGTAAGAACATTATTTTATTCAGCATGAAACTTGCAACTAAGGAATTAGATATGTTGTGAAAGTGCTATTACTTTGTGAGCGATGTTAATCGTCAAAAAATCTGTAAATTTAAAGAAGAATTTGTGATTGGAATGCCAAAATCATTTGATAATGCAGTTATTCTTGTTTTTAAGTGTAAAATGTGTTCAGTGAATTTCACCCGCCACTTAGAAGTGGGGCTGTTAAACTCATACCCCTTTTAAAATGCCCTTACCAAAGAATTTTAGGGATGATAGTCTATATTCATATGTTAATTAGTTTTCTGACCCTCTTGAAACATCACAAATCAAATATCAACGTTAGTATTCCTCTGTCGGATATGGTTGTCCTGAAAGTAAGTACGTTTCTGTCGGCAGGACACCAGGCTGTTCGTTGTGTTACAGGGGTTGCGTTGCAGGTACGACAGACTGGTGGGAATTCAGAAGTGAAGGTTGTGGTGTGGAGTCATTGTACATAGCCTCCCAATAACTGCAGGGCCGGTAGGGGTTTAAACCGGTGGCAGGGTGGTGAGGAGATTGACAGCAGGGATTAGTGTGGTACTGAATGCCTCATTTTGATTGCTGTTTATGGTATCGAAAAGATTGGAAAATTTATATTTATATTATAAGTACTGAAAAGGAAAAATTATGTTTGTCTAACGTTAAAATTGATCAAAGAAAAAACCTTTCTGGGCAGGTACATTTTTGATCTGAAAAAAGGAAATCATAACAGTGTGTTGAAAAGGTCTGCATAGTTACCAATGCTGTTCTATATTACATTTTTATCAACATTTAAACCTTCACTCATTTCATTCTTCCGGTAAGATTTTCGAATCCGGCTTCAGCATAAATCGTGTTTTCTTTCCCAGTTGTTGTTCTGCGTCCCCGAGTTATGCTTTTTGTTAGTATTTGTAACGGTTTAGCTTCATACAGAAATATTGTTTTCTAGCCTTCTTCAAATAAGTTGTATAAAACATAAAAGAAACGTTTTTATGACTGGTCCAATGCAAGGTTGATTTGAGTTGGCATTTTGATAAATAAAAACTACATCTTTCAAAAGAATTCAAGGTATACTTTGTTTCTATTTTACTGAGACTAAAAGAGATGAAAAGAGTTGCGCTTCATGTTTTACTTCAGTTTAGTTAAGTTTTGTGCAAAATTCCTGTCTTTCCCTGATTGATTTTTGGGACGCCATGTCTCAATGATTTCTGTGACGCAGTATCTGATGGATGCTATGTCTGGTGGAGTTTTGCAACCCCATGTCTAAGTGATTTTTATGATGCCATGTCTGATGGATTTTTTAAAATTAAAACTGCTTAAATGGTATACTATATCTCACCTCTGTAACTGACATGTATTTTTATCTAAAAGTAGAATATTAAAACAGTATGTTTGATACCAACATGTGTGTTGTTTGGTAGTTTGTATGGCTTATGTTAGATATCAAGTGTACAATATCACTTTTCCTAGTTCACAATAACGAAGATTGGCGATATTGATACAAGTTTGTTGCGCAAGTAGATCTGAGTACAGGGGTGAGGGTTAATTCAGTTGACTAGAGCGTTTGTCTGTTAATCTCAAGGTCCAAAATTCGAATCCGACTTGGGATGGAAAGACGGAAATTTATTTAAGTTAGTCCATATTCGCATAGTTAAGTGAATGCAGTTGATTAGATCACCTATCACGGAACTCAAAAAGTAACAACCACTGAGTCTTTCGGCAATTCTTTTTAGGCTAGTGACTAGAGTGGCAAACAGAAGAGGACCAACTACATTGTTAGTTGTATTAAAGAGCGGAATCGCCTCAACAAAAAGAAACCCCAGAGATAAAAAGAACAATTTTAACAACTTTTAAAGTTAATAAATGAAGATAAAAAACATTTTCCATTAGCCAACTTTATTTCAACACCTCCCAGAGCCACACAGACTGGGAAAAAGAAAGACAATTTCAAACATTTTATTAAGTAACATGCTGCTTCTAGAATAAACTGTCAGAATAGAATGTTTATAGAATATAGAAGGACATACTTTCACTAAACAGTTAACAAGAACACTAAAGTAATTCTTCAATATCAATATTTTTCGGTTAAACATTTACATATATATTTCAGCAATACTAAAATTTTTAAGCTCGGTAAATTTTTCACATAAGATATCTCACGGATTAAGTCCAAAATATTTAAAGTTTTAATCCTTTCTGGCCAGCTTCAAAAGAAGCATTTGTCACGTGCGGGGTAACAAATATATGCATGAGACGCCACGTGCAAAAGTCACATGACCGATAAACTACTCAGGTGGATTAAATCAATGAAAAACCCGAATGTGTCTAAACCCTTAATGAAAGCCAAAATGAAAGACCGCATAGCAAACCCACAATACCATTAACATATTCACCGTCTAAAATATGCAAATGACTTGCCGTCTGTTACATGGCTGCCCAAATTACAAAATAATTTACACCAAAAATAAGGACACTCAGGGTCAAACAGACTTCACAAGAATACAATAAGATGTGTGATAGCTCGAACAATAACCATGAATACCTCTTCTTTTCCAATATTTTTAGAGATAAAGTAAAGTAAAAGGTGTAATGGTAAAGTCTAGCAATTATAACTTCTATTTATTCTTCTTCTTTTTTTGTTACCTTTTATATCAATTTCTGCGCTATTTAACGGAAATGCTTGATTTAACGGAAATGCTTGATTATGACATTGTTGCGTGATATTGATATCAGTCTCATGAATTGGCAACGTACTGAAACATCATAATATGACTTTACATGGAAAGTGTAATGAAAATGATGGCAAGAAATGCTTCATAACAAACGTTTAAGAGATCAGTATGGTAATCTATACAGAGTTGAGTTCTGTCGGAATTGTGCATGATTGAATTTATAAGCACACATTCAATTAAGCATACATAAAATGACTTTGTGACAAATAATAGACAAAATATTTCGTTTCTTCAAAAAAGAGAATATAACATTTTGACAGCAACAGTGTGTACATATTATTTAAATTTATTTTTATGTAAAATAGAAATGAGTCAGAACATGAATTTCATATAAATTATATTTTCAAAACCTTAGAAAATGACACATGATAGCCATACATTTTAACATATATTTTCTCTGGTTTCAAGCCAACAATTTGTGTGTTATTATAATGTCCTCTCATTCAAAAAGCTTCCAAATTTTCAGATGGCTGTATCTTAGTCGTTTTTTATTTACACCGATATTAAAAAAATAAAGGCAGATTACGTTTGTTTAATCTTGAATCTAAAATACTCTGTGTGCAATGCTCAATACTAGAGGGCAAAAGGAATTAGGAGTGGTGGCGTGGTTTTTTTTGTTTCGATTTCTAACTAGCTGCAAAAGTAACGAATAGAATCCAAAGCATATAATAAAAGGGACACAACATGGTCCAGATTAAAGTACAGAAATGCATATTGACCTCACTCTGGAACTCAGTGCTCCAACGAATGCAACAATCTCTACATCAATGCCTGAAAAATACTCGACCCCCCTCCCCTTGGCACCTTCAAATGCCATGAAATGGTGCCTCAGCTGTATAGGTGTAGAATATGGGTTTTCTTCGTAGGCAGTAGTCCGAAAGGAGAATGTAAAGCCAAATCGACAAAGCCAGGGTATGAGTCCCAGTGAAACGTGCCCAATTGTCCCTCTTACGGTCGGTTATTCGGTGGCAGCTTCGGGTCCACTGCTGTTAGATTTCTTAGTTTTCTTTGTGAAGGTCAGAAACAATCAACCCGAACCTTTGAGGGAGACATGACAGCACTGGGAAAATGCCACGGGTTAAAGCAATAAGTGACCCACAAGAACAGTGACTGCTAATTTCCATGTGACCCACATAAACAGAGATATAGGCAAGTCCACGATTTCCAATGTCTTACGCTTAAATATAGTGACTTTGTGAAAAATAATGAGGCATCAGTTAGGAAAACCACCATGTATTCCATGAGCAATAGCAGCCTGACGACAGTCGTCTGATTCATTTATTGAGAATTACACGCAGGATTCCAAGTAGAAGCCCTGCCGGCTGTCGTCGGAGGCGTCCGAATCTCTAAGTTAGCACCCCAATATGCTAGTGTGTTTGTGATGGCCAGAGGTGTGGAGGGGATAAATTCCCCAAGGACACCGTCTAGGTGCCAGACACAGCTCATGGGACAACCCCAGCTTGAGGGGTAATCAAAGACTATATGCCCCATGGCATAGACTATGCACAAATCACGAGCACACGAGGGGGCGAGGGAGGATCACGTAACCAGGCTAGATCACTGGTCTCGATTTGGCCATAAAGAAACTTCTCATATCTGTTTGAATTGGTAATCCATTGAGCAAAATGTCATGACAACTCGAGGGGAAGAGGGCTAAGTAAGCGCTGCCAGAAAGCGCCAATGAATGGCGTGAATGCTTAGATGGCGGAAGGATCTCAAAGGAAAAAGTGAATTGCGGTTTCCCAGAATGTGTGTTCATGGGGACCATAAGTAGGACCCGCTTATCGTGGCCACAGCCGAATGAGGCCTGCAGAGGACCCTAAGACCAGAGCACCGAATACGGTCTCCGCAAGTGACGCGTGCATGGTTCCGCCAAGGGAAACCCAGCTAAAACGCCGCGCAAGGTACTAGACTCTCTAGCACTAGCGGTAGATAATGCGTAGCCTGTATAGATAATTAAGGGTTACGCTAGGTTGACACAGCGATATCTTAATAATTAATGGTTTTACTGAGAGCTGGTTATGTTAGTGTTACATAGAGATTTTGGGCCGGCGAAGTACAATCCCCAATGGAAAATATGCTGCGCACCGATATTTGGCTTTTTAAAGAAGCTCAGTCAGATGTCGTCGCCATTAGCTTCAGGTTAGGAATACGCTATGTTGGTATGGACAAAGGTGAACGGGATAAAATAAAAACATACATCCAGCCAGCTACATGCGCGCCAATCGGGCGAGAATTCAGGAGGTTTTTCCTTTTCAATTATCGGATCGATCTAACGGCAGCTCTTATCATTTGTTTCTTCATTAAACGGCCTTTTGTGCATTGTAAATGTTGGATCTGTTTAGTTAGATTAAACCAAAATTCAGAAAACTAGTCTAGCCTTCTTCATCCGGTTCATGGGACCCTTCTAAGGGCGCAGGATGAAAAATTTGTTGTAGGCTACTGCCAGATTAAATCGATGACAGGATAAAATTTCTATGTAAAACTGAACCAGTGCTAAATGAAATAGCACTATAATTTTTCACCATCTCCACATAACACTGATGATCATGGATAATTAGCCGTCACTCGTTATTTGTTGAATATATTGCTGCAAACAAAAACTATGTCTTTACAGTGAATTCCAGCCAATTTTTTAGTCTTTCTTTCTCACACATATATTTGAATTTTAGCTCGGACGTACCGAACCAACACTATTGTCGTTAACATTGCAGGATTTTCGCGCGTTATGCGAGGATGATAGTCCTGACGCAAAGTGCTCCATAGCCATACGCGAAATACCCTCATAGCCATGACGCCAAACGCCCACATAGCCTTCACCCGAAATAAACCATATTCACAGCGAAAAATACGCCCAAAGCCAAGACGCGAAATACGCTCACAACTATGACATGATGTACGCCCGTAACAATGGCGCTAAAACGCTTACAGCCTGTCCGTGAAATACGCCCATGGTCAAGACGCAAAATACACCCATAACCATGAAATATGCCATAGCGATGTAAACCCATAGCTAAAATGTGGGTCGTAAAACGGTAAAAATGTAATTCATGCCAGATTTCATTGTAATTGTAAACTTGTAACTGACGATTAACAGTTGAAATCAGTAAAATGGTGGGAACCTTTGTCATGTTTCGCATTCTAGTGATAAGATCATTTCCTTATTTGTATGTTTCTTATTTTCATGGTTTGTTTAGTCTGTTGGTCTGAAATACTTGAACGCTAACTCGATCGAATTCTTAAATGTTTTAACACACCCCTTAAAACAAAAAAAATGTTTTAAAAAACAAAAACGTTTGGGAGACACCTAAATGCTTTTAAGTTGTCTTAATTTGCCAGTTTACCTATAATAAGATCAAGTCGATTTTCTAGAATAACTGTTATCACACAGTACTGACTTTATCTTTATAGAAAAGTGACTTTCTTTGATACTATTTTGAAACTGAGGTTGCTGTAAAAACGAGCAAAGTGACACAATGCAATTGGGATGCACACTTTCTTTTGTTGAGAGAAGTGTTGTGATGTACTCAGTGACAAAGTTGTCAAGAAACAAGGCGATTAATTTTATATACAGCCTTTGCACAGCATCATCAATTAAGGTGTCACTTATTTCGGGGTAAATTTCAATGCATTAGTGAGGTTATGAGCAATGTTATTTTTGCGTTACCGTGATTTTTATTCAGTAGCGAGAATTGTTTAGTATAGAAGCCAAGGGCATTTTAAAATAGACTGGTAGAAAGTGTCTCTAATTCAGCAGTGTCCACAACCCGTAAAATCCTTTTTATCATTCCATTGTGCGTAGTTATTGTAATTATCTCTCTAGAGACAAATTACAATCTGTAGCGAAACAGCTTGTCGGCCTTCAAAAACATCATTTAGGGCATTGAAATCAATTGTTTCCCCATTTATCCAGCCATCGTTTAGTATTTCTACGTTAACATAGTTACTCATGGTCACAGACGGAGTTCTTCGACGATCTGCCAATTCGTAGTACAAAATACCTTTATCACTGTCATGTGAGTAATGCACTCCCAGTGCATTGCCTTCCTCTACTCGCATATTATCATCGGCAGTAAATTCCTAAAACATTCAAAAAATGCATTTGGTAATAACGCAATTAATCTTATTTAACAGCAAAATAGGAATTAACTCTGCCAAAAACCATTACTGTTTAGAGAAATGTACCAAAAAATCTACATGAAGCCACTTAGAAAAATTTTTAAATACAATCCATGACAGAAGACGACCGTAAAATGCAATTATTTTCTCCTATCTGTCTGCATTGGGAAATATCTACATCATGACACAAGTTATAATATTAGGAAAAATATAACAAAACAAAGGCACAAGACAAAGCTGGCCACTGTTTGACCTCGATAACTGGTGTCTATATTCATATCAGGATTTTTTATTAACATGAGCATTATTCTCGTATTGTTCTCAGCTTCCGTTCCGTTGACAATGTCAATTGTGCAGTATCACTTTTTCTTAGCGCGCAGTAACGCAGATTGTTGATGTTGATCTGGATTGATTAAATAAGTAAATCGGATTTGTAAGGGTGACGGTACCCTCCATTTGTTTGAGTGTTAGTCTGGAAACCCCAAAGTTCAGAGTTCGTATCCGGTTAGGTTTGGAAAGCGGGCATTGACATTCGCTCCAATTGCCTTAGCTAAGCAAATGAAGCGGGTTAGACCAGCTATCAGGGTTCCCATATTTACTAATAAATAACGCCCACCGGGTTTTTCGGTTGGAGTTAAGTAAACAAGAGTGTAATTGAGGTCAAGTTATATACTTTATTATTCGTTATTATTGCAACTATATCACGAAGCTCATGTTGCATGGAACACCGAATAGAAGTTCAAAATCGTGTAACACATTTCTGATACTATTGGAGATGACTGAGGGTCTTGAAACTAAAGGTCATTAAGACTGCAAACTTATCCCATATGTTTTAAGGGTGGAATACGGAAATAAGGCAAATCGCCCTGTTCCTAATGATATTTTTGTCAGTGAAACATAGACCCAACCACATATGGTTGACTACGGTGAGTTAAAAGCGATGATGATAATATAGGATACAGTACAACTGCCGCTGTAACAAGTGCCGCTGATACATGTGTCGCTGAAAAAGTGCTGCTGGCGGATAACTGCCACCCATTTCAATCTGATTATTATGTGTCAGAAAAACAGCATGATGCGTAAGACATTATCCTGTTATGTGATGTTTACCTCGCCTTTTATGATGTAATTAATTGGCTTCTTTAAAAACTAACATGCAATTAAGGTTCTTTTAACAATTAATCACATGTTATAAAATGAGCTTATAGTTCATATGAAGTTCAGATACATTACTATAAAGTACTAGTCTGTTACATAAATTGCAATTAAGGTTTCTGTGGAGGATCAGCTTCATTTAAAAGTGAAGAACAAAGTTTTTTGAGTTGGAGATATGCGTCGCCGACAGTTGTCCGCTAGCGGCAAGTATCAAGGCGGGGGTTGTCTGGCGGGACGTGGCTCAGTGGCACTTGAAGCTTTCCTAGACCCAATAGTGCATGTTTACATATTGTAAAATCATTGACAAGCTTGACTTTGTTTGATAAATCGGCAATAAGTATTCGGTAAGATGCAACAACTTTTATTGACGTAGACAAAAGTTGACTTTCACAAATAATACTGAATTCACATTTAATTCTATCTCCAAAGGATGTCTCAGTAAATTTTTAAGGAACTTTTGATGTGAGTAAAAAGTCAGAAACAATGATATATGAAAAAATGCTGAATTCAGAAACTCAGATAGAAAACACAGCTTCAACTTTCATCTGTACATTTGTTTACAAATTTCAATTTAGAATCTGGTATAACAGTCAAAGGGTACAAATAACAAGCGCTGAATTCTGACCATGTGTAGCCTTTGCCTTGACATAAAATACGGTATCGCAACTTGTTTTTGCAGACTTGCTAACCTGTGTGTGCAGACCATAGCTGGAGCAACTTATAGTCAATTTGTTAACGAGCTCGTAAACATTGTGAGTCACTTCCTTCCAGAACGAAATATAAGCCGTGCCCCCTCGGTATGCGTAGTACGTGATGTTCTTCACGGTTCCGTTTAAGGGCATGGTCATATTTTTGAAGATGTTTAACCTATTCAATGACCGGAAGTTTAACTCATTTGGCTGATTCCGTCCATCTCCTAGCATTGTTACACAAGTCTCTAGGATGCAAAAACATTATATGTTTATTTAACGGTATTATTTGATCGTAATTTCTATTTGTTTAGATCCTCTTATTTTGCCATTATTTTGCATATCTGCTTAATCTTCACAAATTTAGGTATCAAAAGCAAATTTTTGCATCAAGCAAAGAGCAAATTATAATACTACCGGACTGTCGTTTTCGTTAAAGAGGGTTACCTTTCATCAGTACAATACTTTTTCACAGAAAAAGTAACTTTGAAACTGCTCCGCGTCCAACAATTAAAACGGAAAACCCAAACTCTTCCCAAACACTCAAGTATCTGTTTAGTTTGCGATTTATGTTCATAATCAACTGTACGACCTAGCTGTGCCTGTGTTCATGAATATATAACTTGTTGAAAAGGGTAATTTAAAGCTCCACATTTGGGGTTGAAATTTGCAAGGTATTCCGCATTTTTTATTGATATTAAAACCTGTGTCACGTTGATATTCTGACTATTATGGGTATGTGTAAAAAATCAACCACAGAAATAATAAAAGATAAACAAACGTGAAGAATACATTACCTGGAACGTGTGATTTGTTTATCTCTTTCTTATCTGTAAAAAAAACTCATTGTGATTATTTAGGATTGTATGTATTTATGATGGTTCCATAATATATAACAATGGTGGAAGGCAGTGTAGGTAATTATGGAGATCAGTTGGCTTTTTAAGCAAATTATCCGATCGATTACACCCCCCTCCCACAATAGAATTAGTTTCACTGGATGACTCTATATAAATTCGCTCCAATTGCCTTAGCTAAGCAAATGAAGCGGGTTAGACCAGCTATCAGGGTTCCCATATTTACTAATAAATAACGCCCACCGGGTTTTTCGGTTGGAGTTAAGTAAACAAGAGTGTAATTGAGGTCAAGTTATATACTTTATTATTCGTTATTATTGCAACTATATCACGAAGCTCATGTTGCATGGAACACCGAATAGAAGTTCAAAATCGTGTAACACATTTCTGATACTATTGGAGATGACTGAGGGTCTTGAAACTAAAGGTCATTAAGACTGCAAACTTATCCCATATGTTTTAAGGGTGGAATACGGAAATAAGGCAAATCGCCCTGTTCCTAATGATATTTTTGTCAGTGAAACATAGACCCAACCACATATGGTTGACTACGGTGAGTTAAAAGCGATGATGATAATATAGGATACAGTACAACTGCCGCTGTAACAAGTGCCGCTGATACATGTGTCGCTGAAAAAGTGCTGCTGGCGGATAACTGCCACCCATTTCAATCTGATTATTATGTGTCAGAAAAACAGCATGATGCGTAAGACATTATCCTGTTATGTGATGTTTACCTCGCCTTTTATGATGTAATTAATTGGCTTCTTTAAAAACTAACATGCAATTAAGGTTCTTTTAACAATTAATCACATGTTATAAAATGAGCTTATAGTTCATATGAAGTTCAGATACATTACTATAAAGTACTAGTCTGTTACATAAATTGCAATTAAGGTTTCTGTGGAGGATCAGCTTCATTTAAAAGTGAAGAACAAAGTTTTTTGAGTTGGAGATATGCGTCGCCGACAGTTGTCCGCTAGCGGCAAGTATCAAGGCGGGGGTTGTCTGGCGGGACGTGGCTCAGTGGCACTTGAAGCTTTCCTAGACCCAATAGTGCATGTTTACATATTGTAAAATCATTGACAAGCTTGACTTTGTTTGATAAATCGGCAATAAGTATTCGGTAAGATGCAACAACTTTTATTGACGTAGACAAAAGTTGACTTTCACAAATAATACTGAATTCACATTTAATTCTATCTCCAAAGGATGTCTCAGTAAATTTTTAAGGAACTTTTGATGTGAGTAAAAAGTCAGAAACAATGATATATGAAAAAATGCTGAATTCAGAAACTCAGATAGAAAACACAGCTTCAACTTTCATCTGTACATTTGTTTACAAATTTCAATTTAGAATCTGGTATAACAGTCAAAGGGTACAAATAACAAGCGCTGAATTCTGACCATGTGTAGCCTTTGCCTTGACATAAAATACGGTATCGCAACTTGTTTTTGCAGACTTGCTAACCTGTGTGTGCAGACCATAGCTGGAGCAACTTATAGTCAATTTGTTAACGAGCTCGTAAACATTGTGAGTCACTTCCTTCCAGAACGAAATATAAGCCGTGCCCCCTCGGTATGCGTAGTACGTGATGTTCTTCACGGTTCCGTTTAAGGGCATGGTCATATTTTTGAAGATGTTTAACCTATTCAATGACCGGAAGTTTAACTCATTTGGCTGATTCCGTCCATCTCCTAGCATTGTTACACAAGTCTCTAGGATGCAAAAACATTATATGTTTATTTAACGGTATTATTTGATCGTAATTTCTATTTGTTTAGATCCTCTTATTTTGCCATTATTTTGCATATCTGCTTAATCTTCACAAATTTAGGTATCAAAAGCAAATTTTTGCATCAAGCAAAGAGCAAATTATAATACTACCGGACTGTCGTTTTCGTTAAAGAGGGTTACCTTTCATCAGTACAATACTTTTTCACAGAAAAAGTAACTTTGAAACTGCTCCGCGTCCAACAATTAAAACGGAAAACCCAAACTCTTCCCAAACACTCAAGTATCTGTTTAGTTTGCGATTTATGTTCATAATCAACTGTACGACCTAGCTGTGCCTGTGTTCATGAATATATAACTTGTTGAAAAGGGTAATTTAAAGCTCCACATTTGGGGTTGAAATTTGCAAGGTATTCCGCATTTTTTATTGATATTAAAACCTGTGTCACGTTGATATTCTGACTATTATGGGTATGTGTAAAAAATCAACCACAGAAATAATAAAAGATAAACAAACGTGAAGAATACATTACCTGGAACTTGTGATTTGTTTATCTCTTTCTTATCTGTAAAAAAAACTCATTGTGATTATTGAGGATTGTATGTATTTATGATGGTTCCATAATATATAACAATGGTGGAAGGCAGTGTAGGTAATTATGGAGATCAGTTGGCTTTTTAAGCAAATTATCCGATCGATTACACCCCCCTCCCACAATAGAATTAGTTTCACTGGATGACTCTATATAAATAGCTCTGAAACAATAATATGTTAAACACTAATTATAATTAATCAGCAACTGCACATAATAGAGATGGTCATGAATAATTTTGCCATTTTATGGAATAAAGTGCTCCAAAGAAAACATTGAATATCTACTTTAAATTTCAGCCCATTTTATAGAAAAGGCTTATCTTCTGTCTTCTGTTCAGCCTCCCGTAGCTTACGTATCCGTTTCCATTATACACCATTTTTCTTGTAGCTGTATGATTTTTAGCGCCAAACAGGAAGGACTATTTTTTTGTCGTCTGTACAGGAGTGTAGATCAACATCTATTGCTTCTTTTTCCCCATTTTATGTTTTTTTTTTCCTACACACATCTCCCAACTCACATCGCTCATAAAATTACTTCACATTTGATCGAAAATCGCTCATTTATTGTTGACAAGACAGATCTCACTGTTCTTTTTCTTAATTTGAAGACATCAATGAAAATTAATTTCTGACTACGAAAACCATCGGTGCCTTGTTGAAAACTTGTTTTGCCGCACCTTAGCACCTGGAAGGCGGACCCGAAAGTATACACATCTGTTCTTTTTAATTTCAACATTTGAAAAGACATGGATATGGATATAGGTTGACAGAACAAGTTCTGCCAGTAATACCGGTGTCACAAGAAAATTTCTACCCGTAACACTGGTGACACAAACTTAAAATAAAATATAAACCAGGTCATGTTTCATGTTTCACAAGAAGGCGAAAAAAGTTTTGCTAATTATTGTATTACATAACTGCATAGGTTTTGCAACAATAAACTCGCCAAAATATCTAGGCAGAAAACCACGGACTTATTTTCCTACGCCCCCCATGCTACCAATGAGAAGCCTACACGACTTATAAGTAAGCGGGAAATGTTTGAGCGCAAGTGGGGGGGGGGGCGGGGAGGAAGGGGGCACTGAGTCTGGAAGTGACCTGGGAGAAAATAAGCTATGATGTGTTTATTGTTATTTTCTTTCTCCATCCTATCTCATTCTTTTTCTGTCTTATCTAGAAAAGCCCTTTTTGGCAAAGTGTGAAATCTTTAAGGGTAGGGTGAATGGGCACTTGGTAAGATATAGGTTACAATGCATATAAAACAAGCGCGCAAAGGGCGTTATTTTGCGGCCAGACACGGAGTGCCATATTGTTAATAAGGGATACTGTAAATTTCATTCAGTATTCCGAGTTTCCTATAGAAGGGGGTTTTCTTCATAGCTGCAGTTCGCGTCCAAAAAAGACCAACCATAAAATCTCTCTATGCACATTTTTCTCTAATTCCCACCTCCAAACTTTGTTTGCAACTGGGGATAAGTTCGTAGCTTTTCTCGAAGTTTCTGCCTTGTTTCCTTTTTTTTCTTCTCTTTTTTCCTTTTTTTTTTTTGGGCCTAAACGGCCTAAACAACGTTACATCAGAGTTAACACGCTCACCTTGACCTTCCGAGTCACGCTCTAGGTAAAAAAACCGGAAGTTGACTATTATCTCGAAAACGGTTCATCACTAACCTTAATCTTGAGGTTTAAGGTCAAAGGTCACGTGACTTCACGGGTCGTTAACGACAAGCCGACTTATATCGAAAACGATTAGAGAGAGAGAGCGATTTTGAGCTCCTTTACGACCCTTTGGGCCTAAACAACGTTACATAAGAGGTAACTCGGTGACCTTGACCTTCTGGATCACGTTCAAGGTAGAAACAGGAAGTTGACATTGACCTTCTGGATCACGGTCAAGGTCATAAACCATAAGTAGACTATTATCACGAAAACGGTTAGAGATTGAGCGATTTTGAGCTCATTCTCGACCCTTAGGGCTTAAACAACGTTACGAAAGAGGTATCTCTTTCACCTTGACCTTCTGGGTCACGCTCTGGATCCAAACCCGGAGGTTGACTATTATCTCGGAAAAGGTTAGAGATAGAGTATTTTGAGCTCATTTTTGAGCCTTTGGGCCTAAACAACGTTACATAAGAGATAACTAGGTGACCTTGATCTTCTGGGTCACGGTAAAGGTCAGAAACCGGAACTTGACTATTATCTCGAATCTATTAGAGACAGAGGGATTCTGGTTCATTTTGAACCCCTTGGATCAAAGCACCGACAAAGAAGTGGTACTGCGTGACTTCCAAGTTTTTGTTCATAATTTAATATAAATATTTTCTGTAATGGTTTCTGCAAGTGGGCCAATTCCGCTATGTAGCCTAGTTTTTTTATCCATGTTTATAGTAATGTTGCGTTCTTGCTTCGGCTGTACTAATAAATATGTATGTTGTTGGCTGTTTTGCATATTAAATTTGTGGAATTTTCAAAATTGTTTATGTTTGGTTAAAAGAATGTTTTTTTTTAACCTATGCGTGTAGGGGTTGTTTCAAAAGTCATAGACACGCATGGTAACCATGTGTACCTGAGTGCCCACCACCCCCTCCACCCGCACGGGTGCGAATGAGCGTAAATCTGTCTTGAAAAAAACTACCTTTGTCTCAAAAATACATCAGATGACAGTGTTTTGTTTTCTTGTTTGGAACTAATTTTCATAATGCTTCCCCCATCACAGTTTTATAACAGAATTCTGGGTGGATGTTGTTTTGGAAATTATTCGTGCTGCCGATAAAATGGTCAAAAACTGGTAAAATGGCGGCATGTTTTGTGTGTATGGTGTGTGTGGGTGTGTTTGGGGGTGTAGGGGTGTCTGTGGTGTGTGTGGGTGTGTGGGTGTCTGTTTGTGTTGGATGTATGTGCGGAGTGTTGTGTGGGGAGTGTGGGGGGGAGGAGTGTGTGGTGTGTGTGGGTGTATGGGTGTGTTGGGGTGTAGGGGTTGTGTGCGCGTGTGTGTATGTGTGTGTGAGGGTGTGTGTGGGGGTGTTTGTGTGTGTGAGGGTGTGAGAGTGTGAGTGTGTCGAATGGGGTGACAGGAAGGCACCAAAATACAAATTGGTTACCATGTGTGTAATAGTATAAAACCGCGCCCATGTTTTTTAAAAGGAGCCCCAAACGCGCATTGCTCAGTGAAAAAACACCTTTTTTTAAGTTTTTAAGGAACGCACCCTTGAAAATTTCATCCCCTAAGCGCGGGATGTCAAATTCAATAAACAAAACAACCCTTGCACCAAATTAGGAGTACACACGCAGCTAGAACGAACCTTATAGCAACCACACAACGAAACTAGACAGACAGTAACCTTAAGAAGTGGATATGTACAATTACTTGGGTCCCGTTTTTGTTGGACGCGGAATGCAGAACCGCCTTGTTGGTAGAAAAGGTAGGATTCCTCGAAATTGAAATAAGAAATGAATAAAATGAACTAAAACTCCTCTTTCTACCAGTTTTGTTGTTGTTTTTGTTTTGTTTTGTTTTTGACGAGTATGGTAACACATATAACACATGTCATTGTCTAATATTTCATGTCAAACTTAGATTTTGACGCTGTTTTCTTTTGTGGTCATGTGTATGTGTGTATGTGTGGGTGTATGCGTGTGTTTGTGTGTTTGTGTGTGTGTTTGTGTGTGTGTGTGTGTGTGTGTGTGTGTGTGTGTGTGTGTGTGGGTGGGTGTATGGGGGTGTAGGGGTGCCTGTGGTGTGTGTGGGTGTGTGAGTGTCTGTGTGTGTGGTATGCGGAGTGTTGTGTGGGGAGTGTGGGGAGGGATGTGTGTGGGGGGGGGGGGGGGAGGGAGGTGTGTGTGTGTGTGTTTGAAAAAAATGATAAAAATGTGGCAGCTTACACATATACACCCAGTTTTCCTCCTCCACCATATTCGAAGCATTCACAGCCGCGTCGAGTAGTTCGCATTGTCGGTTACCGAAATTTGCTGCGACGCAGTTTTCATCCTTGGAGCATTGTGCAGAACAGTCGATCCTAGAACGCGCTTTGGTCGTGTCGATAACGTTACCAACTCCCTTTTTGTTTTTCGCCGATTTAAAATCATTTTCAATTATGGCATTAACCACAACTCCAATGTACAACATATATAAGTGTAAAAACATATTTTTATGCTGGACAAATTCTGGTTATTATAACTGATTATAAAAAATTGCTTATGATGTGTACAATCCGTAGCTGCGCTTTCTGAAGCAGCGGTCTCTTTGAGCTCTATATGTAATTACTCCAGCTCGCAATAAACAGGCAGTGGATTGGGTTGTGTGTTAGGATTTTTTACGTACGTATGTGATGAGGGAACAGCAGAATAAAACAAGCATGTCTCGGGACATAGTGACCAGCTACACAACAGGTAATAGAGCAAACAAACGAACAACAATAATTCCCACGCAAATCCAATCAAAGCAACATTGATCTTATTAAATAAGCAAACAAACAAAAAGCAAAACAAAACAAAAGCCAAAAAAAGTCATTCCCTCATCTGGAGATCATTTGATTTTTTCTTAGAAATCAGTTAAAGCAAAATGATTTAACTGAGGATTCACTATAATAGAAATTGACAAAATTGATCCACCATGAAAAGAATATTCCTTATATGCCTGTTATATTGTGGATAGTTTAAACATTAGATTCTCGTCTCCATATCTTTAATTGTTACAAGAGGAGGGGGTGTAAAATTGTTTGCCCGACTGGCAATATTTTAATGCCTCAGATAACGCGACAACAGGAGTTTTCTCGCCCTTTCTCCTGTCTTGTTTATGCACGTTTTTTTTTTTGTTTTGTTTTTGTTTTTTGTTTTTTGTTTTGGTCAAACAAGCGTGACTCGTACTTAATTACTTTGACAGAAGATCCTGGAATTAAAAGTTAAGAGTTATTAAAAAATATACGACGTTACGTAAGGTATAACTTCCGGTGTCCTTGATCTTCAGATCAATTTCGAGTCCAAACCTTAAGTTGGCCTTTATCTCGAAAACGGTAAGAAATAGAGCAATCGGTTTCCAGACATCTCCTCCAAGACCGCTGAAGTTAGACCAACCAAGCTTGGCACATGTATGGAGGGTCATCTGAAGTGGTACATCTGATAAAAATTTTTGACCTTGACCTTACTGGTATAGTTGGTGTAGTTGGAGGATGTTCTACATTCAGACATTTGAAAATTGTTAACAAATAGCAATATCACCTAACTTCCGTTTTAAGTTATCATTCCAAGTTAGGTCTAATTCGCTGTGCGAATTTTTGTCTCTTTTTCGAACTAATCTAATAACTGAAAGGTATCGTTCTACGGAGCATTACCACAAAGTTATAGTGTAATGCCTACCAGTTTGTTGTCTGCGTTGTTATAAAACAACTGACCTCTGAGGAGATCTGTCTGTTATATATAAACATTACAGAGCGGATAGTTATTCCCACTTGGTATTGAAAATAATACCAAATGGGGATGGATTGCCTCAAATTCTTCACCTATTTTTTTTCCTCGTTTTTTTTTCTTCTTTCGCCGAATCGGTTTCCAGACATCTCCTCCAAGACCACTGAAGCTAGACCAACCAAACTTGGCACATGTATGGAGGGTCATCTGAAGTGGTGCACCTGATAAATATTTTTTATCTTGACCTTACAGATCAAGGTCAAATCGCGAAAAAGGTCAATCGGTTTCCAGACATCTACAGCAAGGCCGTTGAAGCTAGAAGAGCCAAACTTGGCATGTATATAAAGGACGATGTGAACTGAGGCACCCTTTAAAATTTTTCGACCTTGACCTTGATGGTCAAGGTCAAATCGCGAAAAAACGTTATTTAAGAAAAACAATGATTTATTTCGAAAACAGTAAGAGATTTTGACCTCCACGCCCTATACGACGTTACATAAGGTATAACTTCCGGTGACCTTGACCTCAAGGTCACTTTCCAGTCATCATTTGCGAGTTATGACGTCATTTATGTTTTAAAGCTCAATAACTCGAAAACTATTGAACCTAGCGATTTGGCACAAAATACATTATGAGACTTTTTTTGAGCAAAGAATTTTTTGGCACGTCAAAGTTATACCTGTGGCGTCATAATTTGCAAGTTATGACGTCATTAATGTTTTAAAGTTCAATAACTCGAAAACTATTGAACCTAGCGATTTGGCACAAAATACATTATGAGACTTTTTTTGAGCAAAGAATTTTTTGGCACGTCAAAGTTATACCTATGGCGTCCCCGGTAAGCACACCCAAGTAAAACCTATGTAAAACCCAGGGTTATTTTTGGCCTTCCCACGTGAATCCCATGCAGGGATTTGCATGGGAATGAGACAAAAGTCGAGGTAAAATCTATGGTCGGAATTCCCACGCATAATCCATGCATTTCCCAGTTGGGACCCACCTGGGTTTACCCGGGTGGGATTTACATGGGCATTCCCATACATATTTCATGTGTATTTTACAGGGGGTTTCCCAGGGTGGGAAAACCCAGGCATTTCCCACCCAGAAATGGCTCCTTTCTCCACGGGATTAATATGGGTTTTCCCCTTTCCCACCTTCCCATGCAAATCCCAATTAAAACCCATACGTATCCCACATGGGAAAATTTTCTGTGCTTACTGGGTCATAATTTGCGAGTTATGACGTCATTAATGTTTTAAAGTTCAATAACTCGAAAACTATTGAACCTAGCGCTTTGACACAAATCACATTATGAGACAACTTTTAAGCAAAGAATTTTTTGGCACGTCAAAGTTGTACCTATGGCGTCATCATTTGCGAGTTATGACGCCATTTATGTTTTAAAGCTCAATAACTCGAAAGCTATTGAACCTAGCGCTTTGGCACAAAATACATTATGAGACGACTTTTAAGCAAAGAATTTTTTGGCACGTCAAATATATATCTATGACGTCATCATTTGCGAACATCGTGAACTTTTGTCCCTTCATCAACAAACCAATTGCATTTTGAATGAGTGAAGCGTCTTTTTCACAACAGAATAGTCACTGGTAACCAAGGTTATCATGTTGGCATTTTGAATTTGTAAAATGCCTTCACTTCTGTATTCGTTCTGTTCCAAGTGATTGAATAGGGGCTGGGGAGGGGGGCGACATATCCGTTTTTGTTTTAACAAAACACTGGCCCCTCTAGTTTTGACCTCATTTTCGACCTCCAATCCCTCTACGACGTTACTTACGGTATAACTTTTAGTGACCTTGACCTCAAGGTCACTTTCGAGCTCAAAACCAGAAGTTGCTATTTATCTCAAAATGGTAAGAGATAGAGCAATTCTGACCTCATTTTCCACCTCCATACCTCTACGACGTTACGTAAGGTATAACTTTCGACGACTTGGCCTCAAGATCACTTTCGAGCCCAAAACCGTTAAAATCGGACTGAAGTTGGGTTCAGCTAAAGTTGTTCGAGGTCTATGGTTGTCCGGTTTGGTTGGTTGCTAAACATAAAACCTGAGTTTTCGGTTATTCATTAATAGCGTATGTCGTGACAGACAAGAAGACACTTCAACAGATTGATATATGTTTATTTGCGAATCATTGTTACCGTAAGCAGTGTAGCCCATTTGGCGTAGTTTTATAAAGCGTTGATTTTTTTGCGCCAAATCAGAAGGTCCCGGGTTCAATCCCATGTAATTACGTCTACTTGTATGTGAAAAGTGAGCACGAGAACACATTACCAATTTTTTCTCTTCTTGGTGGTTAAAATTGCAGAAAGAACAGTCATCTTTTTTAGACAGTTCTCAGATGACTTATTATTCCAAGTGGGATCTAATTCACTTGGCGAATTTCGGTCTAGTTTCAAAAAGTGGTTCCACTCGGTGGATCTGCGAACTATAAAGATATCATGCACAGTCGACCAGAGAGGTTGGCTGCTGAACAACAACGTCAACACCGTTGCAACAAGGAGTATTTACAATGATGAAATATAAACTTAGTGACGAAAATTTATCAAACAGTATTTTGTAATAAATCAAATGTAAAAGTACGAACTTTTTTTGTGGGGGGGGGGGTGGTGGGGGGGGGACTATATTTACCGCTGCTTCTTTTCTCCATTGAGCAACACATATAAATGCAAATAATGCAGAGCGGAGGCAGTTGAGGTGCCAAAAGCCCACCCAAAGCGAGGTAGTTCACAATAATCAAGTGTATTCGGGATGGAGGGGGTGGCACGTGGCGCTTGCGAAGGCGAATGTTTCCTCCCAAGCTCCCACATCTTCTAATGGCTGCTTTCTTGATGCGGCACGAAGACGTGGATTCTTGCGACATGTGATTACGGAAGTCGGCGAAGGAGACGGGCTGCAGCTTGTAGGGAGGGGGTGGGGGTGGGGGGCGCTGAGGGGTCTCAAAATCGCGCCCGCGAACCTGTTCGCACGGCTGCTGATATACGAAGCAGTCAGGTTATGGTACATCTTCTGTATGAACAAGACAAAACCAAGCTAGGCTAAACCAAATACTTCACCACGTTTAAGTGGGCTTAAGAACACTTCTGCTTTCGAGTAAAATTTAAAATAATCGTAATAATAAATATCTAAACTCTATTTTTATTGTGTGGGCGCTGCGACACCTAGCGATATGTAAACTGTATGTCTGCGAAGGGTTGCTGGAAGGGGTTTCTGGAAGGGTTGCTGGAAGGGTTGCTGGAAGGATTGCTGGAAGGGGTTGCTGGAAGGATTGCTGGAAGGGGTTGCTGGAAGGATTGCTGGAAGGGGTTGCTGGAAGGGTTGCTGGAAGGGGTTGCTGGAAGGATTGCTGGAAGGGGTTGCTGGAAGGGGTTGCTGGAAGGATTGCTGGAAGGGGTTGCTGGAAGGATTGCTGGAAGGGGTTGCTGGAAGGATTGCTGGAAGGGTTGCTGGAAGGGGTTGCTGGAAGGATTGCTGGAAGGGGTTGCTGGAAGGGGTTGCTGGAAGGATTGCTGGAAGGGTTGCTGGAAGGGGTTGCTGGAAGGGTTGCTGGAAGGGTTGCTGGAAGGGGTTGCTGGAAGGATTGCTGGAAGGGTTGCTGGAAGGGGTTGCTGGAAGGGGTTGCTGGAAGGATTGCTGGAAGGGGTTGCTGGAAGGATTGCTGGAAGGGGTTGCTGGAAGGGTTGCTGGAAGGGGTTGCTGGAAGGATTGCTGGAAGGGGTTGCTGGAAGGATTGCTGGAAGGGGTTGCTGGAAGGATTGCTGGAAGGGTTGCTGGAAGGGGTTGCTGGAAGGATTGCTGGAAGGGTTGCTGGAAGGGGTTGCTGGAAGGATTGCTGGAAGGGGTTGCTGGAAGGGTTGCTGGAAGGATTGCTGGAAGGATTGCTGGAAGGGTTGCTGGAAGGGGTTGCTGGAAGGATTGCTGGAAGGGTTGCTGGAAGGGGTTGCTGGAAGGATTGCTGGAAGGGTTGCTGGAAGGGGTTGCTGGAAGGATTGCTGGAAGGGTTGCTGGAAGGGGTTGCTGGAAGGATTGCTGGAAGGGTTGCTGGAAGGGTTGCTGGAAGGATTGTTGGAAGGATTGCTGGAAGGGTTGCTGGAAGGGGTTGCTGGAAGGATTGCTGGAAGGGTTGCTGGAAGGGGTTGCTGGAAGGATTGCTGGAAGGGTTGCTGGAAGGGGTTGCTGGAAGGGGTTGCTGGAAGGATTGCTGGAAGGGGTTGCTGGAAGGATTGCTGGAAGGGTTGCTGGAAGGGGTTGCTGGAAGGATTGCTGGAAGGGTTGCTGGAAGGGGTTGCTGGAAGAATTGCTGGAAGGGTTGCTGGAAGGGGTTGCTGGAAGGATTGCTGGAAGGGTTGCTGGAAGGGGTTGCTGGAAGGGGTTGCTGGAAGGATTGCTGGAAGGGGTTGCTGGAAGGATTGCTGGAAGGGTTGCTGGAAGGGGTTGCTGGAAGGATTGCTGGAAGGGTTGCTGGAAGGGGTTGCTGGAAGGATTGCTGGAAGGGTTGCTGGAAGGGGTTGCTGGAAGGATTGCTGGAAGGGTTGCTGGAAGGGGTTGCTGGAAGGGGTTGCTGGAAGGATTGCTGGAAGGGGTTGCTGGAAGGATTGCTGGAAGGGTTGCTGGAAGGGGTTGCTGGAAGGATTGCTGGAAGGGGTTGCTGGAAGGATTGCTGGAAGGGTTGCTGGAAGGGGTTGCTGGAAGGATTGCTGGAAGGGGTTGCTGGAAGGGGTTGCTGGAAGGATTGCTGGAAGGGTTGCTGGAAGGGGTTGCTGGAAGGGTTGCTGGAAGGGGTTGCTGGAAGGGGTTGCTGGAAGGATTGCTGGAAGGGTTGCTGGAAGGGGTTGCTGGAAGGATTGCTGGAAGGGTTGCTGGAAGGGGTTGCTGGAAGGGGTTGCTGGAAGGATTGCTGGAAGGGGTTGCTGGAAGGATTGCTGGAAGGGTTGCTGGAAGGGGTTGCTGGAAGGGGTTGCTGGAAGGGGTTGATGGAAGGATTGCTGGAAGGGGTTGCTGGAAGGATTGCTGGAAGGGTTGCTGGAAGGGGTTGCTGGAAGGATTGCTGGAAGGGGTTGCTGGAAGGGGTTGCTGGAAGGATTGCTGGAAGGGTTGCTGGAAGGGGTTGCTGGAAGGGTTGCTGGAAGGGGTTGCTGGAAGGGGTTGCTGAAAGGATTGCTGGAAGGGTTGCTGGAAGGGGTTGCTAGAAGGATTGCTGGAAGGGTTGCTGGAAGGGGTTGCTGGAAGGGGTTGATGGAAGGATTGCTGGAAGGGGTTGCTGGAAGGATTGCTGGAAGGGTTGCTGGAAGGGGTTGCTGGAAGGGGTTGCTGGAAGGATTGCTGGAAGGGTTGCTGGAAGGGGTTGCTGGAAGGATTGCTGGAAGGGTTGCTGGAAGGGGTTGCTGGAAGGATTGCTGGAAGGGTTGCTGGAAGGGGTTGCTGGAAGGGGTTGCTGGAAGGATTGCTGGAAGGGTTGCTGGAAGGGGTTGCTGGAAGGATTGCTGGAAGGGTTGCTGGAAGGGGTTGCTGGAAGGATTGCTGGAAGGGTTGCTGGAAGGGGTTGCTGGAAGGATTGCTGGAAGGGGTTGCTGGAAGGGTTGCTGGAAGGGGTTGCTGGAAGGATTGCTGGAAGGGGTTGCTGGAGGGATTGCTGGAAGGGTTGCTGGAAGGGGTTGCTAGAAGGGTTGCTGGAAGGATTGCTGGAAGGGTTGCTGGAAGGGGTTGCTGGAAGGGGTTGCTGGAAGGGTTGCTGGAAGGGGTTGCTGGAAGGATTGCAGGAAGGGGTTGCTGGAAGGATTGCTGGAAGGGTTGCTGGAAGGATTGCTGGAAGGGGTTGCTGGAAGGGTTGCTGGAAGGGGTTGCTGGAAGGATTGCTGGAAGGGGTTGCTGGAAGGGTTGCTGGAAGGGGTTGCTGGAAGGATTGCTGGAAGGGTTGCTGGAAGGGGTTGCTGGAAGGGGTTGCTGGAAGGGGTTGATGGAAGGGGTTGCTGGAAGGGATGCTGGAAGGGGTTGCTGGAAGGATTGCTGGAAGGGTTGCTGGAAGGGGTTGCTGGAAGGATTGCTGGAAGGGGTTGCTGGAAGGGTTGCTGGAAGGGGTTGCTGGAAGGATTGCTGGAAGGGGTTGCTGGAAGGATTGCTGGAAGGGGTTGCTGGAAGGGTTGCTGGAAGGGGTTGCTGGAAATATTGCTGGAAGGGGTTGCTGGAAGGATTGCTGGAAGGGGTTGCTGGAGGGATTGCTGGAAGGGTTGCTGGAAGGGGTTGCTAGAAGGGTTGCTGGAAGGATTGCTGGAAGGGTTGCTGGAAGGGGTTGCTGGAAGGGGTTGCTGGAAGGGTTGCTGGAAGGGGTTGCTGGAAGGATTGCTGGAAGGGGTTGCTGGAAGGATTGCTGGAAGGGTTGCTGGAAGGATTGCTGGAAGGGGTTGCTGGAAGGGTTGCTGGAAGGGGTTGCTGGAAGGATTGCTGGAAGGGGTTGCTGGAAGGGTTGCTGGAAGGGGTTGCTGGAAGGATTGCTGGAAGGGTTGCTGGAAGGGGTTGCTGGAAGGGGTTGCTGGAAGGATTGCTGGAAGGGGTTGCTGGAAGGGTTGCTGGAAGGGGTTGCTGGAAGGATTGCTGGAAGGGGTTGCTGGAAGGGTTGCTGGAAGGGGTTGCTGGAAGGATTGCTGGAAGGGTTGCTGGAAGGGGTTGCTGGAAGGATTGCTCGAAGGATTGCTGGAAGGGTTGCTGGAAGGGGTTGCTGGAAGGGTTGCTGGAAGGATTGCTGGAAGGGTTGCTGGAAGGGGTTGCTGGAAGGGTTGCTGGAAGGATTGCTGGAAGGATTGCTGGAAGGGTTACTGGAAGGGGTTGCTGGAAGGGGTTGCTGGAAGGGGTTGCTGGAAGGATTGCTGGAAGGGGTTGCTGGAAGGGTTGCTGGAAGGGGTTGCTGGAAGGATTGCTGGAAGGATTGCTGGAAGGGGTTGCTGGAAGGATTGCTGGAAGGATTGCTGGAAGGATTGCTGGAAGGGGTTGCTGGAAGGGTTGCTGGAAGGGGTTGCTGGAAGGATTGCTGGAAGGGTTGCTGGAAGGGGTTGCTGGAAGGATTGCTCGAAGGATTGCTGGAAGGGTTGCTGGAAGGGGTTGCTGGAAGGGTTGCTGGAAGGATTGCTGGAAGGGTTGCTGGAAGGGGTTGCTGGAAGGGTTGCTGGAAGGATTGCTGGAAGGATTGCTGGAAGGGTTGCTGGAAGGGGTTGCTGGAAGGGGTTGCTGGAAGGGGTTGCTGGAAGGATTGCTGGAAGGATTGCTGGAAGGGGTTGCTGGAAGGGGTTGCTGGAAGGGGTTGCTGGAAGGGGTTGCTGGAAGGATTGCTGGAAGGATTGCTGGAAGGGTTGCTGGAAGGGGTTGCTGGAAGGGGTTGCTGGAAGGGGTTGCTGGAAGGATTGCTGGAAGGATTGCTGGAAGGGGTTGCTGGAAGGGGTTGCTGGAAGGGGTTGCTGGAAGGATTGCTGGAAGGATTGCTGGAAGGGTTGCTGGAAGGGGTTGCTGGAAGGATTGCTGGAAGGATTGCTGGAAGGGTTGCTGGAAGGGGTTGCTGGAAGGGGTTGCTGGAAGGGGTTGCTGGAAGGATTGCTGGAAGGATTGCTGGAAGGATTGCTGGAAGGGTTGCTGGAAGGGGTTGCTGGAAGGGTTGCTGGAAGGGGTTGCTGGAAGGATTGCTTGAAGGATTGCTGGAAGGGTGTGCTGGAAGGGTTGCTGGAAGGGTTGCTGGAAGGGGTTGCTGGAAGGATTGCTGGAAGGATTGCTGGAAGGGGTTGCTGGAAGGGTTGCTGGAAGGGGTTGCTGGAAGGGGTTGCTGGAAGGGGTTGCTGGAAGGATTGCTGGAAGGGGTTGCTGGAAGGATTGCTGGAAGGGGTTGCTGGAAGGATTGCTGGAAGGGGTTGCTGGAAGGATTGCTGGAAGGGGTTGCTGGAAGGGGTTGCTGGAAGGATTGCTGGAAGGGGTTGCTGGAAGGATTGCTGGAAGGGTTGCTGGAAGGATTGCTGGAAGGATTGCTGGAAGGGGTTGCTGGAAGGATTGCTGGAAGGATTGCTGGAAGGGGTTGCTGGAAGGATTGCTGGAAGGGGTTACTGGAAGGGGTTGCTGGAAGGGGTTGCTGGAAGGATTGCTGGAAGGGGTTGCTGGAAGGATTGCTGGAAGGGGTTGCTGGAAGGGGTTGCTGGAAGGATTGCTGGAAGGGGTTGCTGGAAGGATTGCTGGAAGGGTTGCTGGAAGGATTGCTGGAAGGATTGCTGGAAGGGGTTGCTGGAAGGATTGCTGGAAGGATTGCTGGAAGGGGTTGCTGGAAGGATTGCTGGAAGGGGTTGCTGGAAGGGGTTGCTGGAAGGGGTTGCTGGAAGGATTGCTGGAAGGGGTTGCTGGAAGGATTGCTGGAAGGGGTTGCTGGAAGGGGTTGCTGGAAGGGGTTGCTGGAAGGGGTTGCTGGAAGGATTGCTGGAAGGGGTTGCTGGAAGGGGTTGCTGGAAGGATTGCTGGAAGGGGTTGCTGGAAGGATTGCTGGAAGGGGTTGCTGGAAGGATTGCTGGAAGGGGTTGCTGGAAGGGGTTGCTGGAAGGATTGCTGGAAGGGGTTGCTGGAAGGATTGCTGGAAGGGTTGCTGGAAGGATTGCTGGAAGGATTGCTGGAAGGGGTTGCTGGAAGGATTGCTGGAAGGATTGCTGGAAGGGGTTGCTGGAAGGATTGCTGGAAGGGGTTGCTGGAAGGGGTTGCTGGAAGGATTGCTGGAAGGGTTGCTGGAAGGATTGCTGGAAGGGTTGCTGGAAGGGTTGCTGGAAGGGGTTGCTGGAAGGGGTTGCTGGAAGGATTGCTGGAAGGGTTGCTGGAAGGATTGCTGGAAGGGTTGCTGGAAGGATTGCTGGAAGGGTTGCTGGAAGGGGTTGCTGGAAGAATTGCTGGAAGGGTTGCTGGAAGGATTGCTGGAAGGATTGCTGGAAGGGGTTGCTGGAAGGATTGCTGGAAGGGGTTGCTGGAAGGGGTTGCTGGAAGGGTTGCTGGAAGGATTGCTGGAAGGGGTTGCTGGAAGGATTGCTGGAAGGATTGCTGGAAGGGGTTGCTGGAAGAATTGCTGGAAGGGTTGCTGGAAGGATTGCTGGAAGGATTGCTGGAAGGGGTTGCTGGAAGGATTGCTGGAAGGGGTTGCTGGAAGGGGTTGCTGGAAGGGTTGCTGGAAGGATTGCTGGAAGGGTTGCTGGAAGGGGTTGCTGGAAGGATTGCTGGAAGGGGTTGCTGGAAGGGGTTGCTGGAAGGGTTGCTGGAAGGATTGCTGGAAGGGTTGCTGGAAGGGGTTGCTGGAAGGATTGCTGGAAGGGGTTGCTGGAAGGGGTTGCTGGAAGGGGTTGCTGGAAGGGTTGCTGGAAGGATTGCTGGAAGGGTTGCTGGAAGGGGTTGCTGGAAGGATTGCTGGAAGGATTGCTGGAAGGGGTTGCTGGAAGGGGTTGCTGGAAGGGTTGCTGGAAGGATTGCTGGAAGGGTTGCTGGAAGGGGTTGCTGGAAGGATTGCTGGAAGGGGTTGCTGGAAGGGGTTGCTTGAAGAGATTGCTGGAAGGGTTGCTGGAAGGATTGCTGGAAGGGTTGCTGGAAGGATTGCTGGAAGGGTTGCTGGAAGGATTGCTGGAAGGATTGCTGGAAGGGGTTGCTGGAAGGATTGCTGGAAGGATTGCTGGAAGGATTGCTGGAAGGGGTTGCTGGAAGGATTGCTGGAAGGGGTTGCTGGAAGGGTTGCTGGAAGGATTGCTGGAAGGGGTTGCTGGAAGGATTGCTGGAAGGGGTTGCTGGAAGGGGTTGCTGGAAGGGGTTGCTGGAAGGGGTTGCTGGAAGGGTTGCTGGAAGGATTGCTGGAAGGGGTTGCTTGAAGGATTGCTGGAAGGGGTTGCTGGAAGGGGTTGCTGGAAGGGTTGCTGGAAGGATTGCTGGAAGGGTTGCTGGAAGGGGTTGCTGGAAGGATTGCTGGAAGGATTGCTGGAAGGATTGCTGGAAGGATTGCTGGAAGGGGTTGCTGGAAGGATTGCTGGAAGGATTGCTGGAAGGGTTGCTGGAAGGGGTTGCTGGAAGGGTTGCTGGAAGGATTGCTGGAAGGGGTTGCTGGAAGGATTGCTGGAAGGGGTTGCTGGAAGGGGTTGCTGGAAGGGTTGCTTGAAGGATTGCTGGAAGGGTTGCTGGAAGGGGTTGCTGGAAGGATTGCTGGAAGGATTGCTGGAAGGGGTTGCTGGAAGGATTGCTGGAAGGGTTGCTGGAAGGGGTTGCTGGAATGATTGCTGGAAGGGTTGCTGGAGGGATTGCTGGAAGGGGTTGCTGGAAGGGTTGCTGGAAGGGGTTGCTGGAAGGGTTGCTGGAAGGGTTGCTGGAAGGATTGCTGGAAGGGGTTGCTGGAAGGGGTTGCTGGAAGGGTTGCTGGAAGGATTGCTGGAAGGGTTGCTGGAAGGGGTTGCTGGAAGGATTGCTGGAAGGATTGCTGGAAGGGGTTGCTGGAAGGATTGCTGGAAGGGTTGCTGGAAGGGGTTGCTGGAATGATTGCTGGAAGGGTTGCTGGAAGGATTGCTGGAAGGATTGCTGGAAGGGGTTGCTGGAAGGATTGCTGGAAGGGTTGCTGGAAGGATTGTTGGAAGGGGTTGCTGGAAGGGTTGCTGGAAGGGGTTGCTGGAAGGGGTTGCTGGAAGGGTTGCTGGAAGGGGTTGCTGGAAGGGGTTGCTGGAAGGGTTGCTGGAAGGGGTTGCTGGAAGGGGTTGCTGGAAGGGTTGCTGGAAGAATTGCTGGAAGGATTGCTGGAAGGATTGCTGGAAGGATTGCTGGAAGGGGTTGCTGGAAGGATTGCTGGAAGGATTGCTGGAAGGATTGCTGGAAGGGGTTGCTGGAAGTATTCCTGGAAGGGTTGCTGGAAGGGGTTGCTGGAAGGATTGCTGGAAGGGGTTGCTGGAAGGATTGCTGGAAGGGTTGCTGGAAGGGGTTGCTGGAAGGATTGCTGGAAGGGGTTGCTGGAAGGGGTTGCTGGAAGGGTTGCTGGAAGGATTGCTGGAAGGGTTGCTGGAAGGGGTTGCTGGAAGGATTGCTGGAAGGGGTTGCTGGAAGGATTGCTGGAAGGGTTGCTGGAAGGGGTTGCTGGAAGGATTGCTGGAAGGATTGCTGGAAGGGGTTGCTGGAAGGGGTTGCTGGAAGGGTTGCTGGAAGGGTTGCTGGAAGGGGTTGCTGGAAGGATTGCTGGAAGGGGTTGCTGGAAGGGGTTGCTGGAAGGATTGCTGGAAGGGTTGCTGGAAGGGGTTGCTGGAAGGATTGCTGGAAGGATTGCTGGAAGGGTTGCTTGAAGGGTTTTCTGGAAGGGTTGCTGGAAGGATTGCTGGAAGGGGTTGCTGGAAGGATTGCTGGAAGGGGTTGCTGGAAGGGGTTGCTGGAAGGGTTGCTGGAAGGATTGCTGGAAGGGTTGCTGGAAGGGGTTGCTGGAAGGATTGCTGGAAGGATTGCTGGAAGGGGTTGCTGGAAGGATTGCTGGAAGGGTTGCTGGAAGGGGTTGCTGGAATGATTGCTGGAAGGGTTGCTGGAAGGATTGCTGGAAGGGGTTGCTGGAAGGGTTGCTGGAAGGGGTTGCTGGAAGGATTGCTGGAAGGATTGCTGGAAGGGGTTGCTGGAAGGATTGCTGGAAGGGTTGCTGGAAGGATTGCTGGAAGGGGTTGCTGGAAGGGTTGCTGGAAGGGGTTGCTGGAAGGGGTTGCTGGAAGGGTTGCTGGAAGGGGTTGCTGGAAGGGGTTGCTGAAGGGTTGCTGGAAGGGGTTGCTGGAAGGGGTTGCTGGAAGGGTTGCTGGAAGAATTGCTGAAGGATTGCTGGAAGGATTGCTGGAAGGATTGCTGGAAGGGGTTGCTGGAAGGATTGCTGGAAGGATTGCTGGAAGGGGTTGCTGGAAGGATTGCTGGAAGGGTTGCTGGAAGGGGTTGCTGGAAGGGATTGCTGGAAGGGGTTGCTGGAAGGATTGCTGGAAGGGTTGCTGGAAGGGGTTGCTGGAAGGATTGCTGGAAGGGGTTGCTGGAAGGGGTTGCTGGAAGGGGTTGCTGGAAGGATTGCTGGAAGGGTTGCTGGAAGGGGTTGCTGGAAGGGTTGCTGGAAGGGGTTGCTGGAAGGATTGCTGGAAGGGGTTGCTGGAAGGGTTGCTGGAAGGATTGCTGGAAGGGTTGCTGGAAGGGGTTGCTGGAAGGGTTGCTGGAAGGGGTTGCTGGAAGGATTGCTGGAA
>OX457025.1:100616938-100691938 GCA_949752745.1 Protula sp. h YS-2021 | reverse complement strand
GCATCCAATTGCACATCAACAAAAGCGTGGAGGAGAATAGATAGAATTACTTGGAGCAGATCGTAACTGGTGACAACAAAAATGTTCCCGACCATGCCACATATTTCATCAGCCTGTCGTACGAGTTTGGCTTTTGGTAACAAACCGCACATTTCCGGACCCCCCCCTTCATCACCACCCATCTCCAACGCTCAACACCCCCCCCCCCCCCCACTCCCACAAAGTGGCTAAGTACAACATAAGTATTTTGGAAATTTGATCACATCATAGAAATATTTCATATAACATAGATGTGGTGGCAAATCCTACAAATAAAAGAATAACGACAACTTATCCTGCTGGGTTAAATACTTTTTTTGGTGACCAACAGGCAGTTCTTTTAGTTCTTCCCGTTCTGGGGTTTTTGGCTGACAACAGCCTCTGCTGGGCTTTCCAGTCTCGGCGGGCTTGAACGCCATCTGTGGCCGCGTTTTATTGGACGTATCTGAAAAAAAATAACAAATCCATTTAATATTTCGAAAATGTCCCAGTAAAACACTTGAGATAATGTATCAGGAATGAAAATGGCTGCCTGGAGCGACGTTGTATCTCGTGAACATGTACTGTTCTCTCAAATACATGGCAATCCAAATTGCAAAGACTTATGAAAGGTGTTATTCCTACATCAAAATAATCGGTGGTTTATTTCAAAAGATACCCACACGTTTTTGCCATTTTGACTAGAAGCACTTTCGAGACATTATCCTTGCCCAATAAAACGCACCCTGTGATTCTGCGTGTTGTGTCAACAGCTTCCGTTATGGGCAAAGATTGTCTGCGAATACTCATGAGTTCAGCCATCTCTGAACCTAACAGCGAAGATAACTAATGTCTGATTTCTTTGAAAAAATATTTCTTTTTGTACACGAAATATCCGAAATACACGAGCATATTTGTCCTATACTCTTGAGCAGGCCCAGGAACTATGGACTGAAGGGTAGCGGTGTTACGCCGGCGCATCAGGTCGCTTATTCTCAAGCAGGTGTCATAAGAGAATTTAATTTGCAGCGGAAAAGAACTATTGATAGTGGAAATATCTGCTTGAGTGGGACTTTTTCGCAAGAAAAAAAAGGTTGCTAACATTGCCATGGAGATGTCAGGTGCCAGGGGTTGATGCCAGTGATAAAGCTGATTTAGACGAGGTGGTTAATTTTAGAAACGATCGAGATTGAAGTCAGCAGCTAAATCGTACAAATACTGCCTGAAAGTAGGGGAGAAATGACAGTTCTAAGACTGTCAATCATCGTGACGTCATCAATCACGTGACTTATAGCTCTCCCACTTATACAATCTGTCTATCACCTGTCAATCACCATGACGTCAGACTTCAGAGGCGACAAGATTTCTGGACCACCTGTGACGTCACAATGACGTCAGATCCCCTAGGCGACAAGACTTGTACCACACCTGTCAACACCTGTCAGTCAGACCCCCCACCAAGCAACTGGCTTCTCCACAGCAACGACCTCAAAAAGCAAGTAACTTTTAAGCAACAATGACCTCCCCCCAGCAAGTAACTTCTCCGCAGCAACGCCCTCCCCCAAGCAAGTAACTTCTCCACAGCAACGATCTCCCCCAACAAGTAACTTCTCCACAGCAACGATCTCCCCAAAGCAAGTAACTTCTCCACAGCAACGATCTCCCCCCAGCAAGTAACTTCTCCGCAGCAAGGACCTCCTCCCAACAAGTAACTTCTCCGCAGCAACGACCTCCCCCAAGCAAGTAGCCTCTCCGCAGGAACGACGTCCCCCAAGCAAATAAGTTCTCTGCAGCAACGACCTCCCTCAAGCAAGTAACTTCTCCTCAGCTGCGACTTCCCCCCAGCAACTAACTTCTCCGCATTAACGACCTCTCCCAAGCAACTAACTTCTCTGCAGCAACGACGTCCTCCCCAGCAAGTAACTTGTCCGCGGCAACGACCTCCCCCCCCCCCCCACCCCATCAAGTAACTTCTCCGCAGTAACGACGTCCCCCCACGAAGTAACTTCTCAGCAGCAACGACCTCCCCCCCCCCCCCCCATCACATACTGTGTGAGAACTGTGTGACGAGATATCTATGTCAATTGATCCAAGACCCTCACACAGCGTGGGGAATAAGTACATGAAAGACCTCAGAGCGTTTTAACAATCAATAAATTTGAGAATATCAAAGATTGAGAGCGTGGGAACAATCAATAAATTTGGGAAGGAGTGACATTTTTGCCACGCTGAGTTTCATTAGTAGGGACCATAGTAGTTGATAAATGGGATTTCTGAACCCACAACATTTAGTAGGCTAGTAGATGAATAAAACAGGTTCAGCATTATACCATGCCACCTTTTCGAACGCTCTGAGACCATAGTATTTGATCAATAGGGGTTCTGAACCAGCAGCATTTAGTAGGCGAGTATTTGTGGGTCACGTGATTGATGACCTCACAATGTTTGACAGGTGTGGTACTGTCGCCTAGGGGGTCTGACGTCATTATGGCGTCACAGGTTGTCCAGAACTTTAGTCGCCTGTGGGGAGTCTGACGTCATGATGATTGACACATGATAGACAGTTTGTATAGGTGGGCGGAGCTTCAGGTCACGTGATTGATGACGTCACGATGATTGACAGTGATAGAACTGCCATTTCTCCCCTACCCCTGAAGACGCACCAGCTAATGGCAAAGTATGATCTCTGTGCTTTGGAAGGAATCATGTTTGTGACAGCAATTTATGCAAATATTGCTCCGTTCACATGTGAGTTGGTGGCGCATATCACACCCGTCACACTGGCTTTAAAGGCAGCAGAGGGGTACAAAAATTAGACCGTTTTCGCTACTGAGCATAGAAAATTAACTTGGAAGCCAAATAAATATGATTCTGAACTCAAAGCATTCAGAACCGAATATGACCGAGGTCAAGGTCGCCAAGATACACCTTAAATATCGTCTTTTAGGCCCAAAGGATTGAAAATGTCTGACAATTTTTGAGATAATGGTCAATCGTCCTTTAAGGTTAAGGTAAAAACAAATTGCTGTAGTCAGCCTGCACACTCACGCTATAATTGCACTCACTGAGGACAGTTGGGCGATCAATATGCCTGTGCTCATATGCTATCATATGTCTGAAGTGTCACATCAAAACGTTTGCCTGCCTTATAATGGTTTTCAATGGCAAAATTTCAATGTCTATTTTCGCACATAAAATGTTAATGAATTTCTAAAAAATAATGCGTTGTCAACCGACTGACCAATTAGCGTCGGTGCACGGTCAGTCATCTGACTGAATCAAACCCAACTTATTGAATACCACGTTATAGCAATTGATGGGGAGGTGGACGGGTATAATGCGAGTGATGGCTTCTAGATCCACAAAATATTTTACTGATAAAATGAGTATTAAAAAACCAAATACCTAAATTGTTTAATAAACCTTTTTCAAAGTCTTAACAGTCAAACTCACGAAATCACACATTCACGGGTCATTGGAGCAGCGTTAACAGTGCGCGACATGTCTAACCTGATGGATCCTGACTGACACTTTTATTTTGCATCATAGGTTCTTTCAAAATCTTCCTAACTGACATTTTTATTTTGCATTACATCATCAGGTTCTTTCAAAAGATCGCCATACGCTAACAAAACGACTTTCTATAGTTAGATATAGGTGTTTTAGAACGGTCCACTGTAATACTACGCATAAATGAAACAGACGCCCCTGCACCGTGCTACGATAAGTGTCTGACTGTTTTACATATGCGAAGGGAGACAGGACGTATCGATAGTACCACTTGATTTCACACCTGGCAAGGCTGGAATGACAATTTAGTTAAATGTACCCAAGCCATTGGTCTTAAAGTACATCGTTACCAGAAAGGAAGGTAATGGGTTTAAGACCACTGTCTCCCATGTATTTCCCAGCGGCGTTTGTGCGACGATGCGACAAATAGACTGATTTGTGGAGTCCTTGTGAACTGTCTCCATACTCTGAAGTATCCATCATGAAGGATTTCAAAGACTGAGCTGAAACACCGAAGGTTTGGATGGCAATACTCCCAATGTGGTTGTCTCAGACTGCCATAATCCAAGAGAATTCGAAGATATTAACGCACAGTAACCGCATCAAAGGAAACCAAGGCAGTTCTGGTTGATCTGTAGGCACAGACAACAGCTGTTTCGGTCTCTCGAGCCTAATTTTCGTCAGAACCTTCAGTGTTATCGACGACAGCGGAAAACGCACAGTCTGTCTGCGATGTCAGATGCCTGAATGATAAACCCGTTGTGTTGAGCAAATAAGAGGATCTACTGGGTAAGCCGACAGAAACATCGGTGCTTGGACAATTAAGACACCACCGTTGATTGTCCACCAGCATCTGAACCACATGACCTTTCAGCAACGAGAAACTGACATGCAATTAAGGCAGTCCTCATTTCGCACACGTTGATATGAAGCATACGATCCAGACAGGATCACTGACCCTTTCAAGTGCACCTTTGGTTAAAGAAACCCCAACCGCTGTAAGACGCATCCGTCTGAGCCTGCCTTGATAGGAATAGAAGAGAGAAAGGCATATCCCTCAGGGGATTCCCTGGTGCAAACACTAGTCTCGCTCTTTTAATGCAAACAGGGAGAGCTGCAGTCGATGATGTGGCGAACCCCCACAGCGTAACCCTCTCAGCACCACACGCTGAAACGCGCGAAAATGACATTTGCACCATTCTACGGTTTTTTCCGTGGCAACTAACAAACTAAGGAGGGACTCTAGCAGACACACTTGAGGCTTGTTAGTGGATACTGCGAGAAACCAAAGTCGACAACTTTTGAACTTGTGGCTGAGTGCAAAAAGCCCTTCCTCCTGCAAAGTTGTGAAGATCGCCGAGAAACTCTATACACTGAATCAGAACCAACTCTGACTTCTTGAAATTGAGTAAGAGGCCGAGAGCAAAAAACTGCTTGACCAACCTGACCAAGTGTGATAGTAAAACGCCCTTGTCCTTATTCACCGGAGGCCAGTCGTCGAGATATTGAAAAATGATCAACCCGGCCTTGTGCTTGAATATATTTATAACCTGAGTAAACACAATTCGCACCTTCGACTAATAACGTATATCCCCTACCATAAAGCAGAGATAGTGACTAAAAGTGGATTTGCTGAGATGTTAACGACTCGGTATATAAATATGATCAAGTTGTCATAAGTCTGGGACTAGGAACCAACTGCCCTACATTTTGGTACACAAAAGGTGCAACTGAAAAATCCGTGAGCTTGTAGACATCCCTTCTATGGCTTTTTGCTTAACTGGATGATGCTCGTACGACGTGAATAAAGAAGGATCAGGAAATTTCTGTTCAAGGATCTCTTGACCCGACCAGTCCCTTGCAAAACCGATTGCCCCCCATAGCAACCAACGAACTACTTGTTTGGGAGGACCGAGTGATTGCCAACCAAAAATGCTTTAGCCTCCTTATTACAGGCACATTTACTCCTGGTTTGTTCACTCGAGAAACCAACACTTTGTAAGAATTTAAAGTATCGGTGCACAATCTCGAACGTTTACTTTGATTGGATGCTTCTGTTTCTGAGAAGGGGCAGCCGACTTTTAAATGTCGAACTTGGATTTCTTCATCTGTGGTATGGATACCGCGGAAGACATTGACGCTGCCTAGGCCGAGTGTGTCGTGTCTGCGCATAACTGCATCCTGTGATTTCTCTCACGTTGCCTCGATTTCTTCGTGCAACAAATCACGAGAAAAAAGTTCTGACAGCAAGCAAGTGTTGAGGTTAAGCAAATTAGATAACGCTGCAACTTAGAGCTGATGTTCCGTACAAAATTATCGTGAGGGCCGCGTCTTCTTGCTCCTCTTTGCCGGAGAACGAGTGTTAGGCGGATGAAGAAGATGAAGAGCTGCAGACTGAGCTGTCATAAGATTGATAGGCCCATCATCGGCAGAAAAGGTGGTTGAATGGCTCTTGGCGACTCCCAGTCCGTGGTGATCGTCGCTGTACGGGCCGCATCAAGACGCGATGTGGCATACCGACCCACACTTTGACTCGAGTCTACGAAGTGCCTTGAGTTTCGTCGCCGGATACTTATGGCTAATAATTAGCGGAGTTAAACTTTGTACACAACAAGGCCCTACACCAACAAAAGTTTGTCGCACTTTCAGCTTTCAAATTAACAGCGCTGTAAGTTCTTCTCTCAGTACACGATTTTTTTCTTGAACACTGATTGTAACTGCCGCCATTGAACAAAATATCTTGCTCGTTTCAAAAATTCGCCATGCAAATTTGGACCTGAAGAAATTTAAAATGCTTATTAACGTGTGTTGGCACCTCTTGCGTTTATAAGGGCATTTATCCGCCTGGGCATCGACGTGATGAGCCTGTTGATACGCCACTGTGGTTCCATTTCTCGATCAAGGCTTGGAACAGTGCTGCGTGCGTTTGAGGTTGCGGCATACGCGCGCGAATTCGTCGGTCGAGGATATTCCACAAGTGTTCGATGGAATGTCGGACGAGTAAGGCGACCACTGTAGAATGTTAATGTTGTTGGCGCGTAACCTATCCTGACAAATAGCGGCTACGTGCGGACGATAAGTATCATGCATGAATACTGCACGAGGATTTTGGTTGAAGTAAGGCACAACTTTCCCTTCTAGCAAAGTGTTTAGGTATCGCTGAGCCGTAACAGTTCCGTCAGTGATTAGGAGCCGTGATTTCCATCCGAACTTTATCGCTCCCCACGCCATGGTACTAGCACCTCCAAATCTGTCAATCTCGTGGACACATACATGGTGATATCGTTCCCCTACTCTTCGGTATACGCGATGCCGTGCATCATTGCGGAATAGCAGGAAACGTGACTCATCGCTAAACACATCGTGGTTCCATTTGTGACGTTGCCGAAGTCTGCCTGAGTGGTTTTGTTGCCCCTGACGCCTTACACGCTGTCTACGGTTATCCAACACAGGTCTAACATAGGCGAGGTATGGCCGAATGTTGCGCTCACGAAGACGTCGCAACACCGTCTTTGCGCTGGTTCGCGGGTGGTGTCTAACCGGTGAAACAGCCGCTGCAGCCACAGCACTTTTAAATTTATTGCGGAGGTGTAGCAATCGAATTTCAAGATCCTGATGCACGGTAGTTACTTGCTACTGGCCTGGGCTTGGGCAATCGCGCATCGATCCTGTTTCCTCGTAACGTCTTACCAGACGAAGAATTGTTGATCAAGCCAAACTGTCTGGCCACCACTGTACGAGAAACACCTCATCCCTACAGCCTGTAATGTCTCGTTTACGAAAAGTCGCGACATCATAACTTCCGCGTTGAATTGAATAGGACCTTTTCAACTGCGTAGATTTTTTTCAATAGTGCACAGCAATATTGTTTTTAAAGCAATAGTCCGTGTCAATCAGGTCACAGAGCCTCAAATTGCATAGACGACATTTAACTCAGAATTCACACATTGATACCGCCAGACAGAAAGGTGTAGCCAGGCACTGAAGCGTGATCTCAGCTTAATAAATTGACTGCGTATTTGGAATTATAACTTTACGAATTAAAAAACATAAAAATTCATTTCTTTATTGCGTTTTAAAAGTCACTAAGTATATATACACATGCATACATATAAACATATATGGTTGATGTGTCTTCACATTACAACGTTTCGTGATACCTTGGTGTAATTTTAATCTTTGTTATCACAATGGATATATCTCGGGGTATATGTTGTGGTATATGCTCTTGCTCTGCATCCAACTTTTGCTCCTCTTTATAATGCGCACGATGCGCTTTCAATTTAGCACTAGACTCTTCTTTCGATGGTATTTTAAAACTTATCTTTCTCTTCTTTTTGACTTCTGCATCTGCGCCATTTGTAGTGCATGCTGTTGCACTAACCCCAGTAACTGCGATACTTGTCTCAGTATCTGCCGTACTCACAGCTGTAACTGGTTTGCTTGTGTCGTAATCGTAGGGGTAGCTGCAGGGGTGTTCGTAGTAGCCACATCTACCATAATAGCCATAATCTGCCAAATTGATCATCTTCGGTATGGGAAATGTTGTCTTTGGTTAATGTCGCTATTATGTTAGAACATAAGTCCTGATATTCAACCTGAATCATTCCCAATATAATTAATTCGGGTTGCTGCAGCGGCCTCTTATTACGTTCCAATGTTGGTTGTTGCTATACGGTTTCTACGGACACTTGTAGCTATGATATGACGTTGCAATAGCATTATACCACAAACATGGTGGCTATGAAGGTCTTTTCCTATAATAAGTCCAATACGATGCTTCGCAAAGATATCCACAGCGGTAGCAGTAGAAATGAATCTGTAATTTCTTATACATATCCATCTAGTGACAGCTATTTACGGTGTTCAGTGTGATTTGCTGACAAGCAGTGATGTTTTGATTGGTTTGCAATGTGCTATGTAGCAACTTTTCGATCAGTGGTCGGTCAACTGAAACTATGTAAAATTTGAATTTTCGCTCCTGGGGGTCAGTCACGGGAGGGTTCGGTGGGTAAACGAGGGGGAAGAGAAGGAGTCGCCAGTTATTGTATAAGGTATGTCGACTCTCAGTCTGCATACACTTTCGTCATGGCTAATGCAATGCGAAACTGGGAGATTCACGAACCATTGACAATCAAGCGGGTTTGTGTCATCATACAGGATGCATACATTGATGACTCCGTAACCGTTAAAGATGCTAGTGCGGGCATAAATTTAAAGGCAACTCCCGCCAGACTCTTTTTATATGAACAGTATCTGGATTCCAGGAGAGAGGAGGTGCGGTGTTTGCCCATCACATTCAAATCCACAGCTGTAAAGCATGGCGTTTAGAAATCATAGAAGAAAACGACTTGAAAATGAAATCCGATGGAATTTATGCCTGGAATGAGGTCACCCTTCAAGACAAGAAGAGGACCAATATGCACTCTGAACAATCTACTACAGTAACGCATACAACCCCATATGCTGGCAGTGCGAACGATGGCTTAAAGAAGATAGGTGTATGAGCACACAAAGGCCATATCTGCTACGCACATCATGCGCCTGCAGAATTCTAACGAAATACCATGTCTTCATCGGAGAGCGGTGCATAGATGGCAGAAACCATAAAGACCGGTTCATCTTTAAGTAAAGCAAAATACCTTGGTCCTTTTACAGAGAACAGGACAATTGCCTATTGGACAACTGCCTACTTAAGGCAATCGCCTACCGGGACTATTGCCTTCTTTACAAAAAAACTTTTCGAGACATCAATTGTCTAATTGTCTAATTCAGGCCATTTTGAATAGACCAGAATAGTTGGACGTAAACAAAATGAAATTAACCAATAAAAATGTATAAAATCCTGCAAAATCTTTGGTTGAAATATGCGTCTTTCAAAATGGAATACATCACATCTGAAAGAGGAAAACCAAAACTGCTACACAATGGATATTTATATGTGAGACCTCTCTCGAACGGATATGTGTATTATGAGTGCTAGAAACGTCGTAGGGGTCGATGTAAAGCTAAAGTTCGAGTTCACGGTGTGGTTGTGGGGGATGCGGGCCATACTCATGGTGCAGATCCAAGGAGGACTGAAATGTTAAAGACTACACAGGGTATCAAGCAATGTGCTGTAGCTACGCTTGAAACGCTTCAGCAGATTCTCTCAAATGCTGTTGAAACACTGAGTGAAGGTGAAAAAATTCTTAATTATTTATTTTTTAAAATCTAGCAAGTAACAGTAACAGTATAAAATAATTAAAGTATATTATTGACAACAAATTAGTACAATAAAAGCTACTTGCTTTCAATTTGACACCCGATATATCTGTCAAGATGTGGCTGTTGTCAAAAAATTTATGAATTGAGAAAGATTTTTTAGCATGTTAGAAACATGCTAGAAATAAAAAAATCATTTGAAAAGAAGGCAATGGTCCTATTAGGCAATTGTCCTAAGCAGGCAGTTGTCCAGTAGGCAATTGCCTGGTCGGCAGTTATACGTTAGGCAGTTGTCCAGTAGGCATTTTCCTAGACTCTTTTTACAGGCCATTAACTTATATGAAAATAGACTGTTGTCGTTATCGAGTAGCGAAAATTACACTTGGGAGTCACCAAAAAGGCGATTCTGAACTCTTGACCCCTTACATATCCTCTTTTAGGCCCAAAGGATTGAAAATAAGCTCAGAATCGCTTTATCTCTAACCGTTTTTGAGATACTGTCCCACTTCCGGTTTTTGACTTTGACCATAGCCATGGAGGTCAAGGTCACCAAGGTACCTCTTACATAAAGTCTGTTATGCCCAAAGAGTCGAAAATAACCTCAAAATCGCTGTGTCCCTACCGTTTTCAAGATAATGGCCCACTTCAAGTTTTTAATATTGACCATGACCAAGGATGTTAATCGTTCTCTGAGGTCATGGTTAAAAAATGCGGATTTTACGACTGATCACTCTCTATCAGTGAGCCAAATTTCATCACTCTTTAGCAATTGGAAAAAACCCAAACGCTGCAGCCAACTTAAATTTGTAAACGCATACTGTGATGGCTTTCATTAAGAGTTGGGAGATCAATAGGCCGAGGCTGATATCATGCCAGTTTAAACTACTGCTCTCAGCTTATTGCCACCTGTTTCACATATTTTTTTTTTGTCATTTTTAATTGAAAAATTAAGCAAATTTTAAAAAAATACAGGAGGATCAAATAGACATACTGAAGTTTTTCTCGTATCCAGATTTCATCTTTTAACGCCTAAACGGCAAATTTCCAAATGTAATAAGGTGATTGTTAAATCCTAACAATGAGGCACGTCCTTTATTGGCTTTTGGGCTCACTCCTGAAGTACCAATAAATGACTTGCTGTACGGTTCTGATGTCACAACCTTCCTTGTTATGTTTTGACCAGTATGTCGACAAAAAAAATTTATGGCGTTCTCTGCCTCAGCCTGTGCCCGGACCCGCTAGGATGACTGAAACTATCCTGTTTAATTATGGATTTAGGTAAAAGAACTTCAAATGGGCAAATAAAAAGCCAGCAATTGAACTAAACATCACTTCTTGACATTTATTGCGCGATGCACGATGATCGATTTCCAATGATTGATACAACATTCAATCAATGGACTAGCTGGCACATCTTCCGAATCTTCTTCCAAAAATAGTGTATTTTCATAACGTCGAATCACCTAATTTTGATTTCATCATACTATATTGACCAGAAAGTGAATTTTTGGTATGACATTCCTTATGGGCCATCCATTAACGCACGCACGAAGAAAAGGGGGAGGGGTGGAAGGGGGGAGGCGGTTAAGCCTGTTGCTTCTAATGCAGTGAAAGATAGATGATGATACAAAGTTTGCGTTTGGGTGAGCGAGGGGAGATAAAAAGTCAAACATTTTGTGTGCGTACTTTATGGATAATCCCTTACAAACATGAACGAGTTAGTCTGTCATGCGTATTTTTAACGTTTTATGTGAAAACAAAACCAATATGACGCCTGACTGAGGGAATTAACTTACATGTATTCAATCTTATGTTTTCAGTTGGTTGAAATGCTGTAGAGTCATGGCGCGAACCCACTCCAGTCAAATACCCGGGCAAAGCCCCGATTGATATACCTGCGAACGACACGATCCCTAAATTGTTGAAAAGTGAGACCATTGCTCGCAGCAGCAGCGGGCGACTCCTTCGCCAGCGAGGTAAGCCATTATTTTTTTAAGCGCGGTGGGGGTGTGGGTATGCAGTTTGGCCTTGACAAGGACCACACATGGAAATCATCTCATTTTTCGTGATGGTGTGATTTGGCTTGGAATTGTCAAGCAAAAAAAAACAGGTCGCACTTCTAGAACAAGTTGAATCGTGACTGGAATAACAACACGTCACTTTTAAAATGCATTTTATACAATGATAATTAAATTGATGGCTCCTATGAAAGCATTGAAAATGGAGTTACTTCTAAACGGTTAAACGTTACTCACATGCTCCAAGGAGAATGTTCCATAACTTGTCCATTCGATTCGTAGGTGTGTTGCCGACGGTGTTTGATTGAGTACATATGCTGTAGTTCAATAACAATTTAAATATTAGGCCGTTTTCGCTACCGAGTAGCAAAAATTACACTTGGGGCCACAAAAAATGTGATTCTGAACTCTTAAAATTCAGAATTGACCATGAACGAAGAGGTAAAGGTCACCAACGATACCTCTTCCCTTATCTTCTCTTTTAGGCCCAAACGGAGAAAATAAGTTTAAAATCGCACTTCTTCACACCGGTTTTTGACAATGACCATGACCGAAATGGTCAAGATCACCGAGGTACCTCTACCATAACGCTTTTTAGGCTGAAAGGGTCGAAATAGCCCCAAAATAGATCCATCCGTACCCGTTTTCAAGATACTGGTCAACTTTTCACCGTCACCATGACCGAGGTGGTCAAGGTCACCGAGGTGCCTCTTACATATAGTCTTTTAGGTCGAAAGGGTCGAAAATAAACTCAAAATCGCTCTTTCTCTAACACTTTTCGAGATAATGGACAACTATCGGTTTCTGATGTTGACCATGACCGAGGTAAAGATCACCGAGGTACCTCTTACATATAGTCTTTTGGGCCCAATGGCGTGGCGGAATGGGAGACGAACGGGTGATAAAATAAACCTCAAATTGCACAACTACAGTTCAAATTAAACCTCTCTTCTAACATCTGCACTACCTGTTCTTTCTTACTGTCAGGTTTGATAGGGATCCGATGAATAGTTTTTGAGATATCGCCTGGACAAAAACGTTTAAAGTGCGACGGACAGAAGTACGGACAAGTGAAAAATTGAACCCCTTGTTGCACACCTACACTTTATGTACTTTTTTCCTGTACGGTTTGATGAAGTTCCAATAATTAGTTTTTGATATATCGCCCGAACAACAAATAAATTAAAGTTGACGGACGGACAGACGGATGGACATTTGACAAATTGAACCTTCAATGTACATCTACACTATACATAGTTTTATCCTGTAAGATTTGATGAAGATCCAATAAATAGTTTTCGAGATATCGCCCGGACAACAAAAAGTTTAAAGTGCGACGGGCGGACAGACGGACGGACAAGTGACAAATTGAACCCCCTGTTGCACATCTGCTCTAATATACTTTCTTCCTGTATGATTCGGTGAAGCTCCGATAAACAGTTTTTGTTATATCGATAGGACAAGAAAAAGTTTAAAGTGCGACGGACGGAGGCATTTCATAAATTGAACCCCTATTGCAAATCAACACTATATATACTTTCTTCCTGTAAGGTTTTGTGAAGCTCCGATAAATAGTTTTTGAGATCTCGCCCGGACAAAAATGTTTACGGAGAGACAGACGGACAGACCAATAGCAATAGCCTTCAGCAAATATTGGCTGTGGGCTAAAATAAAATGCGATTCTCAAATTCTCATCACTCTCTATCAGTGAGTCAAATTTCATCACTCAAAACGGGGAAAACCAAACCACTGCAGTCAGCTTCAGCTTACAAACACATACTGTAATCGATCTCATTGTAACAGTTACTTTAACTGCACAATCAAAGCGTTTGCCGGAGTTATAATGGGCGTGAATGACAAGATTTCAATGTCCATTTTTGCATATTAAATGTTAATGAATTTTTATAAAAATTCTGCTGGACCAACTACACATGCCACATTATGTCAAATTTGATCGTCCCAGCTTACCAAATCGTACGATTTCAATAAACTTGGAAGAGTAATAAGCGCAAAATCTGTTGCTGTTGTTGTTGATGTTGTTGTATAACTTATGATATATGACTGCTGATGTATGGGTTATGGAATAAAAAAATGTACTGTCAAGAAGTATAAAACGGAATATTTTCATGCCTAGAGGAGGCATCGCCTACTAGAAGTTTCATGGAACTTCTAGGCGGAACGGCTAGACGTCTCGTTCCCACACTACTTCTTTTTAAGCGATGTATATAATATTCAATTCAATTCATTTCAAATTTATTTTCTGCGTAGCCACACAAACCATTAAATATTAAATGATTAAAAGTTTATAACTAAATGAAAATTTACAGAAAAGGGAGCAAGCAAAAGCAATAAGCTTGTACAACGCTTTATTTATTTTGAACGTGCTTTGTAGTCGCTTATTAGTCGCCTAGTAGTTGCCTAGAACGTAGCTGCCACACCAGGAAGTGAGCACGTAAAGTAGCTCACCCACATATCTGGCCCACATCGGTTTCTAAGGAACCTGACCTGGATTGGGAACCTATTTCTCACCTGGTGGCTCCAGTTAGGGATGTAGTAAAATCCCGGCCATGGTAAACTGTCTTGCCGGCATACTAAACTAGGTGAGGGACGGGACATATATTTATATGACCTTCGAAGGCGAATTGCAGTCTTTAGCGGAATAAGATTTATTTCCCAACGGTAAAGGGCGGAGGAGTGTCTACAGGACCTCAACTGCCAGAATCATCACTCTGTAGGGTGTAGGCGTAGCGAACCACACCGAAATTTGAGTTGAGAAAAATCAGTAATGGTTGAAAACACTAGGGACACTAGGGTTAAAGTCGTTAGCACTACAGCCTCCTAAGGCACTGTTAACCACCAAGCAGCACATATCACTACGTTCCTAAGCCCGAAAGGGGGGACATAGTCGATTACCACAGAAGTACAAAGGGGCAAATAATTAATTGTCAGAAACGAACCATCGTTTCAGCTTTAAATGTAAGAACACTTTTGCAGAAACATAGAAAAGACGAATAAGTGAAAATTTTCACGGACAATAACATCGAGATTATTATCACCACATGACGAACCAGTGAGATATGAAGAAATGTGAAGCCGCAAATGGGGGAGTAGGAATACTATTGAATTCAAGGGCCAAAAAATCGCTAACTAGCATAAAGGCTCATAACAGCTGAGTCGTGATAACTCAATTTAGGGGAAACCCAAGCACAATAATAACAGTTACGTGCTCACCAACCAACTGCTCGAACAAAGATCAAGTAACTACCTACTACGGCAGTCTGAGATCTGCTATGGAGAGCGTACCAGCACACCACATACAGATCGCTGTTGGGGATTTCAATGCAAAAATTGGCAAAAACGACCTGCATTTTACATTCCAGAAAGAGGAATTGGGAACTATGAACCAAATTTGTACAGAAAAAGATTTTCACTACATGCAATACCTCCTTCCAAAAACCGTTCAACAGAAAGAAGGCAGTTTCGTCAAACATTTCGCTGTATCTAACAACTTTGCAAGTACTGGGTCAGACCATAGAATTGTCTTGGAGATAATAAAACTGAGTTTAAGAGCAAACAATAAGAACCAACAACGGATAATGAGATTCGTCTGGAAACAGCTCCTAGAAGATATAAATATATGAGAGAGATCCACAGTAGTTGTTAGATTCTGTGCACAGACAGAATCACTACTGAAAAATTCCAGGGATGGATGTCGAAACAAGCGCTGCTGGAGAAATCGTCCCTATAACACGTAAAATTAAAAAGGCAAACATATCTAGTGATCCAGAAATCAACAAAATACGCAAAGACGTGAAAACCGCTTACTCTAAAATACAAGTTCGCCAAAACCAAGAAACCAAGCTATGTTTCGAATCCAGTAAAATCAAGTTATATCAAAAATACGACGATATCAAAGAAAGGGAGCTACAGGACACAGTCGAACGGTCTGAGAGAGTTAATGCAGAGAATAAATACGAACTAGAATGGAAACTGATCAAAGAAATTAGCGGAAAAAGAATGGCTAGAAAAGGTTAACTGGGTGGTAACACCCAAGAGGAGCGAATTCAGAACTGGTTTAACCACTTCAAAAATCTGCTAGAAAACCATCCCGATATCAAGAGCGAAGAGAAAGACAAGAAAAGTGTTGGACAACCCAACTTGAAGAGCAGGGCCTGAAGTTATCACTGACGTCGACTTCGCCGACGACATAGCGCTTATTAGCGGCGAGACAAACCAAGTTCAAGCCCTTTTGGAGCAAATGGAAGTCGTGGCAGCCAGAGAGGGCTTGATGGCCAACGGAAAGACAACATACGTTACTGCATTCAACCAACTCGATAAAGTAAAGCTGTTGACTACCGACAGTTCGTGCCTAGAAGTAGTAGAAGAGTTTACATACCTGGGATCCCTAGTGAGCAGATCAGCCGCAGACATAAAGAGAAGACTCGCACTAGCATAGGCGGCCTGCAACTCCCTTACCAAAATCTGGAAGTCGAGCCTGTCAAGAAATTATAGATCCGGCTCTTTTCCTCCACCGTCGAATCAGTACAGGTGTACGGTTGCGAGGTTTGCACGCTGAACAAGACTATATAGTCAAAGTTAGATGGGTGCTCACAGGACTACTACTACGCACTTAAAATCAATGGGAGCGATCAAATAACGAATGAAGAGCGGTACGGTGGCATTCCAAAACTAACGAGCAAAATCAGAACGAGGAGGCAGTACGGGAAAAAAAGTTTCCGGCATCCTGAGGAAATGGCATCCAAATGTGTCTTGTGGATCTTTAACCAAGGTCGGAGAGGACAAGGCAGACCAGAAATGCCCTGCATCGATCAACTGGAGAGGGACACCAGTTGAGGGGCAGGTGTTTCGCAAATATTTATTATTTATCTTTTAAATAACCCTGCACACCGTAACCGTGCGGGTATCTGCTTGTTGTGAAAAATTTTATTATAAACGTAATAGTTAAACAATTTTTATAGAAGATAAGCAGCATAATAGTTGTGTACGGTTTGATTGAGTTTATTCACAGACGGCGAAATAATAAGAAATTAGTAATTGGGCGCTCAACAAAAGTGAACGATATTAGAGATTTTAAGCATCAGCTATGAACTTTTACGCTAAGCCAACCTTTGGGTGTTTCGAATAAAATGCGCAAGAATTTTAAATTTCGACTGCGAGGCAAACGGGTAAAAACGAGGAAATTATAGAAAAATATAGAAGAAATATCGCAAAAAACAACTCAAACTTGGAACATAAAAGAAAGTAACTTTTAATAAAATTGTAAAATAGCATACAGGTTGTTAAAAAAAAACGATTGTTCTTTGGTGCAAGAGACATTTGACATTTAGGCGAAATCTCTGTATCATTCCTTTCATTTTAACTCAAAACCTCTAGAGTTCGAGGGAGAGGACATGAAATTGGTTACGAGTACATAGAGAACCATGAAACTGAACAGTAAGCAAACCCATACTCTGTGGGCAAAAGGGTTAAGGTTCAGAGCTGATAATGTGCACTTTTGGTGTAAAAATAGCATTTCTTCCAGGTATATTGTTATCTGGAAACCACACACTTTACTGTGATGTTATTATAGGCTGCTGTGATAATCATTTAACCAATTACGATGTGCTGTCGATTTGTATTCCTCGTAGATCAAAATTGGTGACTCCTGTTATTGTTTTTACACGAGGTAGATTGTAGTTACTTAGAAAAAAGATGGGTAACTCATCAGTTTAAAAGGGATTGTGGTTTAGATCCACAAGGGAGAGGAGATAGAATTACTTACAGTACATCGTAACTAATGGCAGCAAAATGCTTCATACCGACCCCGCTACATCAGCCAACTGCAAATTTGGCAGCCCTCTCTACTCAGATGAACGCTGTGTGGTGATACTCGACAAAAGAAACTTGTTTTTAACAATGAACGATGTTCTGTTTTCGTTCACCAATTTCAGTCTGCTGTAACCATTTCTGTAATTGAAAACATATTTCATTTATCAAGCATAACAAAATCAGGAATATTTTGCTAGAAAGATTTCCCAAATGTGCTTATGACTTGTGTATTCCTCCACCCAGCTTTCATTTTTTGTAAATTTGACCAATATGGTCGGGTTGCTCTGAAATGTGGTCGGAATGTTCCCCAAACATTATGATGTTGCTGGAAAAAAAAATGGCGGCTACAAACCGCGCTTCAGAAATGTTTTGCGCTAAGGAACAGACCTAATAAAAGTTGAGGAAAATGTTGCTGCGTTGGTGATGAAAATGAAGTAATATATTGGAGCTGCGGTTCAATGAAGTACAAAGAAAAGAACCCGAGTTCTTAATGTATTTAATTTGAATAATCGACGTGTTGTTCTGCTTGTTTAAGAATTCTATTGTTCTAACCCAAGTATACTCTTGCATTGGATCTGTTCTTCTTCCTGGATTTCAGTTTAAACGATCTGGAATGTAAAATACCGAAAACAATGAGCCGAGACGAGTTTGTGAGGCGTGAGATGGAGCTGTTTGTTCGCGAGCACGATCCCCAGGCCTCCATCAGGTTCGTGCTTCTGTGACGAACTGACGACGACAGCTCTGTGCAGGAAGTCGTACCGAGTTACGCTGTGTTAATTCACAGCTGTATGGGTCAGATCGTGCACGCCTACATGTTGAGAGCGGTATGGGTGAGATCGCGCTCAGCTACTTGTTAGTTTAATTAGCAGCTGAATACACGAGATCGTGCTTAGCTACATGCTTGTTTGATTGACAGCTTAATGCACGAGATCGTGCGTAGCTGCATGTTTGTTTGATTGACAGCTGTATGAGTGAGACCTTGCTCAGCTACTTTTTTGCTTGATAGTCAGCTGTATCGACGAGATTATGCTCAGCTATATTTGTTTGATTGGCAGCTGTTTGAGTCAGATTGTGCTCAGCTATATGTTTGATTGACAACTGCATAGACGAGATGATGTTCAGATACGTGTTTGTTTGATTGACAGCTGTATTGATAAGATCGTACTAGCTATATGTTTGATTGACAGCTTTATCGACGAGATCGTGCTTAGCTACATGTGTGTTTGATTGACAGCTGTGTGTCAGATTGTGCTTAGCTGCATGTGTGTTTGATTGACAGCTGCATCGACGAGATCGTGCTTAGCTACATGTGTATTTGATTGACAGCTGTGTGAATCAGATTGTGCTTAGCTACATGTGTGTGTGATTGACAGCTGTTTGAATCAGATTGTGCTTTGCTACATGTGTGTTTGATTGACAGCTGTGTGAATCAAGTTGTGCTTAGCTACATGTGTGCTTGATTGACAGCTGTGTGAATCAGGTTGTGCTTAGCTACATGTGTGTTTGATTGACAGCTGTGTGAATCAGATTGTGCTTAGCTACATGTGTGTTTGATTGACAGCTGTGTGAATCAGATTGTGCTTAGCTACATGTGTATTTGATTGACAGCTGTGTGAATCAGATTGTGCTTAGCTCCATGTTCGTTTGATTGACAGCTGCATCGACGAGATCGTCCCTAGCTACATGTTTCTTTGATTGACAGCTGTATAGACGAGATCATGCTCAGCTACATGTTTGTTTGATTGACAGCTGTATAGACGAGATCGTGCTTAGCTACATGTTTGTTTGATTGACAGCTGTTTGAGTGAGATCATGCTCAGCTGCATGTTTGTTTGATTGACAGCTGTTTGAGTGAGATCATGCTCAGCTGCATGTTTCTTTGATTGACAGCTGTATAGACTAGATCGTGCTTAGCTACATGTTTGTGTGATTGACAGCTGCATCGACGAGATCGTGCTGAGCTACATGGTGAGCGTTCTGGAGAGTCTGGGCAGTCAGCAGGCCTCCGACGACGACGCCTTTGACGTGGAAGACTTCACCCAGATGATGGATGCTTACCTGCCAGCCATTGCCCAAATCGACAGGTTTCCCCACATATTATTAAGAGTTCAACACTGAAAATGGTCACAGAATTTAGAAGCTTCGCATGTGCCTTTTCGTGATTTGGAGGGCAGATGCAAAAATTTTTAATAAATGAATGAGAAAAGACAATTGTATAAGAGTGGATTAATAGTAAAATGAATGACGCTGATGACACTCACCATTCTTATTAGTAATTGTTATTATTATTTCGTTGTAATTGGGTCAGCATGGAATACCACCCTCCAAATAATTAAAGTGATAAATAAACAAATAAAAATGTAAAATTTGCTGCCAGTAAATCCTAATTTGTAAACATTTTGTGGGGGGGGGGATGTTTGATTTATTTTCAGTGCTGTCGTTTCTGATTGGATGTTTGCTCTCGCTAACAAGCTATCAACTTTTGATGAAGCAACGCATAATGGTAAATAAGATATATAAAAAAAAAAAGAAAAAACAAAAACTCGCTGTTTTCATTTGCTCAGTGCTACAAAATCTACTGTTTGCACTTGTCCAGTGCGAGAATGCTGATCACTCTTGACCGAGGAGAGCAGTACCTGCTGTTTCCTCTTGCACGAGGCGAGCAGTACCTGCTGTTTCCTCTTGCACGAGGCGATCGGTACCTGCTGTTTCCTCTTGCACGAGGCGAGCGGTACCTGCTGTTTACTGTTGCACGAGGAGAGCGGTACCTGCTGTTTACTCTTGCACGAGGCGAGCGGTACCTGCTGTTTACTGTTGCACGAGGCGAGCAGTACCTGTTGTTTACTCTTGCTCGAGGCGAGCGGTACCTGCTGTTTCCTCTTGCACGAGGAGAGCGGTACCTGCTGTTTCCTCTTGCACGAGGCGAGCGGTAGCTGCTGTTTCCTCTTGCACGAGGCGAGCGGTACCTGCTGTTTACTCTTGCACGAGGCGATCGGTACCTGCTGTTTCCTCTTGCACGAGGCGAGCGGTACCTGCTGTTTACTGTTGCACGAGGAGAGCGGTACCTGCTGTTTCCTCTTGCACGAGGCGAGCGGTACCTGCTGTTTACTCTTGCACGAGGCGAGCGGTACCTGCTGTTTACTCTTGCACGAGGCGAGTGGTACCTGCTGATTAATGTTGCGCGGGGTGACAATAAATTAATAAATAATTTGTGTGGACAGCCAGCCAAACTAATACAAATTGACTTCACTTTCATCATGTTTTTTTTTTAGGATTTGCTAATCACACAATACCCCAGTCAGAGGTCACGGCGAATGTGACCTCTGACTTCCAGCAAGGTCAACTTGAATCTCAACTTGCTGCAGACAAGACCTGCAGACAGCGTACAGTCTCAAACCAAAGTTCTACTTCAGTCGAAAGTCAAGGTCAAAGCAGATCGAGGAAAAGCTCATCATCACTTGGCGGTCAAAGGTCAAGGTCACGTAAAAACTCAAGTAGGACATCTAGCACTTCTGAGACTGAATGCCAACCGAATGGAGACCTGTGCGCTGTAAGTGTGTAAAAAAATAATAAGAAAAAGATTGGTATGGCCCAGTAGGCAAAATTGTTGCGAAGAATGATTTCATGTAAATGGTGCCCAGTTTACCGTGGTTTCCGGTTCCGCTTTGTTGTCTGTTCAAATTCAAGTTCAAAGTCCTTAAAATGTCGAACTTGTGAAATACCAGCGGCAAACTTATATTTCAGTATAACAAGAGTTTGGAGGGTGGGGCATATGCTGTGCTGGGGTGAAGGTTTGGTATATGATGGGGTGGAGGGTGGGGCATATGCTGTGCTGGGGTGAAGGTTTGGTATATGATGGGGTGGAGGGTGGGGCATATACTGTGCTGCGTTGGAGGGTGGGACAAGTGCTGTGCTGGGGTGGAGGGTGGGCACATATACTGTGCTGCGTTGGAGGGTGGGGTATATGCTGTGCTGGGGAGGAGGGTGGGCATATACTGTGCTGCGGTGGAGGTTGGGGCATATGCTGTGCTGGGGAGGAGGGTGGGGCATACACTGTTCTGGGGTGGAGCATGGGGCATATGCTGTGCTGGGGTGGAGGGTGGGGCATATGCTTTGCTGGGGTGGAGGGTGGGGCATTAGCTAGGGTAGGGGGTAGGGCATATGCTGTGCTGGGGTGGAGGGTGGGGCATATACTGTGCTGCGGTGGAGGGTGGGGCATATACGTGCTGGGGTGGAGGGTGGGGCATATGCTGTGCTGGGTTGGAGAGTAGGGCATATGTTGTGCTGAGGTGGAAGGGAGTAGGTAGGGTTGAGATAAAGGTTTAGATTGCTACAGAATAATTTAAAGACGGTTGAGGGTGGGCTGCGTGGGGCGTGAATGGGTACGCTGTCTGGGGCGTGAATGGATAGGGTGTATGGGGCGTGATTGGGTAGGCTGCGTTCTGCTTGAATGGGTAGGCTGTTTTGGGTGTGAATGTGTATCTGCATTGGGCGTGAATTGGTAGGCTCTGTGTGGGGACAGAATGGGTAGGCTGAGTTCTGCGTGAATGGGTAGGATGCGTGGGGTAGGGTGCATGGGGGGTGAATGGGTAGGCTGCATGGGGGGTGAATGGGTAGGCTGCATGGGGGGTGAATGGGTAGGCTTTGTGATGCCTGAATGGGTAGGCTGTGTGGGGCGTGAATGGGTAGGCTGCATGGAGGGTGAATGGGTAGGCTTTGTGATGCCTGAATGGGTAGGCTGTGTGGGGCGTGAATGGGTAGGCTGCATGGAGGGTGAATGGGTAGGCTTTGTGATGCCTGAATGGGTAGGCTGTGTGGGACGTGAATGGGTAGGCTGTGTGGATCATTGATCCTCTTTACACACCGTTTTTTCGGCAGAGCGCGGGCGAGGAGAGCGCGGAGGACGAGGAACACATTAGACTGCTGCTCGAGATGTTTCCCGCGGCATGCGCGCTCGAGGTAAAAAATAAAAGACCATTTATCGTTTGGTTTTGTATAATCTACAGATCTATTTCATATGCCAGATGAATAAAGAATTGTGCGGAGTAATTCGTTAACGATTCAGCCAGAAAACTTTCTGCATGAATCTGAGTGGTTGGTTTGCACGGCAGGCTACTCACTGCGTGGCGGTGTGCGGCGGCGAGCTGGAGGCGGCGGCACAGCTGATGCTGCACAGACAGGAGACTGGCGAGAGCATCACGCAGGCGGCCGCCAGGCACAAGGTCAAGGCCAAATCTCTCTCCCTCCCCCCCCCCGTTCCTCGTGTTTGTAAACATTGGGGTTCTGAGAACGCTATACATGGAAGCGTTGTGGAAAGTGGGGGGGGGGGGGGTTCAAGGGGTTAAAAAGATAATCCGTAATGACATCATTTCGCTTTCAAGTTTTTTAAAAGTTAGCGTTGGAAAATGCTTGTATAGAATTCCTGTTTACTCCAGAAACAGTTATGATGGCATTATAACACTTGCTTCGAAAACATGCCGAAAAATATGTATATTTTTTTTTAAATTGAATCGGGAGCACTGATTCATTTATTTATTGATTGCAGAAATCGAGACCAAGGAAAGTCCTTCCGGAGGCGATCGGTGACAGTGACGTAAAGAAACATATCGTGGCGAAGTAAGAAATACCACTACGCTCCACTACTACACTGCATTACACTACACTCTACTACGCTCCACTCCACTGCATTACACTACACTCTACTACGCCCCACTACACTGCATTACATTGCACTCCACCACGCCCTCATTACACTGCATTACTACACTCTGCTACGCCCCACTACACTGTATTACACTACATTACACTACTCTACTACACTTCACTACACTGCATACACTACATTGAATCCTCTGCACTGCACAACACGCCTCTGCACTGCACTCTACTACACTGGCTGCATTACATTCCCCTCAACAACATAAGGATTGTAGTTGTAGCTTATTTATCATGTCAACCAGGAATCGCCATCGCCAGTCTGCTACGTCACGTGTTACCAAACATGCACTGCTTCAAATCTATGTTGTTTTTTTTATAAATGAATCAGATTTGATCGAAAAAAAAAACAAACAATATTTTGAATAGAAATATAACGGGTTAGACATAGTTTATAGCTGATGCAGATGGAGTAGCCTCATCGTATAGTTTGCGTGAGTCAGTGCCTCATTGTATAGTTTGCGTGAGTCAGTGTCGCATTGTACAGTTTGCGTGAGTCAGTGTCTCATTGTCTAGTTTGCGTGAGTCAGTGCCTCACTGTATAGTTTGCGTGAGTCAGTGCCTCATTAGTATAGTTTGCGTGAGTCAGTGCCTCATTAGTATAGTTCGCGTGAGTCAGTGCCTCATTAGTATAGTTCGCGTGAGTCAGTGCCTCATTAGTATAGTTTGCGTGAGTCAGTGCCTCATTAGTATAGTTTGCGTGAGTCAGTGCCTCATTAGTATAGCTTGCGTGAGTCAGTGCCTCATTAGTATAGTTTGCGTGAGTCAGTGCCTCATTAGTATAGCTTGCGTGAGTCAGTGCCTCATCGTATAGTTTGCGTGAGTCAGTGTCGATGGTGTTGTAACCCTTCAGGTACTCTTACGTGGATGTGGACGACGATAAGAAGGAACACAAACCAGTTCTCAAACCCCAGGTAAGGGTCCACACAGCACGCCCGCACAATGCTCAAACCCCAGGTACACCCCCCCCCCCCCCCCTCCCACATTGCTGCTACCGCAGGTACACGCCCGCACAATGCTCAAATCCCACGCACCTGCCCACACAGTGCTCAAACCCCAGATAAGGGTACACACAGTGCTCAAACCCCTGATAAGGGTACACACAGTGCCCAAACCCCAGATAAGGGTACACACAGTGCCCAAACCCCAGGTACACGCCTATACCCTTCTCAAATCCCAAGTACACACCCACACAGTGCTCAAATCCCAGGTAAGGATCCCCACATTGCTGCTACCCCAGGTAACCGCCCATGCAGTGCTCAAACCGCAGGTACACGCCCGCACAATGCTCAAATCCCACGCACCCGCCCACACAGTGCTCAAACCCCAGATAAGGGTACACACAGTGCCCAAACCCCAGTTACACGCCTATACCCTTCTCAAATCCCAAGTACACACCCACACAGTGCTCAAACCCTAGGTACACGCCCACACGGAGCTGAAATCCCAGATACGAGCCCACACCCTGCTTAGACCACAGATACATACCCGCACAGTGCTCATAGCCCAGGTACACGCCCTGACTTTTATGACTCTCAGGTGCGCGCTTGCAGTTTTTCTGCAATAAGCCTCTAAGTTGTTTGCGGGTCCTGGATCCACGCCATGCCGAAATCTCGAATATATGCCGCCATGTCTGCCTGCTGCTCCAGTTACGTCATCATAAGTCTTTCTCCGTGTGTGTGACTGTTTGCTCAGTCGTTTAGAGGGTTGATCTGAGGAATCCCACACCCTCGGTGCTAGAGCGGCTCGGGGTGATTGGCAGGGATTTGATCTGCGCTCATAAGTGCTTCGGCGACTGCAGTGGGTTGGGCGACCTCGTCACGGCATTCAGAAATAACGACCAATCAGTCTCCATTTTTTAGGGTGCGTGTTTACATTTTGCACGCTCTTTCCTGAAAAGCTGCGCGCTTTTCTGAGACGAGGGCGTGCGTTAGTGGGCGGAATTGTGAATTTTTTCTTTATGGGGAGGTTTTATCGCTCACTTGTTCTGTCGCTTGACACAGCGTTTTAGAACATTGAGCAAGAGACCGGAATACTCCAGATGCTCCGGACAGCATCTGTCGACAAAGTGAAAATCAGGAACGATACATGCTCCCCTAAAAAGGCAACACCCTTTATGAAAAGAAATATAAGACATATGCGTTTTTCCCCGAAGGCACGCAGTGTGTACTTCCCCCCCCCCCCCCTCCCTCCTCCCCACCCTTCCCTCTGGTGAAAGGAGTGCGTAAACGTACGCGCTTTCGTGGTTTTTTTTTTTTTTTTTTTTGATTTTTTTTTCAAAATGGCCATGAGGCCTTTCAGCATAATCTTTTATAAAATAATTATAAATAAATTGATATTTAAGAAAATTTTAAAACCGGGAATGCGTTCTGCTGTTACGTCAGGGCTCGAAGAAGCTCGTACGCTACCTGGACGGGCGGGTGGTGAGCACACGGGGCGAGAAGTTCACGGAGGTCAAGAAGGAAGAGGATGAGGAGAAAATGAAGAAAACTTACGTCAATCTCAAGCCCGCTCGAAAGTACCGATTCCACTGATCGCATTCCGCCGGAATTAGACGACTTGTGTGTTTGTGTGTGTATGTGTGTGTGTGCGTGTTTTCCTGAAATGTCAGTACAAGTGTTCATGAATATTATTTCTTTGTACTGTATGTATTTTAATACTCTGCCTCTGTGGCTCCAGGGCAAAATGCACCAAGACTAATGTAAGATTTAAAAGTCAAACTGTTTCTCTCTTCATTATGGGTCAGGGAGAATAAACGATCTTGTTTCTCGGCAGGTCACTTCTTTTATCTATTGATATTATCTTTTATCTATCGTGATCCCGAACGGGCGATGAGAAAGGTTATTTTCCTTCCCTGCCTGTGACTAGCCAAGCCCTTACCGTATAAAATGGGTGTCAGATGAGCCGAGGATGTGAGGCTGGTTGGCCTTCAGGGAAGAACGAGCTGCCACTGTCAGGCAACCTCACGACCCGGAACACAAGACCGGGCACTGTCATGTCAAGACTGGGCACTGTAGTGTCAAGACTGGGCACTGTCATGTCAAGACTGGGCACTGTAGTGTCAAGACTGGGCACTGTAGTGTCAAGACCGGGCACTGTCATGTCAAGACTGGGAACTGTAGTGTCAAGACCGGGCACTGTCATGTCAAGACTGGGAACTGTAGTGTCAAGACCGGGCACTGTCATGTCAAGACTGGGCACTGTAGTGTCAAGACTTGGCACTGTAGTGTCAAGACCGGGCACTGTCATGTCAAGACCAGGCAGTGCTATGGCAAGACCAGGCACTGCTATGGCAAGACCAGGCACTGTTATGTCAAGACCAGGCAGTGCTATGGCAAGACAAGGCACTGCTATGGCAAGACAAGGCACTGCTATGGCAAGACCAGGCACTGCTATGGCAAGACCAGGCACTGCTATGGCAAGACCGGGCATTGCTATGACAAGCCCCGCCTCTCAATCGCAGCGTTTTAGTTATCCTACACTGCCTGCAGTTTGCAACCGATTGCTTTCTTGTTCTATGTTATTTAATGTTGTTTTTTAATTTTATTTTAGATAAGTCGAGCATTTAATAACGCCGCGTGTGTTCGCCTAATTTTAACCGATAATTAAAATGTATATTAATGTATATAAAAACTTTTTAAAAATTTTAAAAATGGTGTGATGAAAGTTGTTTTAAAAATGGACTGTATGGGGGAATGCGGGAGAAGTGGCCTTCAGACAAAATGGCCTTCAGACAAAATGGCCTTCAGACAAAATGGGCCTCCAGACAAAAGGGCCTTCAGACAAAATGGGCTTCGAACAAAATGGTCTATAGACAAAATGGCCTTCAGACAAAATTGTCTTCAGACAAATTGGCCTTCAGACAAAATGCCCTTCAGACAAAATGGGCTTCGAACAAAATGGCCTTCAGACAAAATGGCCGACAGACAAATTGGCCTTCAGACAAAATGGCCTTCACACAAAGTGGCCTTCAGACAAAATGGGCTTCGAACAAAATGGTCTATAGACAAAATGGCCTTCAGACAAAATAGCCTTCAGACAAATTGGCCTTCAGACAAAATGGCATTCAGACTAAATGGCCTTCAGACAAAATGCCTTCGATCAAAAGGGCCTTCAGACAAAATAGCCTTCAGACAAATTGGCCTTCAGACAAATTGGCCTTCAGACAAAATGGCATTCAGACTAAATGGCATTCAGACAAAATGGGCTTCGATCAAAATGACCTTCAGACAAAATGGCCGACAGACAAAATGACCTTCAGACAAAATGACCTTCCGACAAAATGGCTTTCAGTTCTCAGAGAAGCCGCATTCATTCTGCACTGATAAGCATTTGTCATCGGTGACTTGGTGACAGCGAAAGATAAACGGTCCGGGGGGAAGGAGGAGGGGGGGGGGGGGCTGGAGAACGCAAGGGTCAGCCGCGTAGTCTCGGCAGATTACGTTGGCAACGTTGTGAACGAGATTTACACCTACCCCCTCAACCACCCCTCCCACCTTCCCCTTCCACGGAGTAAAAGCTACTTGGTTTGAAGGCGAGTTCTCCGGACATGACGTCACAGTATAATATCGGTGCCATGAACCGTATCCCCGGTGGGTTAGTTGTCAAGCTTTTCGGCGGAATCCAGACGATTTTATCAAGTGACCAATCAGATGGCTACAATTTGTTGATTCGTCAATTTATGTAGTTACAACATTGTTTGTTTTTTTGGTTTTTTTTTGTTTTTTTTGTTTTTTTTGCCTTAGGAATTTGGAGAGAAATTAAGTGTTCTTATGAATCCCATTGATGTGCATCAAAGATATTTCAATATTAATGGATCCCAAAGTAGTGCGTGTGTGTGTGTGTGTGTACGCGATTGTGTGTGTGTGGAGAGAGGACGCGAGAGGGGGGCGGGGGCGGGGACGGCGGGAGCTTTTACTCCACGCACCTTGACGTTTAGCTTCTAACTCTTGCAAGTGCCGGATCACAGTGATGCTGATTGGTTTTTTTTTTCACGATGTCATCAATGATAATCGATTGATCGATCTGCCGTTACTTGTAAGATTAGAGTCGTTTAAAAAGACTGTGTCTTCCGTGTCTTATTCCTGTTGACGGCTGTTTGAATTTATTAGTAAATAAAGTGTGCCTAGTTATATCTGGAGGCCGCAGGGCCCGGCCGTTTCGCTTGCGACATAATTGGTGTTCGAGATAATCGGGGATGACATTTGTTGATGGACTCGTGTCAGATAAACAAAAATGGGACATGGGGAGGTGAAGATGATAAAAAAGTGAGTTCGTAGCATCGCGAGTTGGGCGGGGAGGGGGGGGGGGCGGTAGGGAGGGGGGGGGAGGCATTGTTCCTGTCTCTCAGTACAAATCTCGGACAATATCGTTTGTGCTGTGCACGGGTGTGGTTTGAAAACGGCGTTGTTGGTAAAAGAGTTGGTTCACGTGATGTTCGTTTAGAGCACTCAGCTGACCTCTCTCGACAGTTAGTGCCGTTTGGAGTATTTAGCTGACCTCTTTCAACCTTCAGTGTTATTTAGAGCACTTAGCTAACTCCTGTTGGTTGTACATCTTTGTTATAACCACATGGTTATGGGCCGTACAACCTTATTATAACCACATGGTTACGACTGTCGCTTTCTATCGTTATAGCCAATGCCTTTTTAAACCCAGTGAAAAGCTGTAGTTGGATCACAGCGCTGGATCTGTGACAAGCTTCTGCCACATATCAAAACGAAATTTGCTCAGGCTTCAGTAGCTCTGAACAACAGCTGTAAAATATACATTTGGTAAAAGATTCAACTACCGTAAACGTAGCATTTGATGACTGAATGGTAATTTTGTTGACACAAAGATAAATAAAACTGCATAAAGTTTCTTTGTTTTTATTGACACAATAAAATATTCATCAACTTAGGCAACATGCCATTATTTACATGAACATAAAATAAATAAACATTCACTTTTATACAAAATAATTCACAAGTTACAGAAGTAATACTCAATTAGAGCGATATCTCATTTAGCTTTAAACTAAAATAGGAAATCGTGATTTTACGCTGTTTTAAAATTAAAACTTGCCATCTAAATCATATATATAGAACTAGTCTTTTTATTTTTACCCCCCTGTAAATGGTAAAAAAAAAACTTCATTGAAATCGATTTAAAAACTCGCTGAACTTTTTATTCAGACCTGAACTACTTTTGTGTGACTAGGGTTGCCCATGCAACTTCCAAACAATCATTATGGTTTTACAAAGCCAAGCCAGACCCGCCCCCACTCCCCCCCCCCCCCCCCCCCCACAAGGTGAGTAGGAGATTTATACAATCATACGGCTCCTCTGCAATACAACGTGCAGAATCGTGACCGAGACTGTCCAAATGCTCGGGGGGGGGGGGGAGGGGGAGGGGGGATAGTGTTGATGCTACAGGGCGTCCCTCGAGACTAGTGAGTGAGTGAGATGTTACTGAGATTGAGTGAAGCTTACCTAGCCCAGTCCTAAGTACCTCTTCAAGAACACAAAGGCTAAAGCAACTTTTCTAGTGCGTGACGTCACACGTCATATGACCTACGCGCATGTCAACTAATAAACGTTCTACTCCGAACACACCCCTTCCCTGCTGTAAAGAATTGTCAGTCTTTGACGAAAACTGCAGAACACCACAACCAATTCCTTTTCATTAAGTGAACACAAGAACGGGCATGGCATAAAACGAAGGTGAGGAGCGTCGCCGTGGTAACCAGCTCACTGTTCTAGTCGTACGAACATGCTACTCTGCGTATTTGGTTAAGTCCCATTCGAATCATTATTCAAAAATGCAATTAGAATTGTACCTAGATAACACAACAATCTTATAAGGAAACCATTTCGATCAACTACTGAATCAACAAATATAACTAACAATTGCCTTCACAAACTTTAGTTTTTTATCCCAAAATTTATCTCGATCATTGGTAATTAAGACAGAATGCTTACATTATGCGCTAAATGCGCCACATTATGCACTTAATGCGCCCCGTTATGCGCTAAATGCGCCACATTATGCGCTAAATGCGCCACATTATGCGCTAAATGCGCCACATGATGCGCCACATGCGCTTAACCACGACTGAGTAACAACTCGTGAACTATCCCGTAAACCGTCTTGAGTATATTTGTTTATGCGATCTCAATTTTCCTAAGAAAATAATCAATATTTTCCTATTTTTTTTTCTTGACAGCTGGAAAATTTAGAAGTAAAAAGACAGTCCTGGGTTTGTTTCTTTGAACACATATTCTGTTTGCAGCTGTGTCTTCGAATCGAAGCTCTCGTTGCTGGTTTTAATATTCGACCTTGACAAGACCTTTCACATCTTCTCTTCAGAAATGCTTCACATTAAGCCTAGTGGTGCTAAGTCAGAAAGCGGATGGAGAAAAAAGGTAAACAGATGCGCGAAATAAGGCCTAGAAAGTGCTAAAGGATGAGTGACTTGTTTGTATCAATCCGCCGTATTACTAACCCTTTTTATTCACTTAACTAAATGCATAGACCTAAATATTTTTTAGGCAACAGAACGACAGGAAAAAGAGCAAAGGATTTTGTGGGGTGCTATGGATACTGTGGTCACTATGGGTACCGTGGGTACTTGTGCCCCCGAATACCGGAGAGTCACCATAATGACGTCAACCTAAGCCTTCTGCGCAAAAGGGACCATCCAGACTAGCGATAGTTTCCACGCGAGTCCTCAAACTTATCTCTCCCAACAATTGCATGGCACTTTGTTTTATAACCACGTGACACTGTTTTATAACCACATAACAATGTTTTATAACCACAATACGATATTGCTGTTTTCTCACCTTTTCACGCCTTTTTTTTTGCCTCGCGTAACGCCGCACACGTGATGACGTAACATTTACGACAATGCCGGATGACCTAATTGCGCAACTTCCGGTTGGTTGATTTCCGGTTGGTGGCACTGAATTAACACAAGTTCCGGATGCAATGGTTGGGCATCAACAATTTCCGGGTGGGGAATGGGGGGGGGGGGTAGGGGCACAATGTACCCAGTTCTGATATCGACGATATTTCGCCTGATCGGGGGTGGGGAGACACAACGCCCATTTAGTGTACATTTATGACTACACAAATTGTCTAAAACATCACAACATCTACGGATTACCTTTCTCTTTTCGTATGGTTTTTTTAACCAAGTAATTTCATTTAAATCTCCACCGATGCCTATTCGTTTTATAGAAACATTTACCAAGTTCTACATTTCTCAAATCTGTTACTTTTAAATACTGGTAAAACGTACCACGTGGTTTAAACTCTTTTGAATGTAATTTTTTTCTCGAAAAGTCCTTATTTTAAATACCAGACATGTATATGCAAATGAGTGCGTGCGTAAGGTTGTGTTCCATATCCACTGGTTAAACACTGTTCTTGTCATATCTAATGAGACCCTGTTAAGAAATGGCCCAGTGTTTTGATAATATCATAGATAATGCACTAACAATAAGATACACGTCAGTCACCCGATGTTGTTATAATCAGAATGGCTAGAACGACAACGCTAAACTACAGTCACGTGATAACAGTCACGTGATAATGTCATTTCAAAATATCCTCTAACCATGTGATGACATGAATTTCAACATATCCTCAAACCAGCCCCAGGCCGTTTCCTAATGCTGAAAATTTGATAAAGACGTTTTCTATATCACGTGAGATGTTGCTTAATCGAGTCGTACCCATTCCTCCTTAAACCCGCGGTAATACACGCTCGAGTGTGTATTACCTTTAGCACCAATTATTGCAATTCTTCCTTAAAAGCAGGAAGATTCACAGCAATATATGAGTTTGCAGTTCTAGTTTCTGTATTGCCTCCATACATATAAGATGTACCAACAAAAATGCAACAGACTCTCTACGTAGTCAACATTCTGCCCATGTCCCCCCAAAAAAACAACAGTGCCAGTCACGGAGCTGGTTAATCGTCGATCAATAGAATTCTTTGCTCTTGGATTCGCGAACAGCGTGCGGGCACTGTTTCCCTGGTGACGTCATCGAATGCTTGGCGAACCGTCGCTGCCCCGAACGCGTGCTGGAAATGAGGCTCAGGTCTTAATGGAGACTGTAATCACCCACACGGGGGTCTGCAGCACTAACACGGGGGTCTGCAGCACTTAAACGACGCCTACAGCAATCTCACGCTGTCTGCAGCACCGAGCCTACACCACTCACACGGAGGTCTACAGCACTTAGACGACGCCTACAGCAATCTCACACTGTCTGCAGCACCGAGCCTACACCACTGACACGGAGGTCTACAGCACTTAGACGACGCCTACAGCAATCTCACGCTGTCTGCAGCACCGAGCCTACACCACTCACACGGAGGTCTACAGCACTTAGACGACGCCTACAGCAATCTCACGCTGTCTGCAGCACCGAGCCTACACCACTCACACGGAGGTCTACAGCACTTAGACGACGCCTACAGCAATCTCACGCTGTCTGCAGCACCGAGCCTACACCACTCACACGGAGGTCTACAGCACTTAGACGACGCCTACAGCAATCTCACGCTGTCTGCAGCACCGAGCCTACACCACTCACACGGAGGTCTACAGCACTTAGACGACGCCTACAGCAATCTCACGCTGTCTGCAGCACCGAGCCTACATCACTCACACGGAGGTCTACAGCACTTAGATGACGCCTACAGCAATCTCACGCTGTCTGCAGCACCGAGCCTACACCACTCACACGGAGGTCTACAGCACTTAGACGACGCCTACAGCAATCTCACGGTGTCTGCAGCACCGAGCCTACACCACTCACACGGGTGTCTACAGCACTTAGACGACGCCTACAGCAATCTCACGGTGTCTGCAGCACCGAGCCTACACCACTCACACGGAGGTCTACAGCACTTAAACGACGCCTACAGCAATCCCACGGTGTCTGCAGCACCGAGCCTACACCACTCACACGGAGGTCTACAGCACTCCCACGGAGATCCCGCGGCACCACACGCAAAGGTCACAGACACTTCAGTCCAGCAGCTATCTTGTCCACAAATTCTAGTTCTTCATAGTCTTTTCAACAAGACTCTACCTTGTTCTGTTGAAAATACTGGCTTCACTTCAAAGACCCGGATGGCGCGGGGCGGGGGGGGGGGGGGGGAGGGAGGGGGGGGCGCGCGCCGCGTGACTCTTCTTCCACGTCACAAACACGACACGTAACAAAGACAAACATTTGGTAGTGAGTTTACTTCTCCAGTCTTTCACATAACAAGAGCGCTGATTGTTTGTTTTTTCCTGCCAACAGTATTGCTTTAAGTCTTAACAACAAAAACATTTCATGACGAGAAGCCACGAGACTTCAGACGAGAAACTGCGGGGACATCACATGAGAAGTTGCGGGACATTGGACGAAAATGCTACGGACATGAACACGTCAGAATAAAGGGAGAGAGGGATGTAACAGAGGCTGGGGGAAGGGGAGGGGGGTGTGGGGGGTGGACATCACAAAGTGGACTCCATGTTGACGCCGCTGGTGGTGCTGGCATGCGAATCGATACTCTGGTTGTCCATACTGGCGGAGTCACTCTCGCCGCTCTGGGGACTGGAGTAGCTGGCCGCTTCCTGAAGGCGCATCAACATGTTCAGCTGCAACCAACAACCACAACACATGACCTCACACTTTCGTGAACAATCAGTGGCAAGAAAACACATTTATTTAGTCCACAAAGACCGGAGAAGAGTTTCAATATGTTTTTTTTTTTCGTGCTTGAAAACTAAGACAATACTATAAAATTTACACCTGGATAAAAACAAAGCTCGTTATTACCAGTATTTTACACAAGTGTAAAAACAAAAAAAAGAAAAAAAAGAAGCTTACCAGTGGATCGGCTTCGGCGTCACTCTGTGCACCCGTCTGATTGGTCGGTTTAGCCCCGCCCCCTTGCGCCTGCGCAGCCGTGTCATAGCCCACGTCTTCCGGTCTCATTTTCAGCAAATTAGGCCAATCTGGATCCGAGGTTTTGGCGAAAGGATAAGTTTTGACGATCCAGTCTGAGGGATCTTCCCAGGGTGCTCTGTGACCATAAGTCTGTCAACAATTGTGCAAGAAGTCTGTCAACAATTGTGCAAAAAGTCTTGTCAACAATTGTGCAACTGTATTGAAGGTTTTGTTAAATGTTTGCAGTTTGCGAGAAGAAAAAAAAAACAGTTGACCAGCAAGAAAAGATATCTGTTGTTTACCATGCAGTGATCAACCAGCAATTTTCAGACATAATGAAAATTATCGTTTCCATTTTTTTCAGGACTTTAAAAATATGGCAAATAACAGTTAAAATATCGTTCTTTTTCAACCACACAAGACTGATGAAGAGGCACTGTGGAAAATATTTTTCCAAAGGGCTTTACTGGTCTTAACAAACACAAACAGGGGCGCATAAATCTGAGAAAAGAAGCCCAGAAATGTGAGACGTCATCAGCGCATGACGTCATCAGCGCGTGACGTCATCAGCACGCACCTGTATGCCCTCGCGCACGGCCTCGAGCAGGTAGGGCACGATGGAGTAGTTCCACAGGTCGGTGAACCACCCCTGCGCCCCGGCCACGTCCATGGGGCAGGAGAGGAAGAGCCGCGGCCCGACCGTCACCTCAGACGAGCTGTGCGTCTCCAGGAACTTGTTGAGCTGCTGCCACACTTCCGGCACCCACTCGATGATCTTGGACAGCTCGTTGTTACTGCTCCCAGACTTCACCTAGCCCACAACAACATTACAGCAGCGTTTAGACTTCATTAAGCTTGAAAACATCCTCAGTGCTGAGTCGCAGAAGTTTATGGGGTGCATTTTACTTGAGGCGTTTTATGTATTATGACAGTCTGCATCTTTTTTCTTATTTCGCTCACTATTGAAAAAGTGTTCGCTGTCAACTCTCGACTGTACACATCCCACCCCCCCTCGGGCGAGGAAACCCTAGACAGCTTCACGTCACTGGACCCCCTCCCCCCCTCCCCCACGCCCCCTCCCCCCTCCCCTCCAGACCAGCACTCACCTCCTCCTCCACAAGCTTCCGCCGCAGGTAGCGGGCGAGGAAACCTTTGACTGGCTCCATATGATTGGCGCAGAGCACCCAGCGAAAGTTGTGATGCAGCTGTAGGTTAGTGGTCGAGCACGTCGCCTGGTTCATTGTGCCGATGATGTAAGGACTGCAAACACCCAAACAGGCCACTGTCGTCTTAGTTTGCCAATTAAGAGTCTTACTGCATTTTACGCACAAAATAAACGTTATATTTTTACAGATGTTTTTTTTTACAAATTTGATGATCATGATCACGCATTCTGTCAACCACTACGGTTATCATAACAACAGCAATGCTCTCTATGATTCTGTTTAATTGTATCACACAGTGTTTACTAGAATTGTACTAACTAGGCCTAAAACGTTTGCTGAATTTCCTATTACGATACAGCGTGTGGTTTCATCAAGCGTGAACACAAGGGCTTCCTGGACATCTCCGTAACTCGCGCAAAACAAAGCATACTGGGTGCAGTGACACCTATCGGGAGATTTACATCCTCTTCCGGGTTTGTCCTGAATTACTGGGGGCATTTTGAAAGGAAGTAAATGCTCATTTCACTCTTATTCTAAGGCGATTCCACTATGAAGTGGATGACAGCGGTGTTGACGTGATGTACTCTCCATTCATTGGGCGCTCATTCAGGTTCCCACACTGGTTCTCGGCGTGCTTGTGGCGAGTGTTGTGTACTGAGGCAGTACACACCCCTGTCGGTACTTGACAACCACTCACGTACTGGTTACATTGAGCGAGCACTCATTCCTTCTGGTACTTGACGAGCACTTAAGTACTGGATACTTTGAGCGAGTACTCACCACTGCTGGTACTTGACGTACTGGGTACTTTGAGCGAGTACTCACCACTGCTGGTACTTGACGCGCAGGAAGCCGTTGAAGACCTCGCCGAGCGAGCCGACGTGGTGCAGGTTGTCGAGGATGATGACGTTGGGCAGATCGCTGGCGCTGTGCTCGCACTGCTCGGCGATGTTAGCCAGGTACTGGCGCAGCTCTTTGCTCGACTTGTGGTCCACATTGAACGTGGCAATGGCGCCCGCGCCCAAGTCTTTGCCAGATCTAAATAAAAATAGATACACGCGCAAGGTTACCCCCCCGTGTCACTCCTCACTCCCACGTCTCCGCTACGCCATTACTACGTCACTACGACGTCGCTGCTACCCCACTCCTACGTCATTCACTGCTACGTCACTCAGATGTCCCCCACTCCACTGCTACGGCAAAAATGAAATGCACTGCTACTTTTATACCCCCACAGCATCCTTACGTATTTATAATTTATGGCATATTGTGTTAGATACAACTTGCTTTGAAAATGTAACATTTTGTGGTTACGGGCTTAAAGTATTAGGAAAGTGACGCGTCATAACCCGGCTACACTACGGTTAGTAAGGCCTGAGAGGAAGTCCGAGGTGAGGCCCGAAGTGAGGCCCAAAGGGAGGCCAAAGGTGGGGCTCGAGGAGCAGTCTGAGGTTAGGTCCCAGATGAGACCTGAGGCAAGGCTGGAGGTGGGGACCGATGTGAAGCCCGAGGCGAGTCCCGACATAACGCCCGAGGCGAGTCCCAAATCGAGGACCGGGGGCGAGGTCACTGCACTCACTTGAGGACGAGGTACTCGGCTATCTTGTGCGCCAGGTAGCTCTTGCCCGTGCCCGTCGGGCCGCAGAGGATGATCCGCCGGTGCTCCAGCAGCAGGGAGATGTAGCGCTGCACGATCGATTTGGGAATGAGCGTCTCGAAGGCGAGGGCGTCGACGCTGTTCTGTGCCGTGCCCTTCAGCGCCACCGTAATGTTTGTGGTGTCGCCCACTAAGTAGCCGCACGGCAACAGTTCTGGTATTTGTGAGTCTGATGGTTCGAAAAGCAGAGAAATGACACTTTGATTTGTTGCAATTTCTTTTCATTTTCTATTTTTAACAAAAATATCTGAACTGCTAATATCTTAATACACCGCCTTGTCAAAATCACTGATCCTGGAAAGCACACTGATGTCAGGTTTTTCGAATTTCAATACTTAAAGTGTAAACCAATACATAACAATATAAAGACTAAAATGTGCCTCCTCTCATCTGCGTAAGTTTTTGGACTTTTATAAATGGAGAATCCCGAAGAATGACACGTGCTTTGATGGATGATTGACGTGTAGGAGGACGTACCTTTGGTTCTCGTGATTTGGTTGCCTATGTGGTAGGGTGCTTGGATGGATGATTGACGTGTAGGAGGGCGTTACAACAGTTATTACAACGGGTTATTACTAACATTGAATTCCAGAGACTGATTGGTGCTTGGATGGATGATTGACGTGTAGGGGGACGTACCTTTGGTTCTCGTGATTTGGTTGCCTATGTGGTAGCACAGGACACTATCGGAAGACAGGCCAAGGTTAGTGACTGGATCAACCCGCAAACAATACTCCTGAATAGACAAACAAACAAATACTACAATACTTCTGCACAAACAAACAAACAACAGTGCGGAACATGTGACCGGCAGCCTAGTTATGGCCGGGAAATCTGACCGACGGGCTTTCGATAGCTGGACCATGTGACCGGCGGCCCCGATTGCCTGAGTATGTGACCGACGGCTTGGAATGGTCACAGCATGTGACCGGTCATCTCAGGACGGCCTGAGCATATGACCGGCGGGCTCGGGATTGCCGGAGCATGTGACTGGAGGACTCGGGATGGCCTGAGCGAGTTTGGGGATGGACGCAGCAATGGGTATATAGCTCGAGATTGCTGGGGCACGTGACCGGCGGGCTCGGGATTGCCGGAGCATGTTGGGAAAGCCGCAGTGACGCAGTGACCAGAATAGACCGGAACCAGCCGAACATGGCTAGAGCGGGTATAAGGGATCACCCAGATTCAAGACTTCTCATTGGCAGGGGGGCAGAGCCGGGGGGGAGGAGGGAGGGGGAGGGACAACAACGTCTACGAGACTAAAGCGTGGTCATTTCTCGACACTTTTATGAACTGAATGACCTTTTTAAAGCACAGCCTCGGCGCTTCCGGTGTTTATGTCTGTACTCTCACTCTAAAAATCCTCAGGGAAAGGACTCACGCTTATTTTTAGTCTCACAACTTTTTTTCATATTTGTATACGGTGAACTACAGGCCGCTCTTTCAGCCTTTTTACAATGTATTGGCAAACGGTTTTTTTTGGTCCATTATCTTAAGTAAATGGGCCTACATTTTCCCTTGCAATCGATCACGCACAATCGGTTATATTTATGTTCTGCCCCAAGAGCTGGGAAAAAATGTGGTACTGCAGTCCTGCCCTAAAAGCATTACTTCCTCCACCCCCTCCCCCTTCCCCGTCCCTCTTCCTCCACTCCTCCCCCAATTCCCCCTTCCCCCACCCTTCAACCCTTCCTCAACCCTCTTCCCCATCACCCTTCCTCCACCCCATCCCCCGCCTCCCCTGCCGTGGAGGACATGATGTGGGCAGGACTTGACCTGCTCATACTCTGCCTAGACCGCTACGCCGACTTACTGGAGAAATCATAGTAAACAAATGACAGAAATAACAGTAAACGCTTCATTTTGACCCTGATAATTTTTTTCTCTCCCGGCGTCTTCAACCCCGTGTCATGACTGGCCACAAAACAATGGACACAAGTGACACGAAAGACAAGGGACTACTTGCTGTGCGGAGTAACACAAAGTCCAGTGCAAATAGTCCCACAAGTAGTCCTCCATTACCCGACCTAAACAGACCCACAGTTTGTCTCACAAGCAGACCCACAGTTTGTCTCACAAGAAGGCCCACAGTTTGTCTCACAAGAAGGCCCACAGTTTGTTTCACAAGAAAGCCCACAGTTTGTCTCACAAAGTGGCCCCCAGTGGCCTCACCTTGAAGGTTCTTTTTACGATGGCATCGAGCATGTCCCACTTGGTCCTGCCGCTCACCGTCGTACTCCCGATGACCAGCTGCTCCGGGGCATTGTGGGTAATCGTGCTGACGTCACACGTGGCGGATAAGAATACTGATATGGTAATGATTTGTCCATTGCGATCCGGACTGGACGGCCCCCCACTTGTCAACATGATCTCGTCTGGACAGATAAGCAATCAATAGAAAATCAATAGAAACATTAATTAATATTATAGATAAACAATCAATAGAAAATCAATAGAAACTTTAATTAATATTATAGATAAACAATCAACAGAAAATCAATATAAACATTAATTAATATTATAAAAATCGTCCGCTTTGCTTAATTCTTATCACTTGCTGGACTAGCCAATAACATCCTCTTGCCCAAGGCAGCCGCTTTGAAAAGTAAGTTAAGGGTTGTAGACCTGTTCGAAGCAATATTTCCAGTTTTATTTTTTGTTTTATCTACAGTTTCTATTTCGAAGCATCAACGATCAACTACGCCCTTCATAGAATGTTAATTTATTTTATTTCTTGATTGTTTTGTCCCGTTGACACATTTTCTGTCCTGTTGACACATTTTTTTTATCCTGTTGACACATTTTTATTCTGTTGACACATTTTAGTTCTGTTGACACGTTTTTTGTTCTGTTGACACATTTTTGACCTGCTGACACATTTTGACACAGTGGACGGGTGACGGGCACACTGCTGGAAGCTTACCTAGCTTGCTGGGGTCGCCGAGACTAAGGCGCTTCTCGGGCGGGTCGGCGGTGGACGGGGTGGCGGGTACACTGCTGGAAGCGATACCCCGCTCCGCCACCAGCTTCTGTAGCCGCGAGTTGTCTGCCTTCAGCGACGACATCTCCAGCTATAAATAGAAACAGATACACACCACGTGACCAATGGACTCGCGCTCCCAGCCCACCTCCCCCTTCCCCTCCCCCTAAACCTCCAACCCACACCACCCGAACCACCCTGATTTATTATACCTCTGCTCCAGACATAAAAGTCAATGCAGCACTGATTTATCAGATGTCACGAGCTATTTCTCGATCCTCCCCGGATAAAAACAGATTTCACGAGCTATTTCTCGATCCTCCCTGGATAAAAACAGATGTTTTTTCCTAAAAAAAAAAAAAATACGGAAATGAACAAAAACGTCTACAAGCGTTTCTTTGCCAGCAATTGTCTCTTTTTTTATCCCTCCAGACCAGGCCATGATCGAGGCCCGTAACTACGGTGGTAATAACGACCAATAAATTGTCGATATTATCATTTCATGTAAACTGCTCCGTATCGCATAAAACTTGCATGATATTTGCACAGTAATAAAAGAATGCGGTCTAGTGACGCCGCGCCGCACCACAATTCTCGCCCCCCCCCTCCCCCCCTCCCCCCCCTCCCCCCCCCTTTACAGCACACTGACATGAAATGATGTTTTTAAGGTATTTGAATAGGAAATGGAGCAATATTCCGAGGGTTTTATTTAGCCTTAAATGGCCATAATTTTAGAACCAGAAAACATGGGAGACAGATCGGAGACTGAATTGGCTCAGTTTAACCGCGTGTCTTCGGCTTCTCTCCGGCTTGCCTGCGGTTTTTTTTAACACAAAATATTCGGTTTTCAGGCTAAACATGAACAACATTTAATCGATAAACATCAGCTATAAAACATGTGGCCTGGTTGGTTTTAGAATTATATGTCCACTGGTTGGTATTAGAATTACATGCCCACTGGTTGGTATTAGAATTACATGTCCACTGGTTGGTATTAGAATTACATGTCCGCGAATCTCGAGAATTCTCGCACCTTCATTCTGTTCATGGAATCCCTCAGCTGTTCTAACTGGGCCGCCGACGACAGCGCCTCTAGCTGCGTATCTGTTAACTTCATGTCTTTCTCGTGTAAACGCTGCTGTAATTCTAATACTGTGCAACTCTCCTCACCCACGCCGTCTTTGTAAATTCTACAACATAGCCAGTGAGAAAGATGACAGGAAAACAAAAAAACAAAACAAAAAAAAAAAAAAAAAAAAAAAAACAACGTTGTTGCCTCCTGGAGCATTGAATGACGGACTTTTGAACAATCTGAAAATACAACATTTATAGTTGCAATTACACTAGGAAGTAACAGTGACATATATAGCGAGATCGATGTATTAGAATTGCAATTCGCCACCTTAATAGGACGGAAGGCTGAACTGTGTGATCTGGTGTTTTCACTTTTTGTCACATACAGTGGGCCCCATTTGATCCGATATCGGTTACCCCAATGATCGGTTAACCCGACGTAATTTGCTCGGTCCCTATGGCTTCGGGTTAAGCGGGGTCCACTGTATATATCTAGACAATACGTACACATTTGGACCATTATTGGGATTTATGGCAATAATTTCGTTTTCATTGCATCGCGTCTCAGAGGTACTTTTTTTTTTTTTTACTTTATCATCTCTGCGTACCAATGAGCTCACAGGAAGTAGACCCATAACATCCCACGGATTGCTATTTATAGACAAACCACGAAAACATTCTGGTTCCAGACAACACTTCTGTGTAAAACAATGACGCGTAGAAAAAAAACAGAAACATATTTGGCGTAAAACCTTTACCCCAGGCCCCCTCTGATCTAACTGCAATAAAACATGACAGCAATCCAATCCTTAATTATATTAAGTAAAGCTTTCCGTAGCGAATGACAACGACAATACTTGATGTGCGGACAGCTTAGACCTGTGAAAGGCTAAAAACGTTCTTTGTTTATGTAACTGTTGCTGGCTTGTTTATTTTTTTTATTTATTTATTTTTTTTTTGGGCTGTTTATTTCGTTGTCTATCCAATCTCGAACCAAGATCGATCTCACCGACGTCATTAAGTATGAGAATGCATTTTCACAGACAAGAGGAAAAAAAGACTGGGAAAAAATGGACGAAATTTGAAAAAAAAAATATCATAAAATGGCGGGCCAGGGTCTCAAACCGCGGGCGAATTCTTCGATCAAGCACTGAGCCTTGGTCTAATACATTACCCGGGTTTTATCGCCGTTTCTTCAGCCATAAAGAAGATGGACATAAAACCATAACAGTTTTTAGCACTGCCAATAAATGCCAGTCGTAAACCAGTGCCAGAAGCCCACGGAAAGGACGAAGACTCCGCCGTATGCAGCCATGATTTCACTTATGGCGTTTTTACTGATCACTATAAAGTATCCGAAGTGTGATATTTTATCAATTCTAACTCTTGGCGCGCGGTTATTGCGGCTTTTCTCCCACCTCCCCCTCCCCCCGCCCCCCACCCCGCAAAAACAAAATGACAGGCAATAGGGCCATAGATTAGCGTGAGGACCGAGGCAGCTGAGCGGCGGGCTGCAGGGCAGAGTGAGGGCCGAGACAGCTTGAGCCGTGCGCCGTCTAGAAGATAATTTCAGGCTCCAGTTAACGTAGAGTATATTGTACCGTCTGGACCGCAGCTTAAGGGCGATTCAGTTTAAGGCGTGGGCCATGCATGGGGAAGGGTGAGGGGCCAGGCCAGCTCGACTGGCTTACTGGGGGACCAGAGGACCGGTGCCAAAAAGCTGGGGCCACACGGGACCAGCTTGACGCAGAGCGACGCGCATTGGGAATGCTCTACTTACTGTCCTGCTGACGTGGACCCCTTCACGGGCGTGTTGGGCATGCTGAGGGTGTGTGGGTGGATCATAGGCGAATTTGGCATGGAGGCGTCACTGCGCATGCTCACGGCATCGGCGTCGACGTCACTCACCGACCCGTTCTTACTCCTCTTGTTGCCGCTCCGGGAGAACGCCTTGTTGAAGGAGCTGCGCAGCTGTTGCGAAGAAGTGGCAAATTTGAGTGAACCGAAGGAGTTCAAATTCATGAAGTGCGTTTTTTTTTATTATTATTTTTCTGTTCATTGGCTCATTTATATATCTATTTTCATTTTCAATATTTTATATTTAAGATATCTATTTTTTTTTCAGCTGAAGGAAGAAGACTTGCTTCGCAGTATAATTAACTGTGAGTGTTACCCACAATGCATCGGTTACTACGGTAACATATTACATACACGGCAGCGTGAATGCCAAGACTAGATCTAATTTCCTGTCCCTATATGTGCATTTTGCAGCAATTTTATGGAGCACCATCATTCAGTAATTGTCTAGCATACAGTGACATCTTTTCCCCAGGCCTCACCCAGATGGATAAATGGAGAGGCAGCAAATTATTCGAGTATATCCTAACGACATTCATTTTAATTACACCCACAGGTTCTTGTTTTTTTTTATTATTATTACATTTACGTCATGTACTAAAGGATGCAGACAAGTCTGTTTTTTTTTAACAACAAAACAAAAGGACTCAGACAGGATGTAAAGAGTATGGAAGAAAAAGAGTACGGAAGAAAAAGAGTATGGAAGAAAAAGAGTATGGAAGAAAAAGATATGGAAAAAAAGAGTACGGAAGAAAAAGAGTATGGAAGAAAAAGAGTATGGAAGAAAAAGAGTACGGAAGAAAAAGAGTATGGAAGAAAAAGAGTATGGAAGAAAAAGAGTACGGAAGAAAAAGAGTATGGAAGAAAAAGAGTAAGGGAGAACTGTCTGGTACAAACACGCAGGTGGTCAGCAATTACCACACGGCAGAAAAGCAGGCATTGCCGCTGTCCAATCACCACCCACCCCCAACTCCCCGCCCCCCCCTCCCCCGGCGCACTTCATCCTTGACAGAAGCTTTAAAAATGACCCCCCCCCCCCTCCCCTTCCCTCCCAATAAGAAAAAATGTACAACATTGGCGATATCAAAGAGAATGGTGTGCTATCCCCTCTCCTCCACCCCCGCTTCCCCCCACCCCTCTGTGGACGATTTATAGAAATGCCAAAACAATATAATAAATATATTACCCACAGGTTCTACCTGTGGGGAATAAAACATCGCCCATGTTAGGGCAAAGAAGCGCCCCTTTCCCACCCCAACCGCAGCGGAACTGCAGTCCCCATGGGCACTTACCCAGTTGGAGGCTTTTTTCTTGCGGCCGCGCTTGTCCGCGTCAGTGGCAGACGACTGCTGCGAGGTGGCGCTGCACGCGCTTGACATACTGTTCAGACTCGACATACTCTCCGCAGACATCTGGCGTCTTATGCCACCCGGAGCGCCCTCTGTGAGGAGAGTCAAGTAAAGTACACATGCACTTGCTGCAATAACTGTCAACTTTCTATGTCTTTGGGTCAATGTTACTGTCTTTTAAAATAAAGCAGAAAAAAACACCAAAAAAATCCACTGCAAAGAAGGGCAGTAAATCATTGACTTACCTTTCTATATTTGTGTTTTTATGTTTTTTTTTATCAAAACAATGTTGTATCTACTTACCATGCTCCTTTTAAAATTATTTGTGCGTTATCTCTACGTAAATATCCAGTTTCATGGCATCTCGCATTAATTTATTAAATGCAACGTCACACAGGTTCCACGTTTAAGTCACTTAATATAAAGGCTGATTTCATTACTTATTAATATACACACTAATGCGAGCTTTTCCTTTGATTACACTGAACTACAAAAACACACTTCTAAGGCTGTTACGACACAGCCCCTAGGGTAACTCTAACTACAGATTCTCTAAACACCTCAGCATTTCAAATGTTCACATAGATATTTGAAAAAAAAAAACATTGGAAAATGTTTTTAAAAGTGCTTTTGAACAGTTGGCACTTTGCAAAGCGATGCATTCCAACTGGTGTAAAGCAACAAGTGAACCTTTGTCAAACCCGTGCACTTGGCTCTGTTTGTGACTTTTTGAGAGCTGCAAAGGTCACGCCAAAAACGACACGCTGACAAAACTGTCCGCCTCGCAGAACCTTCGCACTGACACTGACATATTCATCTTGCAAAACACCTGCCGCCGTTTTTTTTTTTTTTTTGTACCTTTTTTAAAAGCGTATTTTAAATAAACTCTTAAGGAAGTTCTCTTTATTACATATCCCATTAGCAACATCCTCACTTAGCTATATCTCCACTTGGTTACATCTCTGCTTTACTACATCTCCCCTTTGCAACATCTTTACTTAGCTACATCTCCCCTTAGCAACATTTCCCCATAGCCACGTTTTTACTTAGCAACATCACCCCTTAGCAAAATGGGCGCATCGTTTATGGATAAGACCCGTCTCAGACAAAAAAAAATTACCACCTTCATAAGCAAAGCCCATATCATCAAATTTAATCAGCTGTTGACACAACATTGCTGAAATACTCAGAATTTTTTTATCCCTTGAAATACTTGAAATACTGACGTCACACTCTTGACTGAGGGAACCCATGCGAGTTCTGCATACACTATAATCCCTGTCTAGGACCGCGCTATGCCGTTCTGTGTTTTTTCTAAATACAGAACTTTAATCAATTTCATCAAAGTAGTAGGGACATCGAATTGGAGACACCGAGGGGTTATTGTTTCATTTTTAAGAACGTCACCATTTACTTAAATACCTCTCTATACACATAATTCCCCTTTTTTCCCCATTTGTTATCCTTTCAAAGGCATTGGGGCAACGTTATCAGCGTGACGTTGCAACCTTTAGACTATCATTTGCCATAAAGATCACCATTCATCGACTTTCATTTTTTGACAGAATAACGTAGGAGAATTTGATACCACCTCTACAAAATAATCGCGCCGATAAATTAGTGTTAGATTTCAGTAATTCAATGTCAGTGACATGGTTGCGTAAACTTTTATGGTTTTCAGTTTCAATGCTATTTAGAAAGTTTCAGCAGAAGTGTAGACTTGTTAAAGACTTGTGTAGACTTGTAGACTTGCTTTCTTGAAGCAGTGATTTAAATGACGCAAATTGAAAGTCAAAAGCTCATCAAGATATTAAGCATTAAAGAAAATTTTGTTTATTTTATTCTGTTTTTGTTGTCATATTTGCGATGTCCCTTAGCTCTGCATATGTATCTTCTTTTTTTTTTTGGGGGGGGGGGGTGGGGCTGGGGGGAGTCGGTGGGTACAGGAAGGAGGGGAGGTCTATTGAACGGCTTGTCTGGTTAAAAAGTGCTTTTTCCAACTACATTTTCCGAAATTAGACCGAAAGAAAAAATACGAGTAACGTATATGTTTTGGCAGTGTTCTCGGCATCTTCTCGCGACAACAACATCCATTTCACTTGTTTCTACATTGCGTAAGATTTAAAGCATCATCAAGATGTCGAGAATCAATCACTGACACAGCGTCTCACCCCCAGCCTCACACCCAGCCTCACACCCTGCCTCACACGCGTTACTCCTGTCTGCAGACGATACTTGATCGATAGGCTCTATCAATGCATTAAACCAGACGATCTTTACGCCCATTAAGGTTTCGCTTACATGTATGTTTTAGAATACTTTGTTTTCGTTTTGCTTTGTTGTTTTTTTTCTGCGTATTTGTAGATTAACTCTTTATTACCGACGAGGAATTTGTATCAATGAAGATGAAGACTTCTCGTTACGAGTTGTTTGTCTGTGTGCCTCTCTGTGGGCCTGCGTGCTTTCTTGGTGTATTTCCGTGTGTCCAGGTGTTTGGCTCTGCGCCTGGGCGGTTGTGTCACGTTGCTTGTCTGTGTGCCTGGGATTTTGTGTATCTGGGTGTTTGTCTGTCTGGGCTTCAGTCTCTGTCTGAGTGTTTGTATGTCTGGGTGTTTGTCTGGGTGCCTGGGTGTTTGCCTGTGTGCCTGGGTGGAATGGGTGGGAGGGACGAGCTGCGGAAGGGAGGGGGGAGGGGGGTGGTGCACATTATACAGAAGGGTTCTTTACCCACAATCACGTGTGGCACATTAATGGACTACGGGAAGAGCCGCGAAAAACCCTTGAGCTAACCTCGACGTGGCACTGAGTACAGTGACGTCATAATGCCACTTTGCGCCCCATTGTTTTAGCGACAAAATCAATGGCCGAGTTGACTACGAGTGACACTTGTTGGGTGCCTCACACACGTACCGATCACTGTCAGCTCAGCGCGTGTCGTACCTAGAGCTCCCTTCAGGTCTGCTCTCACGCCACCTGACAGGCCATACCATTTTTTACACGCTTACTGATGAAAAGAACCTCACACTTTTTCTGGCCTCCGAACCTTTGGAACTCATTCACAGCGAACACAATTTGTCAAGCCAACAAGTAACACCAATTTCGGAATTCTATAGTCGGCTCTTGTCCCGAACAAGTGCTCTTCTATCCATCAATGTTGCACGTTGCTGCTATTAGCAGCTTGTGTTGTCAAGTTTTTTTTTGTTTTTGTTTTTTTTTTTTTTCATTTGGGCGTCTACTTTTTAAGCGCCCGCGTAGCATTTCACATGTATAGATATATGTATAACATTACATACATACACACATATATATATATATACATACACACATATATATATAAGGTTCTATCATACAATGAAGTGAACGTACTGATCTAAGCGACTGATCGATTGATTGATTGATTGATTACTTGATAAGTGATTAAAGTGGAGACGGCAGAGGGTTGTCATGGATACGGCGACCAGGGCAGAACCTGGGAAGTTGCCACGGGTACAGTGAAAGGGGCAGTACCTGGGCAGTTGTCATGGATACAGTACCTGGAGAGTTTCCGTCCTTGGAAACGTTGGAGGACTGACGGCGCACGGCGGGGGCGTGGAGATCCGGATTGTAGCTGATCCCGGTCTGCTGACGTAATGCGTCAATCGTGGCCCGCAGCTCCGCCACCTCGTTGTCCTGCAAAAAGAGAGTAGATACCTGAGTACACTGTGCAGTACTTACTGGGAGTAGATACCTGAGTGTACTGTGCAGTGGTACTGGAAGCAGACCCGAGTACACTGTGCAGTGTTACTGGGAGTATCGTATCTCTAAATAAATATAATTCTAAGAGTTGTTGATAGCGATTTGTTTGACAGGGATCCCACAGAAACTAAAAAACTGTAATATTATCAAAATATTTTTTTAGTTATTTCTATTTATTTTATTTATTTATTTATTTTTTTGGATCATGGTTCGCTTCCCTAATGTACACCTGTTTATCCGTCGTACATCTTTAGCTGCACGGCGACGGATTGCCGACACGCAGCAGTAATTCTTTGTCTTGTTTATTGGTTTGCTTCTCAACAGATCAAACCGCAATGAGTTCTCATGCTCGTAATCAATCAGCCAAGAGTCAAACACAATGCCCATGTTTTTAGATAATCTATACTTGAATAATATATAAACCAAATGATGCCTTCTGTTCGTGATAATTTATTTTCTTGGTTAAAAATATCAGCAAGGTTATCTGACCACGCCTTAAGACGTTTGCAAGCCGCACCCCCCACCCCCCCCCGCTCCACCGCCTCCCTCCCTCCCTCCCTCCACGCCCCCACCCCGCACTTCTCCTTGTGGCATGTCGGGAGAGCTTCCAGGGATATCCTCAAGGCGATCCAGACAATGGTGCTACCTGGTTCTCGGCGAGGAGATTACCGTAAAATCTTCTGTTTGGAGAGTGTATTGAATGACTACCCCCCCCTCCCCCCTCCCCCCCCCCCCCCGGCAACCTGCTAATGGCGGTAACGTGATCAGGACGTTTGGCAAGGATCTGAGGAACAGGTGATTACCGTGAAACACCAACTGTCGCTTACAATCAATTCATTAAAACGGACTCGCTACACATACAGTAAAACCTGAAGTTTAGCATCGAATTCATTTTCGCGCAACGAAATAACAGACTACAGACCAGTATCTGGTTAGCTTCATTAAGCAAGTGAAGCCTTCATCTTTCACTTTCAGAAATTTACCTCCTAAACAGCTACATTACATATTTCAAGTTAAGTAACGGACAGTTTGGCTTTATATAGTGCAACAACCAGCTGCTGAATGAGTGATCTGTTGGGAGACAGAATTGCACATCTTTAATTAATTATCTACATTAATTAAACTATCTCTTAGCAAGAACTTCTCAGCTGACCCAGTTTCAGACTCTTTTTCTCCGTGATGATAAGTGATTTAACTGGGGACTTTTAATTTTATCCTTAGTGCGTGGACGATTTGACAATGGAAACACCCAGGGGTGACATCACACGACCGATGACTCATTAATCAGATTGAAAAGTGTTTCTATAATGCGACAAGACATTGAGGCCCCGATCGGGTGTGAAATTCGGCCCGTACAGGCAGTCCCAGGCGCCTAAGCATGACAGCTATTATCTTATGTGCTCACAAAGCATGGCTCAATATTAATCGGATTCGCTCTCCTGATTAGGCTTGTTATTCATGCAGAAATTCCCCGGGCAAAGAGGCGAACAAAGCCTGGGGTAACCGCTTGATCGAGATACTACGACTCAATCTGGTCACGTGGCATGACAACATCCTGGACGCCAATGTCGCCGCGTCGCCGTTCAACAGCCAACCTCTACGGCGATTCGGTCTGTTGTGTCGTTGTTGTCCAACAGCCAACCTCTTCGGCGCCTCGGTCTGTTGTTTATAATACCTTTTTACACCGCAGATCCACCGGGGATTCCGCGAAAATAACTCTCATTACAGGGGCACTACATTTTGAAATATCCATCCGCTCTATGTTTATTCAAAACAGATAGATCTCATCAGAGGCCAGCTGTTTTGTAACAACGATGTCGCCGAGTTATTTTAACCCCACCCTTTGACAGTAAATCAAATGACAATAATGATTCAAAATCGATAACAGATAGTATCAGCGCTTGACCTACACCCGTACATAATAATTATTGTCAAATCAACGGTTTTTTTATTTTTGGCAAAATACCGATGCTATTTGTGATGTATAAAATTCACAAGATCAAAGCAAACCGCTGTCTTTAACGTTTTGTTCTGAGCCCCATAAAGACGTGAGAAATCCAGTTTTTTGACTTTGCATCACTTTTAATTGGCAGGTTTGCAAAAAAAAGGAAAACAACAATTTTGCCTCATGCCGATGCTGGCATTTTAATTGAGAACAAACGTTTTTTTAAATGCTAAAATGCTTTCATTATTGTTCTTAGGAACTTAGAGGTGCACAAAACACATGACCACGAACGAGGAAAAAAACAAGGCTCGGTATTGGTAGCTGTGTGTGTGTGTTTTTTTTTTTGTTTTTGTTTTTTCTGGAACAAAATCACAACCAAAGGCAAGTGTCACTGTCTGGGTATGTGTGCCCGGACGTCGTGTCAGTCTGCGTGTCTGTATCATGTCAGATATGTATGTCCCCACCTCCACCCTCTCCGTCGCCCGGACGACTATATGGCCGTGTTTCTCACCTTCTGCTCTGCGGTGCTGGTGAGCTGCTGTAGCCGTGACGTCATGTTGCTGAGGCTCTGCTCGAACGCCGACACCACGTGCGCCTGCGAAACACACGAAATCACAGCAAATGTTTAACGCTTCAGTCACAATGACGTAAACTCTTGGAAATATATTTAGTAGCAATAACCCTGTGGTGTCAGCTAATTCTGTGACGTCAATCATCACTGTGACGTCAGTCAACCCTGTGATGTAAGTCAACTCTGTGATGTCAGTTAACCCTGTGACTTCAGTTAAGCCTGTGACATCAGTTAGCCCTGTAACGCCGGTTACCCAGGTGGCGGTGTATTTCTAAATCGCTCACCCCCCCCCCCCCCCCCCCCCACCGCAGACGTTCTTCGCGTTCTTTACTAATGGGATTTTCTAAAACGGAAAACTTTGAGAAAAAAACGTTCTTATGTGTTTTGCATTTTTTGTAGCAAACAGCAGCGCTGAAATCAAACAACAGACGGCTGCTAATGAATAAACATCACGCACCATCATTGTTTACTCATTAAGCAGTCACAAACAAAGACGTGGCAGTTGGTCTTTTATCTCGGGGTTAATAAGGTCTTAAAAACGCTGCGCCATGGGAGGGCTATTTACTGATCAGTACAGCACCCAACAACTTCATTTAATTAACAATCGCCACTCCATGGCACCCTCCTCCAACCACTCCCCCCCTCCCCTTCCACCCCCCACCTCCTCCCATTTGCAATACAATTCTTTTAGCACCATTTTCTTTCTATTTACAATAGACTTCTTTTAGCATATTTACAATTTTCTTGATGCGAATTCGATACTTTCTCTGTGGAAAAAAAAAATATAGTTTTTAAAATCTTGCCCATCCCTTTCACTGATAATGTAAAAAACGTGCGTCCTTAAAGAACGTTATTTGCCCAATGTCACGACACTCCAAATGACATTGGGGCTGGAGTTTTAGGTCTTGAAAACAAAAGTAATCAAATCTGATTTCTCAAGTGGCAGGCGTTGTCGGAAGGGCGGGAGCCGACAGTAAATCCAATAATACAGCTCATGACGAGATTACGCCCCCTCCCCCTCCTCCACTCCCCCCCCTCCCCCCCAAGCAACCACTTGTAGCCAAGAATGTAAAGAAAAAGCAGGAAAAAAACCGGGGAAAAAAAACCGACAAAAAATAAGATATTTAATCGATCAGATGCCACAGCCTGGCGACAACAAGCGTTACAGAGTTGAGGGGTTGAGGGGCTCCCCGGGAATGTCCGCGTAACGAAGGGACAGTCGAGTGGACCACAAACACAGCGGCATTATTGCATTCCACATGCCCTACATATTCAACGAACATTTCGATATTGCTGGGGAAAAAATACTCAATGCTTCAGGACGTAATAGCAGCCATTACCATCCGATCGCATTGTCTTCGTGTTGCCGCCGATCCAAAAATTTGTTGTCAACAAAATGCCTCCTGCCTTTTCTATCTATTTTTGTGTTGTCCTACAGATCTTTTGTGTTGTCCTACAGATCTTTTGTGTTGTCCTACAGATCTTTTGTGTTGTCCTACAGATCTTTTGTGTTGTCCTACAGATCTTTTGTGTTGTCCTACAGATCTTTTGTGTTGTCCTACAGATCTTTTGTGTTGTCCTACAGATCTTTTGTGTTGTCCTACAGATCTTTTCACATCAATTAATTAGTTTTGGACTAACTGATCATTGGATTTTTAACATCGCGGAGAGACTACACAGCTGAGACGTCATATTGCGTCCTTGTTCAGATCGAAAGTGGCCCGGTACAATAGTGAGGTGATTTTAACAAATTTGTACGCAAGTGACGCGTGACACCAACCAAGGTCATAACTTAGCAGTTGGTGAAATAACGAGATTTTCCTTGACCAGAGTTCAAGACATTCTACATTATTTACACCCTACATAAATAAGCAACTTCGTCGTGATAAAACTTAGAAAAAAAAATGAAACATAACTTGGAATGCTAATTAGTTTAAAATGTGAGTTAGGGGTCTTTTATAGCCATGCCACTGACATTTTTATTTTTTACGACGGTGTCGGCTGCGAAATTTTATTGACGTCTTCTATAACGCCAGCAGGTTCATGATCACGTGTTCACATACCCACAATAGGCATGCGATTGGCTGATTTTAACGACTCCTGTGCTGTTCTGAAAGGGAGCATAACTTATTTTATGTTAACTGGGGTTAACTCGGTGCCGGGTTAGGTGCATGGAACAAATTTCATCACGTAGAGCATGTGCTTATTTTACCCCCCCCCCCCCCCATTGCACACTGATTGTGTGCTTATTTTACACCTCCCAACAATCGTACGCAGGTCGTGTGCTTATTTTACCCCACCCCCCTCCAACCCCGAGCAGCTCCCAGCAGCTCCTACCCCCTCCCAAATCGAAGCATTACACCAGGATTATCTGCCCCGCTCGTCACCACATCACAAGTACAAGGTTATGCACCGCTCAGAATCTGATACAATTTGAGGCATCTTTTGGATACGATGGGACAATGACAAGCTGACAAGCACTTTATTCAACTGTCAAAGAAATGCCTCGAACTGCCATAGCACTATAACACCGCTTTTTATTATTATTATTTTTTTTATTGTTGTTGTTATTATATATTTTGTAATTTTCCCCGATATCCTTATTCCATCGATGATCAAAATAATAAAGAAGTTAAAACGAAGTCGCGATGTGCTGGATGTGCGTCAAGAATATTTTTATCCAAAATTACGAGCGGGTGGGCGGGCGTTGGGCGGGGGGGGGGGGGGGGCAACAACTTCTACTTTTACAGCCAGACCCTTCCCAATGAACTGGCAACAAGATTAAACCGAAGAAAGAGACATCATTAGGCGCCATTAAAATGTGTAAACATTGCATATTCTTTGTTAGAAAAGTGGGGGTGGGGGAGAGGAGTGGTGGAGGTGGTTGCCGTCTTCCAACAAAAATGCGACAGACGGACGGACGTACAACCACTGAATGACAGAACATGACGTCGTTTGCAAATGAATTAACTGGATATAAATCAGTCACCAAGAAAATATCCCCTCCCCCCCCGTTCGAGTCGCGACCAAACCAGTTGAGGCGTCTCTTCTCATATTTTATAAGCGCAAGAAAGTCATGGTTCAGAAAGCCATGGTTCAGAAAGGCATGGTTCAGAAAGTCATGGTTCAGAAAGCCATGGTCCAGAAAGTCATGGTTCAGAAAGTCATGGTTTAGAAAGCCATGGTTCAGAAAGTCATGGGAAAGCCATGGTCCAGAAAGTCATGGTTCAGAAAGTCATGGTTCAGAAAGCCATGGTCCAGAAAGTCCTGGTACAGAAAGTTATGGTTCAGAAAGCCATGGTTCAGAAAGTCCTGGTTCAAATCACTCGGAAGCTTTTTCACTTCTGTAAACGAGAATAAAAAACCCAACTTTCCATAATTTCTCGTTACTCCCGTGAATATTCTCGAGTTATTCGGTGTTATTGATTCCAGTGCGAGGACGAGGAGGGACGGGGGAAGGAAGGATAGGGGGGAGGGGGGGGGTCGAGCGGGGGGTGGCGTTATGCCTCTCCATGCTCCTCTTAAAGGTATGTATCTACACGGATAAACTGATCATAACCTTTCGTTTTATGTCCCATTTTCAAACAAATCAGGTGTAATCAGGTGGAATAATTGCTAGACGCCTTAGAACGTGTTAACATTTTGTGCTCACACGTCCATGGAAATATTTCCCTGTTTTTCTTTGAATTATTTTCCCCCCTAATCTGTCTGCTAAGCGGTGGTGAAAATAGCCCCTTTTCACCTGCAAGCATTGGGGTTGATGGTTGCAAAATAAAATTCCTCTTTAAGGGTTATACAGTGCATGGGGAGGGGAGAAGGGGGGGGGGGGGGTAAAATCCCAGTCAGGAGAAGGCAGTCACGTGGCCACAACGTCCCATTCGGATCGAGTCACTTACACAATATGATATGAAACCACAGGCATTTCTTCATTAACCGAAACATCAGTTTTACCTTACACGGACTGTGAACTAACAATCACGGAAATGATATAACGCTCAATGTTTTGGGTTAATATTGATTAATGTCTATTTATGGCTTTTAAAATTCATAATATCTCCTTTCTAAATAAAGAATATTCCGCTGACAATCAGCCTGACAATCAGCCAGACGCGACATAAATCTCCACCTTTGTTCTTCCTTTTTTTCATCTTTTTCTTCTTCTTCTTCTTTTCTTTTTTTTTAACATTTCACATTTCTCTTAGCAACAGAAATATGCTTCAGGCGGAAATGAAACTGACGGATGCCGAGCGAAGGGGATTCATCAACAAAGACACCGATCTTCCAAAGACTTATCATGCCGCTATTTTCAATTTCCGGCGCAGAAATGACATTCGCTCACTACTAATATAGAGCGCATCATATCATACAGCTTTTCACAGGAGTAATTCGACGCTACGGTTTCCTGGGAATCACCAGGCGTTCAATTAGCGCTGAGAATTCGAGCCTTTAAATCTTGCAAAAGTCAAGTCACGGCCAGTGCGAGTCGATCTGTACGCAGATTTAAAACAGGTGACAGGGACCGAATCTCACCGAACACTGTGCCCAGAGGAGAGGGGGTGGGGCGGGGGGGGGAGGGGGGAGAGGAGGGACCTGTGCTTCGTTTAGTTGGCGCATTGTCATTTTTCCGACATTGTGATTACCTGGGAATGTTGTAGGTTTCTGCAGTGTCCCCCCTCCCCCCTCCCCCTCCCTCCCCTCTCCTCCCTTTAACAATAATCGAAGACTCGTGACGTGATGCCACGACACTTTGAATTAATGCAACGGGAAGCAATAGGGTAATTATCCAAGTCCTTGTCCTATGGTCGCAAGAAGACTATGCTTCTTGTGGCTTCGTTTCCACGAGCAATCACATGGATATTGTGACCCAGTGCTTCTCATGACGTCATACGCCTGCCATGCCTCTTGTTTCCATTAAAAAAATACCTCCAGGATACTATATGAGGCCCCGGAAGTGTAGCTCATGACGTCATAGCCTGGACCCGCCCCGGACAGACAAACTCGCTTGGACGAAAAGCAAAAGAGTGGCGAGCAAACCGTTGTTGTTCAACAGCCAACCTCTACAGCGGTTTGGTCTGTTGTGTATAACATCTTTTTACTCTGCAGACCCACGGGCGTTTCCGCGAAAATAGTACTCATAAAAGCGAGGGACTACTTTTAATGATGTCTATCCACTCTGTGTTTATTTATACATAAAAATGGATTTCTCAGAGGTCATCTGTTTTGTGACAACGGGTGAGCAACAAGTCACTTCTTCGCAGACAGGACAGCAATATGGCGGAACGTGTTTCGGAATACCGGAAGTCAACATATATATGAACTGTTATAATAGAAAAACAGAAGCCAAAAGAATGACTCTCACGGCCAAGCTCACAGCAGCACCGCCCACCCGCTCCAAAAATCTCCCCTGTCGCTTCCACGAAATACCGAGCCATTATTATTTTCCTCATAAAAATTTCCTACTACTTCTACAGACCAGGACATGTGGGGTGTTATTTATGAGTCTGCTACTGACCTAGCTTCTGATCACACCGCCCGACAAACACACCACCGTCCCTACTGACGCATATCGATTCTTTATCAACAAGCGGACTGCTTTTTTTTCATTACTTTCAAACCATCAATATCACTTAGAATATGTCAAGGGCAGGTTTAGTGTAATTCCATCCCGGTAGGAAGTTTGCTCATAACGGAATTCCAAAGCCTAAAATCAAGGCAATATAAACGCTTTGAAGTCACTGGATCGCTAAATAAAAAAAAACAATTGGCGACAGGCGAATCAAAAGCCTGATCCGGACACGGAAACGTCACTCCAGATCAAAGCAGGCGGCCTTCTTCTTCGTCTCCCTACGGGGAAAGCTCTGAAGTGGATTAGAAACGACTGCGAGCTTTGACACAGTGCCGACCAGAGAAAGGAAGGGGGGAGAATGGGAGGAGGGCAGCGGGGTATCGCTACATGACTGCCCACGATCTTCCTTGAAAAATCTCCCGGTTTTTTTTTCAGGTTCAGGTCCCGGCCAAGCGGGCTTGATTTATATCCATAGCTATGGCATTTTGAAGTCACACCTACTGTCTTCCAAAGGATATAATCTGTCACTACAGCGGACAGCTTCGCTTGCGTAAAAAGTATTCAAATGAATGCAATTTATCAACTGCTAAATCGGAAATATGACAACTAACCTTGCGCGAAAACGCCCTATTATGGTTCATACATTACTCACAACACAATATACATATACTGGAGATGGAAAATAAAATTAGATAAAAAAAATAAACAAATAAATGAGTAGGTTGACACTAAGCAGTATACCGACCATATACTCATCGTCAATCGGATGTCGTTCCGTGTCGTCACTTCGTGAATGTTTAGCACCACAAGCCGGGCTGGGTGGCGGTTTTCGGTCCGTGGCGGCGGTCGGGGCTTTCCGTTGCGCCACTCGGGGGCTGGGCGCCACGTAGGCCGAAGGCTTCGGCTTGACTGGAGGCCTAGGCGGCAGGCGAGCCGAATCGATCGTGGGGCTCGGTGGAACCGAACTACATTTACGGAATGCTCCGAAGCTGGACGGAATGGAATCGGGCGACACAGCTGTCGCAATGTTGTGATGGTTCAATGTCCTGCCGCTTGTGTCGCCACTGCTAATGACACCCGGTAAGCTCTTGATTATCCCAGCATTAAAGCTCCGTGGGCTCATTGGGGATGGAGGCGTGACGTAAGGCCGCTCAGTTGGTGACTGATTACTACTAAATCCCCCAGTTGTTTCTCTTAGGCCGAGTTTTAAGCGGGGTAATGACCGATAGGCATAACTATTGCGCTTGCGCTCAAGGAATTGTTCCAGTAATTTGTGTGAGTTTTGCGGTGACGTCACTTTATCCTGCGGCGCCGCTGATTGGCTGATATGATACTGACTGGGTGCTTGTGGGGTGGGACCTACAACACACTCATTCTCCACACTCGCTGCCAAGCAACCCGCCGTGACGTCATTGGTGGCATCGAGCAAATTTCGCCTGCCCTTCTGAAGCGTCTGGCGGAACACCATGAGCGCTTCTTGCAGCGTCTCAGGGCTCTGTCTACTGCTGCCTTTCCTCCCGTACTCCTCCCTCCCTCCCCGCTCCGCCGACTTGCCCCGCGGCCGCGCCTCCCGCCCACCGGCGCTCTGATCATGACACTGGGCGCGGATTTCATCCACTGATAACGTGCCGTCCAAATCAGTCTCAGCCCCGCGGTCTAACGACCTTGACCTTTGCGTTCTCGATCTATTCGGCAATGTCCGTATTTCCATCAACATCTTGTATCCTTGACAATGTTTCCCCAAAATAAAAATTCCCCCCAAAAAAGTTAGTATATATCCAACGTATTTTCTTAGTACTTTAGATACATTACAATCCCGCAAAATAAACTCATATAAAACTGTTTTTTTTTTTTATCCTCACGACCGCATTTGTCTGCAGCAATGTCTGCCCAAATAACTCGGGGATATGTGCAAACTCATTACTGGCAAATTACTTGTGCTCTATGTGTCTTCGCACAGTCCACTTTCTGCAATGACATTCAATACATATCGACATGGTTCTTTTTTTTTTTCTTTTTTTTGCTGCGGCAGAACTGCGTCTCGGGTTCTTTTATTTTTTTTTAAAGAAAAAGCGACCTCTGTGGCCAGACGAATGTATCTATCAACTTGTTTCTGTTATGAACATAAGCAGCAAACTCTTTATGAACTAATAAGGCTGAAATTATTCTCGAGGAAACATTTACACAACAATATCTTGATAAATTGTTATTGCTCAGATGAAAATACATTATCCATATGTTCGAGTATTTATCCTTTTAAGGACAACAGAGTGATTGTTGTTCCAATGTAATAACGGGCGCTAGTTGAAGCATCAGCTCCTCTTCTGTTGAGCCCTTCACGAGGGAGGCCCGGGCCACTCGAAGGTCTTTGAAGAACAGCGCTCCCTTGATGTCATTCCTTAAGGAACGGCATCCACTTGGTAAATTATCCAAACAACGGGGTAAGAAGAAACCCCCGTGTCTATGAAACCACACAAAGGGATGTATCACAATGCAATTAGAGCTGTCTGTACGAATACAGCAAGAGTGAGGACGTCTCTCTAGCTCTGTGAAAGCTTCCTACCGAATAAATAACACTCTTTCGTGATGGAAATAGAAGAAACACCTATGTAATATTCACACAATAATTCGACACTCCTCGGCGCACAATGTCACTAACTAGTGACAAAAAAAAAATCATGTTTTTTTTTTTTTGGTTTCGTTATCTGACTCTGTCGTCTGCGATTTCAATGTCGTAACATGAAAACCGTGAATCATGTAAACAAGGTTGAAACAACAACGGTGTTTCTGCCGCGTTGTGGCCCGAGGTTTGCGGCCATACTGGGTCACAGCCTAATCGCTAGTCATGTGGTTCGTGGTCAATAATAAACTGCTAACGACACCGCCCCCTGTCGGCAGTCCCACGCACCTCGCGCTCAGGTATACTTTTGCTTGGAAAAACAATGTCAAGATTCCGGTATTATCCATCAACTTGAGGTTAAATAATGAACATGACTTTTTATTAGCTGCTTATTAAAATTCTCCATATACTTCTAACCCCGGTTGGTATTCATAGCTTCTTATCCTACGCGCATGCGTTTTCAGAATAATGAATACTCCCTATTGCGATGCATAGCGAATTTGCTGTGAGCGGTGAGGGCGGGGGAGGGGGGGGGGTCAATTACAGCTCCCGCCGTCTCCAAGAGTGGTATTCTGCTCTGTCCTTATTTTTAAGGATGTCCTTATTTTTAAAAATAAGGATAAAAAAGCTATTCCGTTCTATCTTCAAACTTATAACAAGTCTTATAAAAATACAGATAAAAATTAAGGATGAACTATATCTAATCTCAAGAATAAGGACGTCCTTAAATATAAGGACAGAGCAGAATACCACTCCTGGAAACTTAAACAGCACATGCCAAACTAAGCATTGCGGAATATGAGCAAAAAATATCCCCTCTCTCCAATCACATTTATTTAATTCATTTTATGTTTTATATCCACAGAACCGTTGCCACAAAACGTTCTCTATTCTTAGAATTAAACCGTTTTGGTTTTTAGTCCCTTATCGTGCAAACGCAATGCTGAGGTTTTTGTTGTTTTTCTCCCTATCCAATTTAGTGTAAAGCAAACAAGGGCAGTGCTTGGGAACAAAAGAGCTAGTGCGGACGTCAAGTACCGAAAGTTTGAAAACGTTAAGCGCTAGTGCCTGGATTTTGTTTTTTTGTTTTTTTGTTTTTTTTTTTTTTTGCTTTTTTTTTTTGTTTTTTTTTTGTTTTTGTTTTGTTGTTTTTTTTAACAGAAGCCAGCAAATGGTCGCGCACTTTCCGAGCTTCTTTTGTCCCCTGTGGACTTGAACCCTCCGACTTTTTTTTCAAGCCGTGTGGTGACACAGAGAGAGAAAGAGTGCGAGAAAGAGACCACTGACGAGAATCCTTATTACGAGGTGCTCAGCTAATTGCTGCTCGGTAGCTAGCCTTTTTTCCCTGTTGTGCGTGGGCATATACCACACAGAGCTCTGGCCACGGCACGGTGAAATGGAATACCTTTTAAAGCCTCTTCCATAAACGTATTGGCAAGTCTTAATAGATTTGCTACTCCCGTCAGTGTTAAAGGTATCATCACTTGAGCACAATCCTATAACTCCAAGGCTACACCGGCCCTTTGATAATCTCCGTCCGCAAATTACTGCACAATTCTGTTTACCCTCTGCAATGTCTGCTCAATTTCTTGCCCCGCTTTACTTTATCCCAGTATCGTTATCGTTTCCCCCCGAAGGCGGGGTGGGCGGGGAGGGGAGGGAGGGGGTAACGCAATGGCGTTGTTGACAGTTACTTGTGCAGGCGCGCTCGAGTCATCCACACGGCGTTGTTGCGGTCTGCATTTCTGATGCTCATCGGCTTTACGGACGTACCGACACCGGAGCGAAGTCCGTTGTTGTAATGCGGGGACTTATATCCACGTCTACTACCTGAAGCGCTGCGAGGAGCAGAGACAGGGAGCGCCACATATTCATGAGCTTAATAAAGCCACTCCCGGGCGTAGTAATACATCCAGTGTGTGTGCTAAGGTTGTCCTTTATCTACTAACAAACACCGGTTATCTGCGCCACGGGAAACGATTTGCCTTCATGAATACAGTAAATCCCGCCTAACCAGACGTCAGAAACAATGTTCGATTCCCCCCCTCCCCCGTGTATTCTAATTTGATGAAACAGCACTCTAGCTCAATCAAATTTTTGAAGAGCTTAACGTCTTCGAGATAATTAACGTTTACCGGAAGCCAGTGTCGCCCACTTGTCATTTCACCTTAGTCACTAAGAGAAGTTAAAACCTCGCGATTTGTTTACTTGCATTTCGATTCTAAAATGCGTCACTCCCTTCCACCCTGGATTTCGGCCCCAGTCATTTAGCGTTACATCTCATATTTACATCACGAGATGTCGTTAATTCACACTCCGAACAATGTAAATCACACACCGTAACAATACCCCTTTGATTTCCCAAATGCTTCGAACCCCTCGTAAAAAAGACGACACAATTATGCATCTAGACCCCGACAGCCCCATAGAAAGGGTTCTATTTTTTCTTAAGCTTTCTGGCCCGAGCACTGCTGGCAGCGACTTCAGAGGGTGGGGTGGGGTGGAGAGGAGGGGGGATCATATGTAGCCATGTATAAACAACCACACGGTGTGGACATGCCGTCAATGCCTGTGAAATCGCTCCTGTGACACCTTAAGCATCTTGACCACAGAGGTCCTGTTTAGTTCTTTCACTCGTTTATTCCGCCCATTTCCGAAGACCAATCCGAAGCCTTTCTGATAGACCTGGGTGAATTAACACACCGCACAGACAATTCCACTAATGTTTTTATTTTAACCACGGGTCTCTCAACAGAGGCAGAACTAAACACGCGGTGTATCTAACGGTGATTTTCTAAGTTGCTTTTTTAAGTCTTAAGCCTCTTAACATTGTTGATCTGTTCAGTCACTGGTGATTATGATGACAAATCGCATTCATAGTTACCCGATCATAAATAACTGTCGCATATTTTGTTCCTTATGAAGCTTTCACAGACACGCTTCAAACGCCCCCCACCCTCCCCCCTGCCCCCCAACCCCACCCCGGCACAATACGCCCCTCAAATGTTCACTGATTTACAAACCACAGTGATAAAACATTATTAATTTCGTCTTTGAAAATAATTTCACCGGATGATGCGATTTACACAAACAATTTCCAGAGCACACAGGAACAACTGAAAGCCCTCTGTGGGTGTCCCCTCATATCCTCCAATATTTTTTTATATTTTTTAAATCTTTTATCCAACAACAAGACGCTGTTTTTATTTGTCCTGTTTTTTAGTTTACTGTTTTGTCTGAAACTGAAATAGCACAAACAATAATAGGGTATATTTTACTTATAGGCAGAACAGTTTTTTTTAAACCAAGTCATTTCCTCATCACGCAACGCAGAACAGAACTCTACAGAGTGTATCTCGTGTTGAAAAGACAATAGGAAACAGCTTAAGGTTAAAGCAAACCAACTCCACGTTAATGGCGCTTCGAGGCCACGGATTTCTGGCAATTTTTAAGCAAGATCTAACATTTTCTTCTTCTTCTTCTTCTTCTTCTTCTTCTTCTTCTCTTTATTTTTTTTTTTATTTATTTTTTTTTTTTGCAATACGTAGTTAGAATTCAAAAACTTAACGATACCATACTCGCACAAATTATATGCAGAAACTATACAGAAGTCTCAAAAATCGAACACGATTAAATTATTAATAATAATAAAACAAAAAAATCGGACAAGAAACTGATTTTGTTTTGACATGAAATGTATCGGTGAAAAAAAAAAACACTACGCATCGTCGATAACTGATGTAAATAAACTTTACGTTACAGTTTCCCAGCCGTATTGTGTTACACTTAATATCTAAACTCGAATTGCAATTATTTCATTTTTGTTCCGCCGCCGCGCCTCGTATTACGAAAATAGAGTGTAACCAACACCACTTGCGTCACGTGGAAATACCCGGATGTAAAGCTCTACAAGTAAGTATTATCTTTTCAATCTTTCCAGTGCAATTAAAAGCACACTTGACAGGCCTTATCTATTACTTAGCGATATGCTGATCTCACGTTTCTCATCGCATCATCTTTTTTTATAAGGTTGTGTCGTTGCCCTTTCTCACAAACTGATTTTACATTACCTGTGATACTATTATTGGCATGAAATATATAGTTATTAATTTTTGGGACGAAATATGCCTGTCGTTGACAGATATCGTCATTGCAGCCTCCCCCCCCCCTCTTCTAAAAATGTTCTCACAGTAGGTGTCACCGGCGTTTTTAACTTTATGAATTTTGTTATTTTTTTCAGCTTTTTTTTGCTTCCGTCAAATATTTATCAGTAACAAAATCAAGTTTGTCAGAGGTCCTTGTGTTTTGTCCGAGGTCCGTGTATTTTGTCCGAGGTCCGTGTGTTATGTCCGAGGTCCGCGTGTTTTGTCCGAGGTCCGTGTGTTATGTTCAAGGTCCGTGTGTTATGTCCGAGGTCCGTGTGTTTTGTCCGAGGTCAGTGTGTTGTGTCCGATGTCCGTGTGTTTTGTCTGAGGTCCGTGTGTTTTTTTCTGAGGTCTGTGTGTTCTGTCCGAGGTCCGTGTGTTATGTCCGAGGTCCGTGTGTTTTGTCCGAGGTCCATGTGTTATGTTCAAGGTCCGTGTGTTATGTCCGAGGTCCGTGTGTTTTGTCCGAGGTCAGTGTGTTGTGTCCGAGGTCCGTGTGTTTTGTCTGAGGTACGTGTGTTTTTTTCTGAGGTCTGTGTGTTTTGTCCGACGTCAGTGTGTTTTGTCCGAGGTCCGTGTGTTTTTTCTGAGGTCAGTGTGTTTTGTTTTGAGGTCTGTGTGTTTTGTCCGCGGTCCGTGTGTTTTTTTTTCTGGGGTCTGTGTGTTTTGTCTTTCCCAAATAGTGAGGTCAATAGGGAGTTTCGAAATGAAATGGAGGAAATTCCCTGGATTCTTTCTTGATGCGGTGACATCGGTGACGTCACATACGGCGGTGATTCTTTCCTTCCACACTGGTGTTAGTGAAGAACCACTTCAAGAACCCCGTAATTGAGAGCAAAAAACAACAACAACAAAGGTTTGAATATGTATTAAGGGGTATGGGGTATAACCGCACATTCCGCATCAAAGTGTCACCAATACGCAGAAATTGCTCTCGCCCTGCCCCCCTCCCTCCACCCCTCCCTCCACAAAAGCGTCCCGCCGCAAGTATGCCGAAACCAACTTCATTTCCCTGCAGCCAATTGGGAACGGGTCTGACAAGCTCTGCCTTATTTGTACATATGTACATATCGCCGTCGTCGTCATCGTCATCGCCGTCGTCGTCATCGTCTTCGACGTCGTCTTCATTGTCGTCACCAACGTCAATGAATTTGAAATAATGTTTCAGAGTTAGCTCACGCACTTTTCAAACGAAAGGTTATTTAGCTATTTTTTTTAACTAAAAAAATACAGATTTCTAATTTCAGAGTGATCATTTCAAAACAGGTTCAAGTGTGCTTCAAAAAACTTTCATGTCTCCTCCACGTCATCTGTTGCTTTTCTAAAATCTATACGTGAAATCATTTCAAAAGCACTTCGCTGAACCGTAGAAGTGGTTTTAATCAATGCCATTTGCTTTGATAAATTTTAATCTCCCTGAGCAGCGACAATTTGAAAGCGTCGTTACTAATGCTCGGCGCACAAACATGCATACCAATGTTTCACTTTGTAATGCAGGTAAAATTCCACGGAAGACACCGGAAAACGCCGAAATAACACGTGTTATGCCATTGTGTACGTGTTGATCTGCACGTTGTTGTTCTTTTTTCATTTGTTTTTTTTTTTTAATTAAAAAAAAAAAACATTTATCGAACGATCGATCAACAATCAAACTGGTTTAATTTTTTTTCACCGTCACAGCCACGCAATGGCTATCTTAGGACGCCATTATCCAAGGCTGATAAGTGAAGTGATCCAAATTTCAATGCTACCAATTCCAGGCATATTTCCACCTTTTTCACGACCCATTTATGTACAGTACAGTCTCGTTATAACGACCAGGATGAGACCGAGAAATTATGTCGTTATATCCGATATGTTGTCATAACGGATATTATCAAACAGTGAAAATGAAAACCTTAACTGGGACCACAAGGTCATGTTGTTGCCAGTGCTGTAACCGATGTCTTTACAACCGATGCCGTTAAAACCGTTAACCGATGTAGTTGTAACCAATCTCGTTATAACCGATATTGTTGTAACCGATGCCGTTACAACTGACATCGTTACTACCGATGTCGTTATAACCGATGTCGTTATAACCGTGTCAGCATCACTAATATCGTTATAAAAAGGTTGTACTGGTACTCCTTAGCAAACAGAAGGGCCTGAGGACCTTGTTTTGTTATCCAATCCGCCTTAAGCACATTTTAAAATATTTGAAAAAGTTACAATTAACACTCGAAATACCAGCGTTTAATTTGGCAAACTAATGTCTTCGCGTTTTCTCTCTTCTTTTTTTTTTTTTCTCTTTTGACTCGCGTCATTGCAAATAGTTTGCCCACAGTATTACATAAATGCGCATTTAACCTGATCACATTTACGAAGTTTTTGGTCTCCAAGGAGGGGGCCTATAGGTCTGAATGTTGTCTGTCCGTCTGTCTGTATGTATGACCAAAATATATGAGTAAGGCACGTGACCAAAACATGAGTATGTCACATGACCAAAACACACGGGTTAGACTCATGACCAAAATATATGAGTATGGCACGTGACCAAAACATGAGTAAGTCACATGACCAAAATACACGGGTTAGACTCATGACCGAAATATATGAGTAAGGCACATGACCAAAACAGGAGTAAGTCACATGACCAAAATACACAGGTTAGACTCATGACCAAAATATATGAGTAAGGCACATGACCAAAACATGAGTAAGTCACATGACCAAAATACACGGGTTAGACTCATGACCAAAATATATGAGTAAGGCACATGACAAAAGAAAAAATGAGTAAGTCACATGACTAAAATACACGTGTTAGACACATGACCAAAATATATAAGTAAGTCACATGACCAAAACAGGAGTAAATCACACGACCAAAATACACGGGTAAGTCACGTGAGAAGGTGCCCTTTGAATACATATTGGAAAACTGCCCAGTTCTCCCGTGGTAGGGGGCGACAAGCGATGCGCAGGTGGGAAACAAGGCCATAAGGTTTTGATTTCAATTTCACGATTGATAAGACCCTGCATGAACACGGCGCTTTTTTTATTAAGACAGGAAGAGTTAGCAAAAGGGAAATGAGTTCTGTAACTCAAGCGGCATTCAAAAAACAAAGAATTTATTACCGATGAGCATGCATTCCGATAGTTGTGCTTAATGAGACAGAGGTTTTTTTTTTGCCACTTCTGAAATATTGTAATTTCGTTTTACTTAACAAAATAATTCTAAGCAACCACCAGGTTCTTTAAGTTTGAGAAAGATGTTTTTTTTTCAAAAGTGGCTTAGTAAAAGGTAAATAATTGCCTGTAAAATTGGCCTTATACAACAGCTGGTAAACGGGCCAGGAACCGCACTGAGTGTCTGCCATGATGTTTGTGCATTCACGAGAAATGTACGCCCTTCATGGGTGGGTGAGTTTCCAGAAACTGTGTGTCAAAAAGGGAAGAACTGCAAAAAGTGAATTTTGCCTTCCAAGTCCATTTCACCTCTCGACAAGTGTTAAAATGAATGCTAAAAACCGGACGACACATGGACCACTTTCTCCGGACGACACATGGACCACTTTCTCCGGACGACACATGGACCACTTTCTCCGGACGACACATGGACCACTTTCTCCGGACGACACATGGACCACTTTCTCCGGACGACACATGGACCACTTTCTCCGGACGACACATGGACCACTTTCTCTGGACGACACATGGACCACTTTCTCCGGACGACACATGGACCACTTTCTCCGGACGACACATGGACCACTTTCTCCGGACGACACATGGACTACTTTCTCTGGACGACACATGGACCACTTTCTCCGGACGACACATGGACCACTTTCTCCGGACGACACATGGACCACTTTCTCTGGACGACACATGGACCACCTTCTCCGGACGACACATGGACAACTTTCTCCGGACGATACATTGACCACTTTCTCCGGACGACACATTGACCACTTTCTCCGGACGACACATAGACCACTTTCTCCGTACGACACATGGACCACTTTCTCCGGACGACACTTGGACCACTTTCTCCGGACGACACTTGGACCACTTTCTCATATATCACACAAGAAATCAACAACCTCCGTTCCGCTTAGAAAAAAAAAAACAAAAAGGGGATGAAACACAGACCCACTTAATAATATCTGCTGTACAGCGTTAGTGATTCCGACATTGGGATACCCGATGGGAATTTCAAATCGAATTCCAAACAAGTTACTATTATTGCACAAGGACACATGATAAATTCTGCCCTGATCTGTCCAGTCAGGGACAAAAACATCCCCAGGGTTAGACAACCAATCAGATTGTTGGGTTTCGTGAACCAGGAATTTCATGCGCCACCTACCGACACGTTTTTCATTATTTCTTAGCCGTGCTTTTTTTGTGTGACAGAGTACACAAGCAAGACCCTCTGCATCCATTGGTTGCTGCGGGCATTGGTTGCTATAGGCACTGGTTGCTATGGGCACTGGTTGCTTTAGTTACTGGTCGCTACAAGCATTGGTTGTTACAGGCACTGTTTGTTACAGGCATTGGTTGCTACAGGCAATGCCTCTACATTAATCGGTTGCTATAGACAACGCGTTTTCTACGCACGTGTGTCCATGCGAATATTCACACTGTCATCGACAACAGCGCGCGCCATTTTGTCTTCTTCAGACGTGTGCAGAAACAGTTACAACACCAAATCGAATCGGATTAATAAGCCATTAGAATGCGGCATCATTTTCGCGACAGCTTAATTTTTTTCGCGAGTGCTTCATATCTATGTAAAGTAGACACCGGCACAAATTCCCCCTGCGCGTGGCAGTTGATGTTGCCATTTAATGGACAAAACATTGCGCAGATTCCGACCAAGCTCCGGGCATCTGCGCTATCATTTGATTACAGCAGTGACAGATTAACGTATTAGGAGATTTGACCATGTATTGAACTTGTGGTCTTGGAAATCGCTGATGAGGCGAGTTGTGAGAGAAACAACACACCACTGTGATTCTGACTAAGTGACGTACTGTCCCCTCCCTCTCACAATGTCGTACGTCATGCACTTCCGATGTCGTCAAATGTTCTGACTTCCACGAGCGAAAAGGGGCTATAAAATGACAGCACAGATTTCAGCTATTGTGGCTTTGCTCATTAAGTTTACAAGAGCTCCAGGAGATCAATATGAGATAGGATATTGCGGCTGATCCGCAGATCACTACTCGTGGCCCATTACTGGTCACGAACGAGCTCCGGAGCCTCTGCGAGGCATGTGGACAACACTGCAGAGCCCTGGCAACGACACAGAACGACGCAGTTCACACACCGAGTCTGTGCCTGGTCGTGAGTTCATGTTACCCTGGAGACAACACACAGTACATGTTCGCACTTTCGCCCACGCCTAATTCGTTTTGGCGAATATTATTTCTTTGTGTATTTTCACCTTGGTCATTATACCATCTCGTAATTAGACTCAACACACCCAAGTGGTGCGAATTCTCCCTTTCTCTCTCACTCCCGGCTGCTCTCTCTCTCTCTCTCTCTCTCTCTCTCTCTCTCTCTCTCTCTCTCTCTCTCTCTCTCTCTCTCTCTCGCTCGCTCGCTCGCTCTCTCTCTCGCTCTCTCTCTCTCTCTCTCTCTCTCTCTCTCTCTTTCTCTCTCTCTCTCTCTCTCTCTCCCTCTCTCTCTCTCTCTCGCACACACGCGCACGCATACACACTCTCACTCTCGCTCTCTATATTTTTGATTGCCGCCAATTCGCGCAAAGCAGTAACCGTTACCGAATAACCTGGGCAAAGAGAGAGAGCTTTGATCTTGCAGTAGACCCGAGTCAAGTTCGGAAATAATGGCGCTAATAAGCTCGGTAAAAATGCTGTAAAAATGCCGTACCACGGGCGGCAATTAGGGCATGCTTTAAAGGCATCGTAAGAGAAAATGAGCTGAACAATTTCACAAATTAGCCTCGTTAATTTATTGATTTTTTTCGTGCAGAAGAACGAGTGCGGAGATGTTGAATGTTGGCCCGGTAGCCGCACGGCATTAAGACTTGCATAAAAAACTGTCGTCATGTTTTCATCCAAAAGAGAAGGAACCCCTGAACAAAATGGACCCCTGCGCCTGGTCATCTGTCCTCAATGTCTCTAAAACAAATTAGATCCAGCCAGGGCAAACCTTTGCTGTTTTTTTTGTTTTTTTTTTATTTGTTTGTTTGTACTCGATCGGAATGAATCACACACGGGCGCTTGTTTCCTCAAGCCCGGCGCGGAGTCAAGGCTCCCCTAAATCATCACCTTACAAGAAAAGACTGGTTCCACGCCTTGTAGTATCGCGCGTGTCAGTGGCCAATCGTTGGGAGCCAGTCAATTATTTATAACAGTTTCAAAACAACCCCAGCTCCACAAAGCCTCCACGTTGCGTTGCTATAAGAGTACTTCCGGTTCATTCCTAACTATATTTTCACCCCCATGCTTGCGTGCAGCTCAATAAAAGTAATTACTTCAAGTTCTACACCCATCCATTTCTGCAAAATTTTCGCCAAAAAAAAAGACAAGAAAAGAAAAGAAAAACCGAGCAGCTTTTTTGTCGCTGTTACGGTCCAGGAGAGATATTTACTCTCGATGCAGTCAAACAATGACATGTTATTTTGTTATCCAAGACATCAGATCTCACAGATGGTTTTAGGCGTTGTCATGGAAATGTCATTAAACACGTGTCACCATGGTAGCTTGTTCTGTCTCGACCTACGTCCCGCCTACCGGGGATGGGGGTGGGGGGAGGGGGAAGGGAGGAGGCGGAGGGGAGGTGGAGTGGAGAGGGAATAAGAGCGATCAGGTTAAGATGGCAAAAGCATTGGTCGAATTTTTTTTTAAAAAAACACGGTACAAATCTTTAGGGGAGCAAACAACAATTAGTTTAAAGTAATGCCCCCCCCCCCCCCCCCCGTCAATCCAAACTAAATCCCTCATTTATTTTTCATGCGTGCGTTTTTTTTTAAACCTGAAGAGAAAATCGAATCATCGCACCAAGCTAAACACATATCGCTTCCATTCCATCGACCATCATATTCACCGAACAAGCACAATGGTGCACAAATCACACAACTGGGACTGAACAAGCACCATGCTGAATAAATATAACTCTGCATGAACCCCTATTGAACAAGCAACGTGAGGAATCATTGCAACTTAAAGCCGCAGAAATACCACGTATTGCACCATCAATTACCATTAAATGAAAAGGACAAAAAGCCCTGCGCTGTCGCTGAAAATTTTTTGACATCCCGGGCACAGTTTTTTTCTGTTTTCCTCACCTTGGGTTGGCTGAGCATGAACGAGAGCACCGATGCCACAACGCACTAGTATAGGGGCAACATTTTCCTCAATTCAAACAGTGCATATATAACAGTGCATGCGTAAAAATTCAGAATAAGCGGATCTGAAAAAATCGATTAGAAAAGCAAACGAAGGCTATAACACCATAGCTCGCTAATGTCAATGTGCCAGTAATTTCCTTTTTTTTTTTGTACTATTACCGACTTCCTCTGGAGAGGACTGGGGGGGGGGGGGACAGGGGGGGGGGAGGTTAGGGGTGCTGACTTCACAGTCTATGCAAGGCAGACATGCAGCGTGTGTATGGTGGGGGCAGGGGGGAGGGGGGCTAAGGAACCCACACACGCACCCAGCTCCCGGGCGTGTCTGTTATGTTCTGTTTCCCCTCGCAGTCTCATTAGATTAATTTTTTTTCGCTTGCCATGGCACTGAAAAACCAATCTCAACTCTCCAAATCAATTAGGGTGCAACAGGGCTGTTCTTTTCTGTGATCACACCCGACTAATCAGACCAGCTGTAACTTAGAATAGATGAGTCATGCTTGAATCTTTTTTTTTTTAATTTCTTTTTCTTCTACAACGGTTTCTTTGCTAAAGGTTTTTTGCAGACTACAATGTATAATGCATGCAGCTACAGCCTTGCTGGGGGGGGGGGGGGGGGGGGGTAGGGAAGGGGGAGGGGTAGGTAGCAAATAAAGGCGGCCATTTACAAGCATAAACAATGACGCTCAAAAGATGGACGATGACGTTTCACTATTGTGTGCAGATAAAAGCACCCACAGCACAACTGCAATACGTGCTTTTTTGTTTGTTTGTTTGTTTGTTTTGTTTGTTCTTGTTATTTAGATTACATTGTTCAGTCATAAATAATGCACTTTGGTAGACGTAAGTGGGTAAATAATTAACTGTTTCATAAAATATTGGCCACAGACATCCGTTAAAACTAAAATATAATAGAACATTTAGAAAGCAGGTGGTAACAATATGGTTCTGACCGGGAGGTTCACAACCAAAAATATTACAATGCCACATACGGCAGCATTCTTCAAAACATTAAAAGCAAACTGTGACTTCATTCTGCTTCTTATACACACAAATGCACACATACACACACACACGTACACACATACACATAAATACATACATGCACACACACATGCACACACACGAATACACACACACACACATCCACACACACACACACATAAAAAAACTCAACCACACACGTACACACACACACACACACACACACATACACACACAAAAACAGTATGAGTGGCATTGAAATTTCGTGCTTATTACAATACGTTGACAGGAAATCAAAACTTTAAACAAGTCCGTAAAGAGACTTGAATTGTTAAAAACGAAATCTTCAACATCAGAAGACTGACAACATGAAACTATTTTTTTTTATGTTGAAATCGCCGCTGGTGGGGAAATGCACAGGCCGTGCTTACTGGCGCATACCGCGATGTCAAGAAATAGTCTGCAGTCAATTCAGAGTCAATCTCATGGCAAGGTCGCAATTGTAGTTGTTTTTTTTTTTTCAGTGCTGTCATCCTCGTTGCAGATACAAAAGAGAAGCGAGATGATTTGATAGCATAAACACTCCGAGCGACATTCATTCCGACCTCCCATTTGGTAAAAGTGTGGTACATTTTGTCACCGAGTAATCGGTCGGAAACATGAATACGCTCCCCACCCCCCCCCCCCCCCCCCGCCCCCGACATTGCACACAATAATTGTCCAAAATACAGCAGCTCCAGTCCCCTTTAAGAGCGCCTTATGATACACACCAACCACTTCACGACACAAAGCACAATGTCCCCATGTTAACAACTTTTGTGAAAGTGTTCAAAATTTCATTCAGTATACAAACACTTTTCTAGTCACTGATTCTTCTGTTATGCATAATTTTTAAGTTATGATTCTTTTATTCAGTAAGTATGTAATTACTGGTATTTTAGCTATTGTTGCGCTTAGGGTTAAATCCATTGTAAGCGCATTATAAATACGTATAATAATAATAATAATAATATGTACTTTGCGATTAGCAGACAAGCGGATCGATGCTCAGAAGGAAAAATGTGATAAAAGAGAAGAAAAAAAAAAAAAAAAAGATTAATACACCTAATACGACTTGAAACAATTATACAACAAACCATCACAGATGAATTAACTTCTGGAGTGGTATTCTGCTCTGTCCTTATATTTAAGGACGTCCTTATTCTTCAGATTAGATGGTTCATCCTTAATTTTTTTTCCTTATTTTTAAAACACTTTGTTAAGTTTGAGGATAGAGCAGAAAAAACTTTTTTTATCCTTATTTTTAAAAATAAGGACATCCTTAAAAAATAAGGACAGAGCAGAATACCACTCCTGGGCACAGCATACACAACATTCGCGACGCGTTTGAAAAGTTGACAAGGAAATAGAAGAAAAACCGCTGATTGGCTTACCTCCTTGGCAGTGAGCCAGGAACGACGTCGCTCCTGCATAGGCTGGAATCCCCTGACGTCACGAATATCATACCATGTCAGTTTGTTAGATCCCATGGCAACCAACTCACTCTGGCGGTTGACATTAACGTTTGCAGCGTTTTTTTTTTTTTTTTTTTTGGCAGTTATGTGTTCTGCAGTTTCTTTCAATCACTTGTTTGATCTTCAAAGAGTCTTCTTTCAAACTTAATAGATTAATTATTCCAGCGGCCCAATTTCAATCAACACAAACTGTCCATTTTTTTGGTTGTTTTGGCCGGCAATATTGTAAACACTCTGGTTTTTATATCTGACTTTATTTGTTTAGTGTTTTTTTGTTTGGTACCCTGGTAATTTTTACACTTAAGTCATTCTCTTACGCAGTGTAGGCCGGCGGAGGGGGGGGGGGTGGGGGTAGGGGGCAGGGGGTGGGGTGGGCGGACAGTAGATCAATGATGAAGAGCCCCGTGAAGCGGAGGTGATCGTGTTGAGGGCTGTTTTTTTTTCTCACACCCTCACTGGGCTATCTTTCGGTCCTTTTGCAGGTCATGGACACTGTGGGCGGGCGGAGGGGGAGGGGGCGAGGGCGGGGGAGGAGGGGGATGCGTGGAGATTGGGATGGGATGTTCCCCCGTAAGCGGAGGCGATTGTGTTAAGGACTGTGTTTTCTCACATCCTCACTCGCCGATTTTTCGCCCCTTTCACCGGTCATGGACACTTCTAACACAACTGCTCCTGTCCTCTCAAAATCCACTTCATTAAACCAGTTTCAGTTTTTTTTCTCCATTCAATTCTCAAGAGATATCCAAGCTAGCAAACTTATGCATCGACAGATAAAGTTATCAATCACCCTCCCCAAGTTCCTGTACACACCAATGTATCTTTTTTTCTTTTATTCATATATTTTTCTTAATCAGAACATTTCAATACCCTGGATTTGAAAGTCTAAAGAAGTGAAGATCCACTCGTCACAATCCAAGTGATTGACGAACCACGATCAAAATTTCGATCAATGCATCGTTTCTTACTACGAATTTAGTAACACCAACCAATACACATTTTGATTATTTATTTAGTTATTTATTTTTTTTTTATTTATTCCACATGATCATAGTTTTCTTGTTCTTCCAACCGACCCGACAGTGCTGACGTCATCGGCACTGTGTCACTTTATTTATTCAAGGACACCGATACTTTTGAGGAATCCTTCAGCGTGACGTCATTTTACCTTATCCAAGTGGCCGAGAAGTATGCATCATACCTCAACGATGTCACAATATATTATACAAACGGAGACTACGTTAAGTATGCGATCTATAACTCATTGTACTGTAAGGAATAGTCCAGTTGCGAATATCTTTTTCTCAAAAAAAAAAATGTGTCAAGTGCGCCAGATTTAATAAGATTGCTCAATCAACAACAATCTTCTAAGTCATTAATTCACAGCCAGCGCCAAATATTCCGCAAGCATTTGCAGTTCTTCGCGGTCTTCTTTCCTTCGCCTGCCTCATCCGCACACGGCGAACGCCCAGACCTGAGCAGTTTATCGATACGAGTTGACCGTTCTATACGTGGCCCTTTTTTTGGCAGAACTGTCGGTTTGCTGGCAAAGAAAGTCGGCGCGAAGTACTTGATTCAAGGCTTTTGGCCGCCAGGCATCTTTTGATTACGCCATCTAGAATCCCGTTCATCACAGAGAGGTGCAGAAAATTAGCGTACATTATCCCGTCACTTCGTAATGCTATATATAAGACAAATGCTATCACTTTCTCCTCACCTTACGTGTGATTACTCCATCGCTTTTACGTCCTTCCATCGAATATTAAATCACCCAAAAGTTCCACGTCTGAAAATTTAGAGCTCACTAAATATCCCATTGAAAGAAATATCTCCGCAGTTTCGGTTTTTCACTGTTATTTCAGATCTACACCGAATTCATTTCACAAATTGTTTAAAGGTCAAAGATCAATTTTCAGGTTTTTGGAATCGCTTGAAATTATCCCCCAGCTGTTTCAAACTCTCTAACCTTTGACTGGAATTACATCTGATTTTTTTTTCACGTTAAGTGGTGGGTATCATTATGAAAGGCGTTGAATAACGCTTTAGCTTTTCTGTACTTAACTCTTATCCATATTACACGATGTGCGATCTTCACCACAGAATTTACGTGATGCTATTTTTAAAAGACCAAGCGTCTTAAATCAAGGCCCTGTTTGAGAAGTGCAAGAAAACATTTAAGAAATCTATTACTTAAAGGTTAAGTTTACAACGATGCTGTCGTTACGTTGATGAGGTCGCCAAAAAAGCGTAT